>CM060367.1:77051608-77496633 GCA_030545235.1 Helianthus tuberosus | reverse complement strand
TTTCGTTTTTTTAATTTTTTTTTTAATTTTTTATAATTTTTTTCATTTTTTTATATTTTTTTTCATTTTTTATTATTATTGATTTATTCTCAACCCATCCTGACCCGAACCCATCCTGACCTTCTTCTTTCTTTTACCCATCTTGACCCAAACCCATTCTAACCCAAACTCATCCTGACCCAACAACCAATCCAATCCAATCCAACCCATCCATTTTGCCACCTCTAATATTACCTATAATTTTGTACCTTTCATATAGGGAAAAGCAAGGTTTTCTTTAGGGGTTGGACAAAGGGCTTGCTCTACCATATACCAAGGTAAAGTGTTTTGGGTGATAGTCAAACAATACTCACCTCAATGTTCAATTTTTCATTGCTTCTAATGTATTTTAATGTGGTTAGAATCCAAACAGCTTAAACTCATTTTTAGTGTAGTTATTTTCTTGGAACAATCTATTTTATGTCACGCAGTATGGTCTTATACATCTATGGTAAAATTGTTAACTTTTAATCAATTTTATTATTACCTATGTTCATTATTAATTTATATTCTAACAATCTGTTTCTTTGGTCTTCAGCTAGTTTTTTTCCGATACTATATACTTTGGCAGTGGCGGATCTAGAAACGAAACTAAGCCGTAACGTTTTATAAATAAGCCGTAACGAAATCGAAAAAAGGTCAAATTTTTCCAAAATTTACACTAATTTTTCCAATTTTTTCCGCGCCAAGCCGTAGCGGAGGTTTCCCCCCGGTAAGCCTTATGTCCGCCACTGATACTTGGTCGATGCAATGGAGGATGGAAAATAATTGTGGAAGACTGTAAGTCTGCTCTTGGATCTAGTAACATCAGTAAAGTTATTCGTGATTGCAAACTAGATAGTGTCGTCTTTAATTTATTCAATTCTCTTATGACATTTTCATCCAGTAATTCAAAATGTTTGTGTGATATCGTCTAATTACTTCTATTTTGCTATGAATAGGTGTGAAAGGAGTTGGACCATTTGGAGCGTGGTTTTCTTTAACATCGATGTCGCACTTGATAACTATGTTTCTTTTGAAACAAAAGAAAACAACATGGCTAGAGTTGTTGAGGGTTACCAGAGGTATTTCATTAACTTTTTTTTAGTAATTTCACTCCTTATTGGGTCAATCAAGTAATTTCACTCTTTATTAGTAATTTACATCTTAACATATGTGCATATAATTTGATTATTGTAGCCTTTCAAGAGGCATGTTGAGATGGGAAGAATCAGGTGCTGTTTGTTTTTTCAGATGTAAAATGTCTGTAGTCTGCGAACCACATCTGCAGGCATCTGCAAGAGAAGATGTGGCCTAAATGTCTTCAGTCTGCAAGGAGAAGAGGGTTTGTTTTTTTTTTTCTTCAAAAACAACTTCAACCACACATTACACACAAGCGCTCTCTCTCTGCTCTCTCTCTCTAGAAACTCTCTCTCTCTACAACCACCACCACCACTGCACCACCTCTGCCACCACCACCGCACCACCTCCGCCATCACACCACCGCCTCTCTCTCTCTACGGTCTCTCTCCCTCACAGAACACTCTCTCTCTCTACAACCACCACCACCACCACCGCACCACCTCCGCCACCACCACCGCAGGTCTCTCTCTCTCCCTCAGGTCTCTCTCTCTCTCACAGATCTCTCTCTCTCATAGGTCTCTCTCTCTCACAGGTCTCTCTCTCTCACAGGTATCTCTCTCTCTACGGTCTCTCTCTCTCACAGATCTCTCTCTCTCTCTCACCGATCTCTCTCTCACAGCTCTCTCTCTCTCACAGATCTCTCTCTCTCTCTCTACGGTCTCCCTAAATTGATGGGTTTGGTGGTGGTGGGTTTTGACGATGGTGGTGGCGGAGGTGGTGGTGGCAGGAAGAAGAAGAAGGGTGGGTGGTGTGTGAAGATCTTGAAGCTATAATTCATAGCTTTTTTAAGCTATTAAAATCTATTTGAAGATCTTTTTTTTTTAAACAAACAGTCTTCAAGAGCTTATGTCTGCCCGCCCGCAGACATAAGCTCTTTACAGACAATATAAGTAAAAACAAACAACACCTCACTCTCGTTAACTACAGAAATAAGTTATTGATCAAACAGGGTATATTCATTGTATTACTAGTTTGATTTGATTATCGACAACTGTTGTATGTTTGTTTAGGTTTTTGTGTTTGTATGTGTGGTTTTAGATTAGTTAAATGGTTGTTTAAGGATTGATTTGATTGTTTTGGAGTTAAGGGGACATGATATTGGGAGTGTTTGATGATTCAGGTCATTTTGATTTTGAAAGGTAGTAATGTTAAACTGTTAATGTACTGGTTAATTTCTATGAGTTAGTTAGTACTGATTATGAGGCTGAATGCAAGTTTTGACATTTTGACCTTTTGTGTAGGTTGATTTCTATGAGATAGTTAGTATTGCTTATGAGTTAGTTAGGTTTCTATGAGTTAGTCAGTATTGGTTATGAGTAGTTATGAGGATGATTTCTATGAGTCAGTTAGTACTGCTACACAAGTAGAGAGGACTTTCAGTGATTACCGAATTGCTAAATTGATTAGGTTTACAAGGTATGTACCATAGTGAGATTAACTAATCCAGGATCTATACCTCCATCCATGATTAACAAATCTTGTACTTAATCCAAACCGTACTTTTAAGCCGTAACTCCATACAGTCCGTAAGAAGGTCGGATTCGCGAAAATCTTGTAAATTAAAGGCAGCCGACTAGGGTTTGATATCATTCGCATAGCAGACGGCAAAGGAGCATCTTGGGGCGATTTTGGAGCATTGTGAAGCTGTTTTGAAGTCTTGGAAGCTTTCGGTTCAAGTTTGGAGCACCTTGGGATCGTTAAACACTAGTTTTTCGTACTTATTTTGCTTTGAACCATGATGTCTTCTGTTTTCAGACTTTATTCAGTGATGTTTATGAATATTATGAGTAGCTAAATCAATAAACTACTTAGGTTGAGATGAACTAGTTGATTGTGACGTTGTTTTGACTCGGTTTTGGCTATTTTATGTGATTTACATAATCTTGTCTTGTGGTTGATCTTGATATTGCATGTTGGTGTGGTTGTATTGATTGTTGATTGTAAATTCAGTAGTTTAGGCATGTAGAAATACACCCTAGACTTAGGATTTAATTCAAATCGTGAATTCTTAGGGTTTTCGGTTTGAGTCTTGTGTTTAGAAATAAATCAAGTTAATCAATTATTAAAATCAACAAACTAAAACTTGCATCCTCATCTAGTGACTCGAAAGACGATTTAGGTGTGCTAGGTTATTAGCTAATCGTTGTTGGGTAAATTGGGTGACCGATAGCTCGGGCTCGTTTATTTCTTCGCGTTTAGGGTTTCCTAGGATTTCAACTTTCAAGAGTTGGTTTGCTTCGCGAATTGAGGGTTTTGGGTACGATAGTTTTCATATACTTGATATTCGTGGGATTTGGTGTCGATAGGTCGAGCTGGTTCGTTCTAGCACTTCGCATTTCGTCTCTATCTTTCGGTTAATCATCTCTAGCGGGAGGTTCATTGGGTATATTAGGATACTTAGCCACTGCCGTAGTCAGAATAGCGTTGCATGATTCTAGGGATTCGACACCTAGGTAGTTCTTTCTCATCATATTTTACCTAAATTCAGCTCCCGAGTTCATTGCGTGTTGCGTTTGTCAGTCTTGTTTTGCCATTCTCATAATTTATTAGGTTATTAGATAATCATCAAAATCAAACTTAAAATTGACTTTGTATTCGATAATGGTTCAGTATCTAGGGTTTGCTCATAGTGTCCACAGATTGATATCCGGTCTTGCCATCTGCACTACAACGCGACCGGTGCACTTGCCGATTGTGTGTGGTTTAGTTTGCGATTCCATTTTTAAAACTTGTCTGATTTTTTATATACACATTTTCACACATCAGACCTCTATGCTATAAACTTAGGGGGAGATTGTTAGAACCTCAAGGTTTATACATAGAGGGTTACAAATAGATCAGGGTTGATTATGTAAACTTTGTTATATTTGTGTTTTTGGGTTGATGTCTTTTGTATTGGGTCTAAGGGTTTCGACTGGCCTTTAGGGGTTTCGGCCCACATGTGTGTTAGTATATAATCAACTCTCATTCTTCATGATGAGTTTGATCAGATTTGTGTACTCTCACTTTAATCGAAGGATTGGATAGAATGAAGTCTTATAAACCAAACGAGTGTTAGGAATCATAGGATATGGTTTAATAAACTTAACATTCTGATTAGAAAAAGTTATATGTGCTTTTGACCCATTATGACTCGTTAAAGTGGTTTACGCCACTTTAACGGGTTATTGGCGTAATTATATGATCGGATGGTTAAATATGTCCTATGATGAGTCTTATATTCCAAAACATGTTTGCTTATGTTATAACATCAGTTTAGATGTCAAAACTTTGGTTAAATATGCTTAAAACCAATTTATGTGCCAAAAGAGCGTTTTGGTCATTTTTAAGTACATAAATATCGACTCATCATATAACTAATCAAACCATATGACCATAAGGTATAACCTCGGAGGGTTATTCCCTATACAACTATGGTCGCAAAAATGCGCTTTGTCGAATCCAAAGAACGACCAAACGGGTCGGATTCGAAAGTCAAAGCGGTGGTCAAACCGCTTGACTTACGCCCAAATAAAAGCACTAAACTAGAAATAATGAGTTAGACATGTTGGAACATGTCTAACTAAGTTATAAAACTGATTTGGTGTCAAAACTTTGAGTTTTAAAACCCGAAAACAGTTTCGTCGTAAAATGCACTTATGCGCATCTTTGACTTTTAATAAATAAAACTTTGACTCGTCATCTCGCCTAGTAAACGTGGTAATCAGAAGGTGCAATCACAAGGGATTATAGCCTTCCTGATTACGATCACGTTGCAAAGTTCAATCGAACATTGACTTGACAAAAAATAGTCAGAACCGAAAGTCAAACAGAAAGTCAAACTGTTTGACTTTTAGCTCAAAATAGCTAAAATAAATGAAATAGACTAGGAGTGAGTACTTACTTGTGTTAAGGAACACTTAAGAACTCAGTTAGGAGGTTTCTAAAAGCTGGAAACAACTCCAAAGAGACGGGAGAAGAAGAATGAGAAATGAGCAAGTGAAAATGGTTGAATTCACTTGCTATTTATAGTGTTCAACAAGTCCTAAGATCATTCCATGTGTCCATAAGGTGTCATGATCAGAGGGAGGTTATACCACTTGTCAAACGGTGGCACAAACCTGGAAATTTCGTGAGCTTGGGGAGCAAGGAAGGAAACAAGAGGCTGCCAATTGTTTGTTGTTTGGGCACCCCTTATGGACCGTAGGCATGGCGACGATCACTAGTTTGAATTACCACAACCAAACGGATGCCAAAATAAGTAAAAGTAGCCTACATAAAATTAAGCCATATATGTATGTGTGTGTGTATATATATATATTAAAAAAATGGTTTAATCTAACGGTCCGCTGCGGTTTTATGCGACTGGTTTTTGGTATAAACCGAGAAGAACCAAACTGTTTTTATGGTTTGAAATTTGTGAATCTAAGTGGTTAAAAAGTAGAGAAGAAAAGCCAACCGTAAAACTAAACTGATGACTAATTTAAACAGGGTTAGAATATCCTGAAGAATTTGCATGGGGGTTTGAATTCAATTTTAACTTTCAATACAAATGCAAGTAATGCAACCTAAGGCAGGTGCCACTTGTGGATGTGAGCTAACCAAACACTCTAACGCTGTGTTCCCGAGTTTCATTTAATGAAAGAAGAGAAAGGAATGGTAATTATAAGGGAATGGAAAGGAAAATATGATTATATTCGTGTTCTCAAGTTTAATGAAAAGAAAAGGAAACGAAAAGAAATTAAGCATTTTATGTGTTCCCGAGTTGAGAGGAAAAGAAAAGAAAGTTACAATTTTACTATTATACCTTTTTAACATAAAACATCATAATCTTATGTAAACACACTTTGAATTATAAGTAGGGGTGTGCAATAACCGAACCGTTAATCGAAACTGAACCAAACCGAAAACCGACAAAACCGAACCGAAATTAACCGAAACCGAATTAACCGAAAGTCGGTTAACGGATATTTTTTTTACCATCGGTTAACCGAAATTAACCGAACCGAACCGAATCATTTATTTTTTTATATATATTTCTAGCTTTTATACATCTATTTCATGTATTACATGTTTTATATTTTCATTTTATTTAATAATACCTTTATTTCATTTATTTATGCATTCATTTCATTTATTTATACCTTCATTTCATTTATTTATACCTGCATTTTATGTATTTAAACATCTATTCATGTATTTATACCTCCATTTCATTTATTTATACATCCATTTCATGTATTTATACATCTATTTCATGTATTTATACCTCCATTACATGTATTTCTAAGAAAAAAATTAGCCCTTGTTTGAATTGGTTATTAACCGAAAATTAACCGAACCGAACCGAAAACCGACGAATTAACCGAACCGATTAACCGATAACTTCGGTTACGGTTACGGATAACGCTAATAACCGAACCGAACCGTGCACACCTCTAATTATAAGTACCAACCATAACATTATTTCAGTTAATTAAAAGGTAAAACTTAGTAAAAACTGGAGGGAAACTCTTACTTGGTGCAGAGTGAGGCACTAGGGAGACCTGGGATTATTGAGTCAAGCGGGTTTTACTGGTAATTTCACGGCCGTACCTACAGACGGGTGGGTTACGGGTTTTCCCCGGAATTGATGGTGGACTCAGATTACTCTCAGAGTACTCCGTTTGTCCAGTGAATATCCCCAAAGTGCTCTGTTGCCCGTTAAAAAAAAAATAAGACATTGTGAAACACCAGTTCCATCCAAATCCTCTATAACTTAGGGGGTGTTTGGGTTAGCTTATTTTGGAGCAACTTATGACTTATTGACTTATAAAAGTTAATAAGTTGTTTTTGAATGTTTGGGTTAGCTTATTTTAGAGAGTTTTGTGTGTATGAGAAGTCATTTCTGAGAAGTTAGAATTCTAACTTCTCACTTATCTATACTTTCTATAAAAGGAGAAATCTCAATGACATAAGAAAAGCTGATGTGTCAGCTACAGAGCATGTCCAACAAGGCTTTTCTTATGTCATCCTCGATGAGGTGGCAGCGATAGAGGAAGCATAGTGATATCATAATTTCAAAGATCTGTCATCCAAACCACTGCCCCAACTTTTAATTTCAAAGGTCTGGCCCACATTCAATTATGAAACCGCTGATGTTCATTGAAATTTCAAACGACTGATGCTCATTAAAATGGGAGGGTAATTTGAAATTTAAAACTTCATAGGGATATGTAATTTGCATTTAATGTAATCAGAGCTTCAATTCTTCTCTCTCTCAAATATAAATTCAAACCCAAATCCAAAGTCGATCATAATTTCAAAAACCCATTTCAATCTATTTGTCTACTCTCTCTCAACTCTCTATTTCTAAAACTGTAGATACAGAGAAGAGGATGAAGACGACAGAGGCGTTGCATTTATCATCGATTTGAATGGTAGTTTAAAAATAGATATTTTTTTATTTTTTCTTTTTATCACAAACTGAAGGTTTGTATGCTAAATGTTCTTCAGGTAGATCTTGTTGGATTTGTTATTTGGTGTTGAAGTCTTGAGTTCGTTGGTCGAGCTTCCGAATGTGATCAAGGTTATAAAATGGATCTCAACTTTATTGATGAAGAGGTAATGTATGTGTGTGTTTAAAATAAGTCATGATTCTATGAAATTTGATTGATATGTTTGTAGCTTTTGATTATGATATTTTTTTATTTTTTTTCTTTTTATCATGAACTGAAAGTTTGGATGCTAAATGTTCTTCAGGTAGATCTTGCTGGATTTGTTATTTGGTGTTGAAGTCTTGAGTTCGTTGGCCAAGCTTACGAATGTGATCAAGGTTATAAAATGATTTTATGAAATTTGTTTGATATGTTTGTAGCTTTTGATTTTGTCTTTGATTTGTATAGATTGTTTATTCAGATGCTTGCATTGGTGTGTGAAAGTTGTTAAAGAGGAAGCACTTATGTACCTAAGGCCTGATCAACCAAAGGAAAACCACTGCTCAGTTCCAGCAGTGGTTCAGTATCTACAACGGATTACATAAGAGAAGCTGATGTGTCAGCTAGAAAGCATGTCCAACAATGCTTTTCTTATGTCATCCAACAATGAGGTGGCAGCGATAGAGGAAGCATAGTGACATCATAATTCAAAGATCTGCCATCCAAACCACTGTCCCAATTTTTAATTTCAAAGGTCTGGCCCACATTCAATTATGAAACCGCTGATGTTCATCATGGTTTGTATCGATTTGAATATTATGCAGACGAACGGTAGTTTAAAATTATGATATTTTTTGATTTTTTTTCTTTTTATCATGAACTGAAAGTTTGGATGCTAAATGTTCTTCAGGTAGATCTTGCTGGATTTGTTATTTGGTGTTGAAGTCTTGAGTTCGTTGGCCAAGCTTCCGAATGTGATCAAGGTTATAAAATGATTTTATGAAATTTGTTTGATATGTTTGTAGCTTTTGATTTGTATAGATTGTTTATTGTTTATTCAGATGCTTGCATTGGTGTATGAAAGTTGTTAAAGAGGAAGCACTTATGTACCTAAGGCCTGATCAACCAAAGGAAAACCACTGCTCAGTAACAGCGTTGCTCTTAAACATTCAATTATGAAACCGTTGATGTTCATTGAAATTTCAAACGACTGATGCTCATTAAAATGGAAGGGTAATTTGAAATTTCAAACGAATTGAAGCGGTGGTTCTTGTGTAACAGTGTTTAGTGTATCGGTGTTTAGATTTTGTTACAGCTTCGATGACGGTTGTTAGATTTGTTAAAATGTAACTGCTACAGTTTGAATATTATTGTTATTATATTATCATCTGTTGATCGTGGTATGTTAAAGCACTGCTCTTAAACATTCTCTGTTGAACTACATCATCTGTTAGTCCATAGGAGAGGTTCTCTTTGACAGACCTTTTCTTGAACCAGAGCGGTATTTATCAGCAGATGTTCATCATGAGGCATGTGTAAACAGATGTTTGAAATCCTCTGTTGAAGTGTATCACTGTTAAGTCACAGCAGATGTTAGCAATTTATACTATGGAATGATCAGCAGATGTTATGTTTTGTAGACCTTTGTTTCAACAACAGATGTTAGCCTTATGATACTTTTGTATTTATATTCAGCAGCAGAGGTTGTTTTACCAGTAGAGATTATTTGCTGTAACAGTCTTTGTGTTTATTAGCAGAGGTTGTTTTATCAGCAGAGGTTATTTTCTATAACAGTGTTTGTGTTTATTAGCAGAGGTCATTTGCTATAACAGTCCTTGTGTTTATCAGCAGATGTTGTTTGGAACAACAGACTTTGCTTGAACAGATTTTCTGTTTGACAGAGCTTTTGGTTTGTCAGATTTTATCTAAATATAGGTTGAGTGTATAAATTTACAGAATATAATTCAATATATAATTTATCATGAAGAGCCAATTAAAATATATGGAGAATGTACAACAAAGGTTTAAGTTAATATAAATAATAAGATATGAATACATAGTTATAATTTAAATATTCGTAAGTCGTAAGTTTTCAAAATATAGAAGTTTGATACATCACCATCCCATAATTTATCTCAAATGAGATAATACCAACAACCATAACTATCTGTAGACTTTCTTTAAGATCAGCTTGGCTTTTTCTTCAGAGTAGACAAATCTGCATCTCATATTTCTGTAGATACCATTGGGCTTAGTGAACTTCTTGGAGAATTGACAAGCCGCGTATCTAAATCCCTTGCCATGCTTCTCCCGTCGAAAGTCAATTACAGTGTCAACTCCATTCAGATTTTCAACTGTCATCTTCAATGTTCTATGAATCCTTGATAAAGAAGCTACTTTCACATTCAGACGCTTAAAAATAAATATAAAATACCAATAATTAATAAGAAATACATAATGTATTTAAGTAAAGTAACAAAAATTATAGCTTAATTGTAACAAACATTTAACATCCTTTGAATAAGGAATAATATATTAACAGAATAAACTTACAAAATGTTTGTTGCAGTACCATACGAGTTGTAAGGGGTATTCATCAGTATCAGCTTCGTAATCTGAGACAGCGGCATCAAAATCTGCATCGTCGATATCATCGGATGATTCATTCGATACAACATAATCACTATCAGAATCTGTGTCATTGGATTCTTCAACATCCGACTGGTGTTGTAGATCCTTGGTAATTTGAGGAACTTCCAAATTGGGTGAGGAAGTATCGTCTATCGGACTGTCATTGGATTTTGGTGCAACAATCTCACATCCATTCAAATCAAAGGCAGTAAGCAGAAAGATGTTAAAACAAGTACAATTCCTGTTTGCATACCCATGTAGTGTACAACCTTTTCCCATCCATCGGTTATAAAGTAACAATTCCGAAGAGGATCACGTTGAAGTAGTACATCAAAAGAGTCCCACTGATTCACATAGATCTTAAATGTCTCTTTAAGTTTACCAACTCCAATACTGACGTTGACTAACTCTTTGGGTATTAGCTGAACAAAAACATATAAAATTATGAAATCAAACAAAGGTACAATAAAATTAACAAATATACCACTAATTACTATAGTAACATTTAAGTATTGGATTAAAATACCAAAACTTACCAACACGTCTTTACAAACATCAGTAAAACTGTGGGAGAATGAATCCATACATCCAAACTTCCTCTTAAACGATATTGATGTGAACATAGAAATCATTGGACGTTTTGTTGGATAATGATGAACTTTTTCAAAAGGTGTCAGCAGGTATGTATATGGTGCAGTTTTTTTAAATACCAACAGACATCCTTCTTTCAATGAAAGGTCAGAGACAACTGAGGACCATCCTTCTTTTAGAGCAAAAGTTCCATTGTGTTTTGAAAATCGGTAATCCCATCTCATACCGTTTACACACTCTATAACGCCAACGTTACTAGGAACTTCTTTGAGTAAATGATTGTTTGCAAAGTTTTGTGGTATTATCTGTTGAGTTCAAGTATTTAAGTATTGGCAAATGTTATATGTGAATTAATTATTAACAATAAAACTGTAGAAAATGGTTTTAATGTAATAATCTTATCAAGATTTTGGAATTAGGAGAATCCAGATATTTATAAAAAGACATCTTCCAAGATATTATGTTTCTGGTTAAAAATCAAAGAAAAAATGAGACAATGTATTTTATCAGATACTTCATTATTTATAAAGAATGTGATAACAAATGTGAACCAACAATGTTTAACATATCTATGTCATTCAGATAACGCATTTAATATTTATCGATTTATCTAGAGTATAACAATAAATAAAGATTCTTCTAAAAACTGTAGAATCGAGTACCACTCTCAATAACTTTTTTTGGATGCAAGTCAATAAATAAAAGATTTGTCATTTAATCATATTCTTTAATATCAAGTAAGAAAAACAACAAAATATACCTTATCGATTGCTTTCAAGAATCCAAATGTAACACCATATCGAACAAAACTTCAAATCAGAAACATTATAAAAAATAAAAAAGCTTGTAAAATTAAATTGATATATCATCTAAAAAATGCAATACATTGAGAACAGTCTTCATAACAGTTGTTAAACATGTGCATATGAAACTAATGTATATGCAAATTTTAATAAATATTATTATACCTTGATCGAAGTTGTTGATGATGTCAAAAGTAAGAAGAATTCAAGTGGAGTGATTCAATATTTCAAATGGACATCGGTGATTAAAACTTGAAACACTTTTTATGAGATCAGACAAACAATTTTGTAAAGGGGATTTGGAGAGTCATTAAAAAGGTAAAGTATGTTTCTATCTGCCTCTATGTAAAAAGGTAAACCGCCATTGGGATAATAAATTACATTTTACCGCCATTGAGATAAGGAACTTACATTTTACCCTCTAATAATATAGCTTTCTTTTTCAAATAAGTCAAATCATTTTCAAATAATTCAAACCATTTTCAAAATACTTTGAAAGTCTTTTTCTTGAGTACTCAACAATCTTCTTCATTCAGATATTTGAAATTATGGCTACAGATAATAGCATTTCAAGTAAGTATGAACTGTTCTTTCAACCAAGTCAAAGTCTAGTCTGTGCTGAAGCAAGGAAAAAAGGAAGCGTGTTCTGCAACAAAAGCGAAACAAGAGTGCTTTTCATCGCACATCGATATCCGATTCTGTTAAAAGGATTCCGTTATTAAACACTCCAAGTGGTATGTCTTGTAGGTTTGTAAACAAAATTTTACAAGAAATATATATTTATATGTTATCTTTTGGGAATCCTTACACATGTTTCGTATTTTACAAGTTTAAACAACCAATGTTGAGAGAAGGAATGTGTATCATTTTCCTGCTTATGCTACTCCAAATATTAGCAGTAATTTGTTTCACTCATCTTCTGAAGTAAGAGGTATACTTACTGCAGATATTTTTTGGTAATTTCAAAAAATTTTCACAATACTTTCAAAGTTCTTTTCTCGAGTTGTCAACAATCTTTTCCATTCAAGTATTTTAAAATATGGATACTTATAACACAATTTCAAGTAAGTATGAAGTTGACCTTCAAGCAATTCAACGTCAAATGTGTGCTGAAGAAAGAGAAAAAAGGAAGTGTGTTCTTCAACAAAAGAGAAACAACTGAGGTTGTCATCCTGCATCAACATCTGATTCTGTTGAAAGGATTCCATTTTCAAATACTTCAAGTGGTATGTGTTATAGTTTTACAAACAAAATTTAAAAGAAATATGTATGTCTATGTTATGTTTTTGGAATCCTTACATATGTTCTATTTTACAAGTTTCAACCACCAATGTTGAGAGAAGGAATGTGTATCATCTTCCTGTTTATGCTACTCCAAATATTAGTAGTAATTTGTTTCACTCATCTACACAAGTAAAAGGTATACTTACTGCAGATATTTTTTTGGTAATTTCAAATAATTTTCACAATACTTTCAAAGTTCTTTTCTCGAGTTGTCAACAATCTTTTCCATTCAAGTATTTTAAAATATGGATACAGATAACACAATTTCAAGTAAGTATGAAGTTGACCTTCAAGCAATTCAACGTCAAACGTGTGCTGAAGAAAGATAAAAAAGGAAGTATGTTCTTCAACAAAAGAGAAACAACAGAGGTTGTCATCCTGCATCAACAACTGATTCTGTTGAAAGGATTCCATTTTCAAATACTTCAAGTGGTATGTATTATAGTTTTGCAAACAAATTTTAAAAGAAATATGTATGTATATGTTATGTTTTTGGAATCCTTACATATGTTCTATTTTACAAGGTTCAACCAACAATGTCGAAAGAAGGAATGTCCATCACACTCCTTTTGGAAGTACCAAGCAAATATCCATTTTTGTTGAGAGGACTCCGTTATCAGATATTACAAATTGTATGTTTTAAGTTTTATAAAACAAAAGATTTGTTTAATCTTAAGTTTTATGAATTGTTATAAATATCTTATTTTACAAGCTTCAATATAGGTGGAATATCTAAAATTGAATTACAAATGAGTGATGAGATGTTACCAGATTCTGTGGTTAAGAAGATTCATGGAATTTCTAAAGGTATAAGATACGAATGTAAATTCCTGTTAACTTTTCAATATGTAGAAAACTTATGTTGACTTATAAATTTACTAAGTCTGTAGATTATATTGATCATGGAGATGCCATATTTGTGTGTTGTAAATGTGATGCAATGTTATGGGAAGATGAAATGCTTAGGGGAAATAAAAAACGTAACAAAACATCCTATTCTCTTTGTTGTTCAAATGGAGATGTTGAGCTACCACGACCGCCTACACATCCTCCATTACTACGTCATTTATATAAAAGTCGTACCTCATAGTCTCGTAATTTCATGGATAATATTCGAGCATATAACATGATGTTTTCCTTCACATCTCTTGGTGGGAAGGTTGACAAAAGTTATCAGAGAGGTAAAGGTCCTTATGTATTTAGACTACAAGGTCAGAATTATCATCGAATGGGTAGTCTACTTCCGGACGATGGGGAAGAACCTAAATTCTCCCAGCTTTACATATATGATTCACAAAACGAAGTTGTAAATCGTCAAAAAGAAGTAAGGTAATTTCTTTATGATAATTGTGGCATTTAAGAATATATATTTTGCTTTTCAGTATATTGACATTCATTATCATTTGAAATGAATGTAAATTTTAACATTTTATATTTATGGTAGTTCTCAGATAGAATGCAAAACTACAAGAAACAACCAGCTTGATAGTACAACCATAGAGGGTCTTAAAGATATGTTGGATTCTTGCAATCCTCTTGTCCAATCCTTCATAATGGTAAGAGATTGTTTTCAAGAAAATGAGTTTCAAGATGTAAGCTTGAAGCTTATTGGAACAAGAGATAAGGATGGAAGAGTTCACAATTTGCCAACAACACCAGAAATTGCTGCTTTAATACATGGTGATTTTGATGGAGCATTTGATAAACGGGACATTGTTGTTAGAAAGAAGTATGGTGGTCTTCAAATAATTAATGAGCTTCATCCCTCTTACCTTGCTTTGCAATATCCACTTATTTTCCCATATGCTGAAGATGGTTATAGAGTTGGTATTAAACATAGAGGGATTGTGATTGATGATGAGGTACTTAGAACCAATCTTACAATTAGAGAATTCTTTTGTTACAAAATTCAAGATAGACAGAATCAATTTTCATTGTTAGTTAATGCGATAAAACTATTTCAGCAGTTTTTGGTTGATGGATACACGATGATAGAATCTGCCAGGTTGAATTATATAAGGACACAACAACCTAAACTTAGAGTGCAAAATCTTAAGAATTTGAATGCTACTGTTGAAAGTGGAGAGAATAATGCCTCAAGTTGTGGTAAACCTATACTTTTACCTTCATCATTTACTGGTGGTTCTAGATATATGATGCAAAAGTACTTGGATGCTATGGAAATTTGCAAGTCTGTTGGATATCCCGATTTATTTATAACGGTGACTTGTAATCCAAACTGGCCTGAGATTTATAGGTGCTTGCACGATAAAGCTCTTAATGCTAAAGACAGACAGGATATTATCTCTAGAATATTCAAGTGTAAATTGGATCATCTTATAAAAGATTTCAAGAAACATAAATTCTTTGGTGATATACAAACAGGTACCCTTTAGTTATATTTTTTACTTTGAACATCTAATTATATTTATTTAACAGCCCACTGTTCAAAAATTCCAGTTATGTATACAGTGGAATTTCAGAAGCGTGGACTCCCACATGCTCACATATGTTTGTTCTTGGGTGCTTAAAGCAAATTTCCAAATGCATCTGATATTGATCGTGCTATTACTGCTGAGATACCAGATAAAGAAAGAGATCCTGAATTATATGAGCTTGTCAAGCAATTTATGATTCATGGATTATGTGGTACAGACAACCCACTTTGTCCATGTATGGTTCAGCAAAAATGTTCTAAAAAGTTTCCCAAAAAATATGTAGATGATACTTGTGTTGATTCTGAAGGATATCCTGTCTATCGTCGCCGTCAAACAAGTAATACGGTAGTAAAGAATGGTGTGACACTTGATAATAGATTTGTAGTTCCTTACAATGCTCTCCTGCTCAGAAAGTATCAGTGCCACATTAACGTTGAATGGTGCAACCAGTCAGGTTCTATCAAATATTTGTTTAAATATATTAATAAGGGGCCTGATAGAGTGACTGCTTCTGTTTTTCAAGCCAATAGCACCAAGAATAATACGGAACAGAATGTAGTTGTAGATGAGATAAAAGCATACCTTGATTGTACATATATATCTGCTTGTGAAGCTGCTTGGAGAATATTCATGTATGATATACATTATAGATATCCAGCTGTTGAAGTATTACCTTTTCATTGTGAAGATGGTCAGAGTATTGTGTATAACGATCATGATAATTTGTGTGATATTGTTACTGATCCAACTGTGAAAATGACAATGTTTACAGAGTGGATGAATTGTAATAAAGTCGATGAATTTGCCAGCACATTGAGGTATGTTTAGTTTCCCGGATATTATGTATGGAATGCTAAAAATCGCAAATGGAATCGAAGAAAGCATCCGTATGGATCAATTGGGAGGGTGCATTATGTCCCACCATCGCTTGGTGATTGTTATTACCTAAGGATTTTACTGAATCATATTAAGGGACCAACCTGTTTTGAAGATATAAAAACAGTTGATGGGCAAGTTTTTCAAACATTTAAAGATGTATGTTTTGCACGGGGGCTGTTGGATGATGATAAAGAATATGTTAATGCCGTCAAAGAAGCTAGCACATGGTCAACCGGAGATTTCTTGAGGACCTTTTTTGTAATGTTGTTGCTTTCAAATTCGATATCTCATCCTGGTGTTTTTTGGTCAGAAACGAAGTCCCTGTTATGTGAAGACATTCTGTATCAGCAACGAAAGATAATTGGTATTGCAGGTAATGTTATTATTTTATTAAAGTTATATCCAATTACATTAAAATTATGCAATAGTTCTATTATTGGGAAAAAACTAATACTTTTTTCAACATTTGTTTTCGATTTGGATCTTCAACAGGAAGAACTTGAAAATATCTGTCTATCTGAAATTGAAAAGTTGCTTCTTACCAATGGAAGTACAGTGAGAAATTTTGATGATATGCCAAGTGTTCCGGACAATTATGTTTCATCGTCGAACAATCGATTGATAATGAAAGAATTATCGTATGACAGACTAGCTCTTCAAAGGGAACATGATCGTTATGTAAAGTGTTTAACTGTCGAACATGAAAAGATATATAAAATTGTTATAGAAGCGATTGAAAAAGGTGATGGAGGTGTGTTTTTTGTATATGCTTATTGTGGAACTGGAAAGACGTTTCTTTGGAAGACATTCTCAGCTGCATTACGATCAAAAGGTGAAGTTGTATTGAATGTTGCATCCAGTGGAATTGCTTCACTTTTGCTGGATGGTGGTAGAACTGCTCATTCACGGTTTGTAATTCCAATCAACATTAATGAGAATTCAATATGTTCGATAGAGCCTAATACTGAGTTAGGTGATTTAATTAAAAGAGCAAGATTGATTATTTGGGATGAAGCACCTATGACTCACAAGCATTGTTTCGAGGCTCTTGATAGAACAATGAGAGACATATCACGTTCCAGTCAACCGAACATGCAATCGAAGCCGTTTGGGGGAAAGGTCATTCTATTTGGTGGTGATTTTAGACAAATTCTTCCGGTCATCCCTAAAGGTACCAGAACAATGATAGTCAATGCTTCTTTGAATTCTTCTTATATATGGCGGCACTGTAAAGTACTAAAGCTAACTGAGAATATGAGATTAAGAGTTGGTTGTCAGGAAGCAGATTTGAAAGAAATAAAGGAATTTGGAGAATGGATTTTAAAGCTTGGTGATGGTCTGCTTGGTGAAGAAAATGATGGTGAGATTGATATTGAAATACCGGATGATTTACTTATTCATGACCAAGTCAATCCTATTTCTTCTCTCATTTCATATATATATCCGGACATGAATAAGTATTTGTGGGATTTAACGTATTTCCAGCAAAGAGCGATTCTTGCTCCAACTAATGAAGTAGTGGATTCAATAAATAAAGAGTTGTTAGAGAGTCTGCCTGGTGAAGAAAAGGTTTATTTTAGTTCAGATAGTTTATGCCAATCGGAGGAAGAATCAGAGCTTAATATGGCGTTGTTTCCTCCTGATGTGTTAAACAATCTTCGTTTATCTGGTTTACCTAATCATAAATTAGTACTGAAAGTTGGTGCTCCGGTGATGTTACTCAGAAACATTGATCAGGCAAATGGATTGTGTAATGGTACACGTTTACAAATCACGAAGCTCGGAAAAGTTGTGATTGAAGCAAAAATTATCACAGGGACTAATATAGGTCATCATACTTTGATTTCAAGACTGAAGATGACACCTTCAGATAAAAGAATACCAGTGAAGATTTCTCGAAGACAATTCCCACTTTCACTGTGTTTTGCTATGACAATAAATAAAAGTCAAGGACAATCATTGGAGCGTGTTGGTTTATATCTTCCACGTCTAGTGTTTAGTCATGGCTAACTCTATGTTGCTGTATCTAAAGTAAAAAAATAGAAAGGGATTGAAAATTTTGATTTGTGATAAAGAGAAACGAGTCTGTACAACCACTACTAATGTGGTTTACAAGGAAGTTTTACAAAATCTATGATGATACTAAACATTTGTCAACCTGGCAACGTCTGTTGGGTATAATGGAAGAACTGTTGTTAGGAAATGTTTGTTGGAAAGCAATACAACTTTTTGAAAGCATCTGATACTTGCTCTGCATTAAGTTTATCCTGAGAACACATGTTGTTAATAACATTATTCTCTTAATATATGTTTACTAACCTTTGTAATTTCTGTTGACTGGCCTTTTTAACATGGGTCGACTAACATCTGATAGTTACTATCTATTTAATCATCTGGCAAGCTCTCTTGGAGATAATCAATGACAGTTCTTAGTAAAGTCTGTTGGAAAGCAACATAAGTTTTTAACAGTTAATAGACAACAGTGGTTTGCTATCAATATAAAGGAATTGATGTTGAATAAACCTATTGACCATTAGTGCATATTAATTTTATAAGTCTGCACTAATTATTTTTTTACTCTCTGTTGAATTCTAAATGAGATGTTGACCAAAAGTCTAACAGATGTTTACCAAAAGTCAAACAGTTGTTGACCAAAAATCAAACATATGTTGACCAACACTTAAACAGATGTTGATCAAAAGTCAAACAGATTTTGAACCACTAAGAATTATAGTTTGCCAATAGTGGTTTGACTTTGGTCAAACAGACTTTTTGAAAACAGTGGTTTCACTTTAAGCAATCATCAATGGAATTGGTCAACTTTATTTGCAAAAATTGGTTTTAACTTTATTTGAATTTAAATTACAAGTACCATATATTTCTCATTCTTATTGCAAGAATTGTCTTCGATCTCAGATGGTTTTGAAAACAGTGGTTTCACTTTACGCTATCCATCTGGTAAGCTCTGTTGAAGATAATGGATAACATTTTTAGGAAAGTCTGTTGGAAAGCAACTGAAGTTTTTAACAGTTAATAGACAACACTAGTTTGCTATCAACATAATGGAATTGCTGTTGAATAAACCTATTGACCATTAGTGTATATCTCTTTTATAAGTCTGCACTAATTATTTTTTTTACTCTCTGTCAATATGGGCTATGCATGGTTTTCTAAGAAACGACTCGTGTTTGCACATGTGTCTTACCGCTAGTATAAGTTAATAAGTCATTTTGAGAAGGAATCCCAAACGCCCCCTAAATTCTCTCATCGCCTCTCTCTCTAATGGAGCTCTCTGTGCCCCCCACCCCTGTGTTATACTACGCACCAGTTCACACCTACTAAACCCTAGCCCCATGGTTGTTCTTCTTCCTTCAATCAAGCACCCACTCGCTTCAATCAATCAGGGTGAGAGGGGCACTCCCCTCTTAGGGGAGTCCCCTCTCTTACGCACACCCAATCAGGTTATGCCACGTCAACTCCCCTCTTAAACTCCCCTCATACCCTCAATTTGATGGCGGCACTCCCCTGTTAGGAGACTTGTTTTTTTATTCAAAAAGAAAAAAAAAAGAAAATAATTTGATTGGTTTGAAAAGAGGGTGGCCCACCATCTCCCTCTCTCCTTCATCGGTGAATATGCCCCGACCCACCTCGCCGAATTCGGTCACCGCGGTGACGGCGGCGGTGTTCCCGAGCGGGGACTTCGCTCACCGCATGGGGTCACCGAGAGTGCCCCGTATACCCTCATCAGAAATCAACAATCTGTAGCGCCATCAAGGCCCTTGATTCTCCTATGGACACTGGTAGGTTTTGGTAATTTGTGTTCTCTGTTGTTTGACTTGATTGACGCTGTGAATTTTCAGTTAGAGATCGGATTGGGTCGGTGAAGAGGGTTACGAATGAAACCAATGTGGTGGTGGAGTGGAATCTGGATGGTGTTGGTTCACCGGATAGCAGCACTGGGATTCCGTTTCTTGATCACATGTTAGATGTTAGTATATTTCAGCCTTTATAATTGCGGCTGCTTCTTGTCTATCACTTCTCACCTGTCTTAGTGTAGCTCTGCCTTGCCCTGCCCTTTACATAGTGGCGGATCTAGAAAATTCTTGCAGGGTAATGTTTACAAAAAATGGTAACGAAATTGAAAAAACGTCAAAAACGTTAAATTTTTCCAAAATTTACACTACCGTAGGAGCGTAAAGGGTAGCGGAGGCTACCCCTTATTATAAGGTAGGTCCGCCACTACCTTTAGATATGGTTGCAAAAGTCGCTAGGTGCTCCCTAGTCGGATTTGAGAGTACTCGGCCTAGGCGGAGATTACCCGGGGAGTAATCCGCCTAGGCAAACAGTACTCAGGGAGTACTCGGAGCCTAGGCGGTACTTTTACAACCATGATTTTTGATAATTTCTTAGTTGATAAGATGAATGTTGTTGTTTTCTATCAGCAACTTGCTTCCCATGGATTATTCGATGTGCATGTGAAGGCTGCTGGGGATACATTGATGACCACCACACCAATGAAGATGTTGGCCTTGCCATTGGAACGGTGTGTGATTTTACAACACATATCTTCATAATTTGTCGAGGAATATTATTATGTGCACATGATGTCATTAAAGGCGTTGTCTCATGTGGTCACCAGGCTTTGTTGAACGCGCTTGGTGATAGGAAAGGAATTAACCGCTTTGGTGACTTCACGGCTCCCCTTGATGAAGCATTGGTACATGTTACACTGGTAAGTTTCAATGACAATGCATAACCTTGTTGCATTCAGAGTATAATAGATTCAATGTAAACTGTTATCTTATCGTATTGTGCAAATCGTTTATATCAATTGTTTTTCTAGGATTTATCTGGACGGCCACACTTAAGTTATGACTTGCAAATTCCCACGGAGAGAGTTGGAACATATGACACACAGGTGATCATTTCTCTTTAGATTTACTACATGTTTTTTTTTTATTCGTGATGCTTTTGCACATTATTAGTGTCAAAATGATGCTTTTGTTGGTTATAATCTGCGCAATAAGTAGTAAAGTTAGTCAGATAATAAATTACTTTCTAACGTAATATCAAGAGGCTACAATGTACTGACATTTTTTTTTGTTAACAAAAGCTTGTAGAGCATTTCTTCCAGTCAATGGTTAATACATCTGGATTCTGGAATGACACTTCACATCCGGCAGGTAATAATGAACAAATGGTCACACTGGCATTTATTTTTCTTTCTGGGGTAAACATTAGCGGCCGAGCGGGTTAGATATGCTTCTTTTGTACTGGTCAAAACAGCCCGGTTACAGGCTGGCAATTCCTGACTTTAAGACACGATAAGACCTGTTTAAGAATGAGTACACTATGTAATTTTATACTTTTTTAAAAATAATTAAAATTAGGAGGCTAGGTTCCACCATTTCTCCCACTTGGTACATAAAACATATAACTGGGTTATATTCATGTGGTATAAAGTAGTTAAACAAGTCGTATTCATGTTTTATACTTGTATTAATCGCGTCGTCTCTGATCTGTTAAACACGATAAGACCTGTTTTGTCAATTTTTTTATGATCACAAAAACAATATTATTGCATCAAAATGGAACAGTATTATTTTGTTCGAACAAAATGACCCGTCTTCTTTTTGACTGAAATCTTTCTTTGACGAGTTTTAGATTAAACACAACCAATATTGACCCTTCCATAACTAATTGGGTTGAAACCAAGATTGACCCTTACATATGAATGCAGCTTGCTGGGAAAAATTCTCACCATATAATTGAGGCAACATTCAAAGCTTTCGCAAGAGCTCTAAGGCAAGCGATAGAATACGACCCACGGCGACGTGGCACTGTCCCTAGGTTTGTTTTCATACATGTATTTTCACAAAATGCATAGTTTTCCGACGACATTTGTGCCATTATTTCAGTATAGAGAAACAATATTGTTGTTCATTAAAGATGGGTCACAAAAAAAAAAAAAAAAAAAAAAAAAAAAACAGAAACTAGGAAAGAACTCATGCTATAACTCTAGACTTTCGTTTTACCATCTTGGTTTGGCATATGCAGCTCAAAAGGGGTTTTGTCGCGTTCCTGAAGTGCGTTAAGAACGAAGCAGAAATCATCAAATCATGGAGTGGATTGGTATTTTTTTTTTGTCATTTCAACAATACTTCTGGTAGCTTTGATTTTGTAAAATGGACTGTTGAAATGTGCAGGAAATTGTGATGATGTAGTTTTTTTTAGCCCTTGTTCCAGACTAAATAATAAATAAAAATAAGAACATTGTTGTTCATTCATCGTGGTGCTACAATGTTAATTGTCGTTGAGATTAAAAAGAAATATTTTGTGATGTTTCCATCTAAACATTTGAGTTGATTTCAGTTACAATTACAATTTTCTATGTTATGTCTCTTGTTAAACATCTTCTCAGTTAAATAAATAATTACAAGGATACGTATGAATAAAGATAAACAAGTTCTTTAATCAATATCTTTATTTTATTTTCTTAGGTAGCAATTATTTGTCGCGAGTAACTCGTCAGCAGTGGCAACCTTCGCTAGGATCATCTGTGATTCTCTCTCTCTCTCTCCTAGAAGCACAAGCTTACAATGGGTGTCATTTGTGTTTGAAGGACCGAAAGTATTGATTTTGACCATAAATAAATGAGAAAAGTAAAATACATGAATCTATACATTTGTAGGCAGGATCTAAGAGAAAATATAAAAGGTAAGAACAATAGGTAGGTAGATTACGACATTAAATATGTGAAGCCAATAATAATATGCATATTTATGTGTAGGTAAAAAAAAACATGTTGACAATGATAATGCACATGTGTTAGGTACAAAAGTAAATGTATGAGGTTAATATGCATGTGTAGCTTCTAAAAGATACTTGTTCTCACTATTAATGTGTATGTATATGTAGGTAGATTACGACAGTAATATGTGTTAAGCCAATGCTTTTCCCTCTTCATTTTGAAGGTGGTTAAGCGGTTTGAAATGATTGTAAAATTGTTACCAGATAGTATTCTAGGATGATTTCATACATTCCCTTGAAACTTGAACAATGTTATATGACTGATATATACCAATACAAAACCATTAATATTATTAATAATAATTTGGGCATAAATAAGTATTTAGGTTACTAGGAAGAAGCATATGAAATGTACAATGATGTACTTATAAGATACTTACGTTAATCAAAATGTTTTAACATGCCAAAAGTTCTCACTGATTTTTATTTGGGCTTTTGAGTGGGACTTGGACTGAGGCCCAAGCTAATTTCGCTATCGTGGTTTAGTGGTTCGTCAACCAAACCTAGCTAAAGCTTATTAAAGATGGTCGGGAGCAATCCGTGAACTTGATATTAACCGGATCATCTTGATTTTGATGGGAGTGTAAGACTTTAAAATACTAAACCCAAGAGTAATGTGGTCGTATTTTACACCCGACGCGAAGCACGGACTTCCCTACCAAACCAAGTGGTTCGTTAAAACATTATAAGCCACCAAAATAATTTTTGTTAATAAACCCTGCTGTCAAACCAAAGTAAAGATGATTTAGGCGCTGGTAAGTGGGGTTGTCTTCTCTGATAAGCGTAAATTGTGAGACCAGTCAATACCACATGGGCCTGGAATATTTCTTTCAAAATGCAAATAGATACCTATTACATATAATAAATATGCTATGATAGAAACTCATGTATTATATGAGTTGATTAAATAAAATGTTAATTAGTTAGTAATAAATACTTAGTTGTAGACATTATTGAAATTAGGTACAAGTAAATACTTTAATATGTTATGTAGGTGTATTTTTCATAGAAAACTTGTACTCCAAAGCTTGCGGGTTTGCTATATGTAAACCAAAGCGAGGAATTATTGACCAAGTAAACTGCTCTGAAGGTTAGTTTACTTCGATAAGACCTGCTATGCAACGTGCGTCAAAAAAATATTCGTATCCGCAGCAACGCACGAACATCTTCTTCTATATATAATAAAGAGAAAAATGCCCGGATAGTCCCTGTAGTTTCGCCTTTTTTCACCTATAGTCCCCAACTTTCTAAAACTACCTGAATAGTCCCCAAGTTTTCAATTTTTGTTCCCGGATAGTCCCCAGGCCTAACTTCAGTTTGTTTTCTCTGTTAAGATTGTGTGAAATGACAAAAATACCCTTACTAAAAAAATAAAAATTAAACACTAAAATATAATTTTAATTAAACATTTAGAATTTAATGGGTCCCACCATTAACTAAAACAATTTAATTAAAATAAAGCCTTGTGGGCGGTGGGCCCTTCCCCACCCCCACCTCTTCTTCCACCACATGCAACCACCGTATCACCACCCACCTCCACTATAACCACCTCCTGCAACCACTTTCACCCTGCAATTATGTCGCCAACTCCACCAATGGGTGTTTCTGGACTGCCCTAATATTAACAAGTCGTTATAGTTCACCTAGAAAGTCAAAATTAACAAAGTACCATCTAATACTAAAATCATGTCACACCCCGATTTTCACGTGTCACCGGTGGGCCCGGTGGGGGAGTATCGTGACGTCATGGTTGGCAACATAATAGTCAAACAACACAATATTATTAAGCACAGCGGAAGCAATTGAAAATATAATACAACCGAATTTATTTATTGTAATCAAAGTCACAATATCCGGTGTTTATCCACAGTAGGATCGGAACAAAATAACAATTAATGGTTCAACAGACTTCTGGCATCCTAAGCTTGCGAGACTTTTTATTGATGCTTAGGAGACAATTCAGCCAATTTCGTTTAGTACCTGCATTCAGTCTTTTTGGGAAAATACGTCAGTTTACACTGGTAAATACATTCAACTGACTCATTTTGGAAAATGATTGAAAATTGGTTTGGATGCACTTGGCATAAACATTTTTATAACTTGGGAGAATTATTTAATCTTATAATCTTGTGAACGAATTACATGTTACTTATGCGTTCAGTAGCCCGGATCTAGTCCGGGTTAAAGATCAATAGACACACCACATCATTGAGTTATACACGGACGGTGTACGCCTACACCCCGTGCTCAGGTCGCGGCCATCTCGTAAGATGATGCCAAGGATATCCGGGACATGGTCATTAACCCCCCAAAGGCTATAAAGTAAACAAGACTGTTTAAACGATCCGATCAAATTATTCAACTACCCACTAAGCGTGGAGATTTGATGCTCGATCAAGCGGTATGCTATATACCGTAACCCAAGCCCGTATAGGGAAAATAAGTTAAAAGTATTTACCTGAATAAGTATTTATCACAACAAGCAAAATGCACGTAGCTTTTACTGGTTCTCTTAATCTGGAACGAAGGTTTATTATAACCTATTAGAATGCTAACGGGTCTTTTATTAAGCTTAAGCTTAGACCGGCTAGTTTCAAGATACGGTTCGTACGCACGATTAAGCGAAGACCGGATAGAATGTGATTCAGACCCGACAAGTTTGAAGACTTGTTTAATATGGGTTTATTATTCACATTCTGGATTTTGAGATAAAACCGTTAAGGTTTGACCCGTTTCGGCTAATTTATGTAAACTTGTTACATAAACCAAACCGTACGCGTAATAGGCGTGACGGGTAGCCATGAGAGCTATATACAGGTTTCCTAAGTTAATTATGTCTCCAATATGTTGTGACATCAGTAAGGTGTCTTTCGTTATGCCTGAAACGTGTTTAGACACAAACTAGGCCCCGTAGGGGTAGTTTGGTCAATTAAGAGTTTATAAAAGAGTTTAAGTGACAACCTGAGTTACAGGTCTGATATAATCAGCAAATATACTCAATTTGCTAAGTTATATCAGTAGGTTAAAGCATGTATGTGAAACTTATCATTTTTAACCAAACTAGGCCCCGTAGGGGTATTTTGGTAATTTCACATAAGCCGAAAAGCTCAAAACTGAAGTCTGAGTTTATCAACCTTTGCTTACTGTTAAAATATTATAATTTGCCTCTTATATCAGTAGGTATCAACCCGGGTATGTCCAATATGATTTTAAAACATACTATGCGCTAAAAACGCTAAATAAGGCGATTAAAGGTCATTACCGGGTTCGATACTTAAATCTGATATTTTTATATTTCTAGAAGGCTTAAAATAATTTATTTATCATAAGAAATCAGTGGTAAAAGGTTTGGGTCGTTTAGATATGTAAAACTCATTTTATGGCTCGTAAGGGCAAAACCGACAATTTCCGGATTAAGCCTACGACTACGAGTCATGCTCAGCCTAAAATTAATTAAAAATCTTTAAAAATCCCAAAATAATATATTACATCAGTGGGTAATTCGTTTGATACCAAAAAGTATGTTTAATTAGGCTATACGCTAATTACGCCATTTTATTAACATAAAGCACCGTAATTACGCTAATGAGCATAACTCTTATTCTACAATTCAAACTGATGTCAAACTTTGCATACAAGTCTATATATCGGTAATTAAGGTTTCTACACTTTTACTTTTCCAAAAATCACGTTTTAAGGTAATAAGGGCATAATGGTCAACATATGAGCGATTAACGGAAACATGTATATTAATTGGGTAATCAACGAAACAAGTACAGAGGCTTATACTATCATGTAACCCAACCCTAATGAAGCATTAAGGCATTTCTAATTCCATCTAACTCGGGCCAGAACTGAAGTCAACGTAAAAGTCATAGTTTCGTGACTTTCGGTTCCGAACCGGTTTAAAACTGAGAGTTGTCGAGTCTGACGAGTTTAGACATGTCCGTACACTTATTTACAAGTTATATTAAGTTTAAAACAGGTTACACGCCTCGCGTATTGCTAATCGTGCATTAAATCGTTATTTACATAACTGTTGACTTTTTCGGTCTACGTTTGACTCGACAAACGACCTAGTTAGGTCTGGGATCAGTACGTGCCCTTACAAGGGTTTAATACCCATATAATTACCTACTTAACAGTACTTTTAATTTGACATACGACTGAGCTATCATTATTTAATTAAGAAGTCAAACCGTAGTTACGTCGGTTCGACTTTTAGCTAAAATACTAAGCTATAATTAATTTAGAAAGGTTAGGCAACTTACAAAGTGTTTAATTGATGAATTAGGAAGGCTTGCTCTGCTTGGAAGCTCCCAAAATTGATCAGAAGTGAATTGTGATTGGAATGATCAAAGAGTTGCAACTTATGAGGTTTATATAGTGTTCAAGGCACCATGATTTATTGACAACAAAGTCTACAACTCTCCACAACTGATATACACATGTTACTAGTGCTTAGGGGTTGCCTAGGATCGTTCATAAGTGAGAAGAAACCGGACAAACGGGTCAGATTCGCGTTAAACAGGCAGCAGCCTGTTTCCTGATCGCTGTGCGCAGCTTGCGCACCGTAAGCACATCTGCTTACAGTCCGTAAGCAGTCATCAGGGGCTGTTTGCTTGTTCTTTCATTTGTTCGAAAAGGTAGTCCACTTGCACGAATTTTGGGGCCTCAATTAACAATTAGGGACCTTTCAAATGTGCCTTATACAGTATACTACCCTACCATGAAGAATTGTTTGCTTGAATCCATAAACAAGACCCAAAAACAAAGGGTTTCCATTCTTTTTCTTCGTGGGATCTTATCATGCTTTTCGAATTCTATTAATGACAATAATTCACTGATTTTAGGGAAAACATAGATGTGTGAAATATTTAATTGGCCTTGGGAATTATAACTGAGGTCGTTCAGAGGTAAAAATTTAACATGACGCCACTTTAATTCCTGCCAGGACATTAAAAACAAATCCGGGTTTACAACGCTTGTTGTCATTCATGACACGTGTCGTTTATTCTATTTACCACGAATTTTCGAGGTGTTACAAATCAAATATATCCAAATAACAAAATCAGGTACATAACCATCAAACACCATATTCCAATTAGGCTAAATCAATAAAATGGATTAAACATGGATTAAAAAACGAATGCATATCCTACATGGATCCTTATTCTCTGTTCCTTCTTTTCCAAAGCTTGTTATTATTATTGACTGAACCACCATTTTTGTATCTCTGAAACGGCACAGTTTAAAAACGGATCTGAGAAATTAGGGCAGCCCATAAACACCCACTGGAAAGTTTCGGATCTGAGAAATTAGGGTGTTCGGAGATGACGACGGTGGTGGTGGTGGTGGTGGAAAGTGATCTTGTGAAAAGGAAAGAGACTGAAGAGGGTTTGAGAAGGCGGGTGAGGCCGCAATTGGTGGAGTTGACGGCAGAATTGCAGGGTGTGATTAGTGGGAGGTAGATGTCGGTGTTTGATGTTGGTGGTGACGAGAGGAGATGGTCATCTGGTGAATTGCAGGTGGAGGATGACAAATGTGGAGTGGTGCCGTGGTGGTTGTACAACGGTGATGGGCTTTGGACGGGAAGGTGGAAGTGGATGGTATACAACGGAGGTGAAAGGTGACGGTGGAAGGATGGTGGGGAATGGTGGAGGAGATCGGAGGTGGCTGGACAGTGGAGATATGGAAGAGGTTGGGGAAGAAGGTTAGAGATTGCAGGTTTTGTGAAGAAGAAGGAGTGGGTGTGGGACCAAGGCTTTATTTAATTAAATTATTTTATTTATTAGATTTTTAAGGAATAGTCCCTATGGTTTGCTCTTTTTAAGGTAAGGGTATTTTTGTCATTTCACACCATCTTAACAGAGAAAACAAACTGAAGTTAGGCCTGGGGACAATCCGGGAACAAAAATTGAAAACTTGAGGATTATTCAGGTAGTTTTAGAAAGTTGGGGACTATAGGTGAAAAAAGACGAAACCACAGGGACTATCCGGGCATTTTTCTCTTTAAATAAAACTTATGGTGGGACACGTGTCAAATATCCATTGCTAGATTTTCCCGCTCATATGTTCGGGTCCAATTTTTTTGGCCCATTACGAATTAACCGACCCGTCAGACAATAATACTGAATTCACCGGCTTTATTGTTTACATTCTCTTCTCTCTCCATTCTGCTTCATCTATTTGAAAACCCTAAAGCCACCCGAAAAATGAAGAAGCCGCCAGCCAATCTACGATCCTTTAGCTTGATGATTTACAGTTGTTTGTTAACATAACCTAGCCAATCTTCGTAAGTTTTTGTTGATTAGCTATTTATTATTTGATGATTTGTTTTACATGAAACAGAAACTAGAGTTGGATGATTTGTTTTGGAAATAAACATGACCTACAATTCATGTTTCTACATATTATTATGGTTCGATTGATATATTTAATCACAATCGCTGCAACCAATCGAACAATTCATGTTTCTACATATTAGGCTTAGGATAAAAACCCACATGGGCGGACCAACCAGGCAGGCGTTTAATTACCCCCGTTGAGAGTATCTAAACATAAACATAAACCCTAGCAGGAGGCTACCGGAGAGATAATTCGGCCGTGGGTTTAGTATAGTACAATGGAAGCTAAGGAAGGTGAAGGAAACCATAAATTAGTGCCATGGATAAGCTGGGACGATTGGAATTTTGTCAGAGAATCTCTCTTTTCTTCTTCCCCAGACTCAGCTCTTCAAAGGGTAATTGTAAATTTAGCTTAGCTATTTCATTTTTTTTTAAATATATTTTTCTCATATGTATGCTGGGGTAGTAGATATCTGCCTGGCGAAGCAGAGGATGTCTTCCTGTCATAATTGAAGTCACTGCTTCCATTGTTGAAACCCAACAAAAGGATCCTTTCTTCAGGTAAGGAGGTTTTATTCATCATGAATTCCCAGATGTTTGTGTTTATTTCATTCATTAGTATGTATGTATCTGCAGGGATGCTATATCTGGGACTCACTTGCTTGCAGAAAATGTGTTGACAATGCTATATTGTATGGCCATTATGAGGTAACTAAGCATTACATGATGTTATAAAGGATCTTTTAGACAATTTGTTCATTATATTAGTTTGGTTTTATAATTTAGACTAATCTATCCTAGGTTTGAAAATGTTCGTATCAGACACACATAATGCGTGATGGACAGGGGCGGACCCACATGGTACGGGTCGGGGTCCACGGCACGGACCCCAATGTTTAAAAAAAATAGTAGAACCGGTATGGTAAATTTTTTAAGGACCCCGTAAAATAAATTAGTTGGACTCCATAGTATCAAAAAACAAAGATGGTGTGGTGGTAAATCCCCTTGTGTTTCAACAAATAGATCTCAAGTTCAAGTCTTCCATCTCCTCTTTTTAGTTTATTTTTTCATCAAAATTAGACTAGTGCTTTAAAACAACACAACCATCCATTGACCCTCTAATTTGCTTTTTTAAAATGATAAATTTAATATCTCCGAATGATTTTATTTCACATTTGATTACCAAATGAGACTTCCAACATATAGTGGCGTTCATAAAAAAAGCTTAAACAAAATTTTAAAGTTATGTGAAGTAATTGTGTTGTTTAGGTAGCTATTGGTTCCAAGCAACTTATTAATCACCACTATTTGATAACTTGATGCTTAAAAATGGTTCTTAATAATGTAGTGGTTTCATGTCCACTAAAGGCTTTTACATTATTTCCTAGCCCCGACCCGACCTGACTACGATGACCGACCTGAAAATTTTAATGTTTGTTTGTGAAAAAAAATTATATAAGAAAGTGGACCCCAATGAAAAAAAATCCTGGGTCCGCCACTGGTGATGGAAACACATCTTTGCAGACAATGGGATGCGATTTCATGATGCACTTGTGATGCGGTTGACCTGTATATGAACAAATCGGACCTTTAATTGATTAAAGCTGCCTAGAGATGATGAGAATATCTTATACTTTACTGTTTAAATTTTAATTAACTATAAATAACTTTTAGTCTTTTTTTAATGCGAACGAGGACCACCTTGAATATATGAAGCACGTACACTGTCTTTTGGGATCAAAACGCGAGCGCCAAACACCTCTTAAAACAAAGAATCTATCCGTATACATGTTAACTTACTATCGTATCCCATTTATATCCTGCAACTGTCGTTTTTTTTTCAACTTTAATTTCTTAGTACACTGAATGTTTTCAGTGGATTATGTTGCTGCCACTTACTGAAACTTAACACTTGCAGGCTTGTGAATGGTATTGTGGAGAAGACCCGTAAGAAGAATGAGGTTTCAATTGGAGAAGCAGCTGATGTAATTGGTATTCCCCGTATGTTGATTGATATTCGGCATGGTAAGGAATTCAGATTTGCATCTAGGTGTTTATGGTTAATAACTTAATACATGCAATATAGTTTGGTATATCTTATATCTCTCTTTGTCACTATTTTGTAGAGTGTTCACATCGTGATCTTCCTTCACTTAGACTGGTTCGGCTTGCATCTACCAAGGTATACACTACTAATATTTATTTCATGTGTGGTGTGCCTCAAACATGTTGCTATTATTGTTCTAACATAAGGTTAAAATTTTAGTTTACCACACTCTATTACATGACAAAAAGAATCTTTCTGTTTTTTCCACACCCTAGTTAGTGGTTTTTGTTATGTAAATTCATTATTTTACCATGGAAGTTACTTTCAGTCCTAAGCGGCTGTGCTCCTGGTTTAAAAAAGCGCAAGGCGCTCCGAAGCGTTTTGGTTCCAAAAGCTTTAAGCGAAGCTTCAAGCGCGAAGCGAGGGCTTCACGTATACGAAGCGCTCAAAATAAAAAAAAAATAAAAAAAAATATCGTACACATCAATATGACGTATTCTACTTGTTAATCAATAATAAACACAAAAACATGATTAAAAACACACTTAACACATAAAAAGCATAGTTAAAACATAAATTAAAGTCGAAACACACTTAAAACATAAACATAAAAATAGTCTTTAATCAATAATCATCATAATCAAGTACGTATTCATCTCGGGTCACCAGATGAGAAGGACTTTTCCGAGGCAGCAGTAGTGCTGTTTGATCCTGTGGCCATTATGATTTCTAAACAGAAATCAAGTTGCAGAGAGAATAGAAGGAGAAAGAGGAAGACAGCGGCTGATTATAAGGGTAAAGAAGTAGGGCCTCATTTAAACCCTATTTAAAGACTATTGGGCCTAAAAAATGGCCCAAATGTGACCTGATTGGGCTGAAGCGTCGCTTCAAACCATCATCGCTTCGCGCTTAATGCTCGCTTCAAAACGCTTCACGTGTTGTAACGCTTCAGACCAAAAAAAGCGCTTTTCCAAACGCTTCAGCGCTTCACGCTTAAAGCGCGCTTAAAGTGAAATGCATGTTACAAAATGAAATGCAGGTTGCTATCTAGAAAAAAAGCTTGGTGAAAATAGCCTTTTAGCAATCTAACTGAACTCAAACGTATGTGAGCTGACTAGTAAAACACTGTCACCTACAGTTTCCATCGTAGTGTTGTGGATATTGGTCATGTCACGACGACTGATAGTTGATCCTTGCCTATTTGGACCCGTTCCAACTTCCAAGTTGGCAAGTTTCACAAGGGAAAATCATTTTGACCCTTTGTAGATTTTGAGTAGACCCGAATTAACCCAAGTTCAGATTTTTTTACCCAATTCAACCCGTTTCTTGAAGAATGTGTCATGATTGTTGGATGCCGTGTTCATTTTATTTTTTCATGGATTCCACCACTAAAAGGATAAATATCAACAAATATTAAAAGTCTATCAGAATTCATAACCATGTCACATATCTGATTAACAAATAAGGGTATCAGTTAACCATGTCACATATCTGGAAAGGAAGGGAATAGTTTAGCTAAGTTTGCTGTTCATTAGATGATAATTTATGTGGATGGTTCCGTGTGCTCTTTGAACTTCAGTTCTACAATCTTCCATGTATTTGTTGCTCTCATTACATTTACATTAGTTACTGAAAACAATTCCAAGTTGTGACTCTGCTGTACACAATTTTAGGCACTTGATTGGTTGAAAGCTTATTATTGGGAACCCCAAAAGATGGCAATTCCATACCCCGGTGATCGCACTGCCAACTTTGGAAAAGAAATTAAGTCGAAGATACGTGAACTGGCCTTCAGTTTGGATGTGAAGCAAGCTACATCGTCAGATTCTCCGGTAGTTAAGAGAAAACGTAAGTATGCATGCTAACTTTTACATGCTTCGAGTATTATCTGCCACCTGATATGTAACAGTTACTTCCATGCTTTTCTTCATGTTTGCATGCATTGTTTTGTGTGTGGTTTTATAGGGTTGTCAATCACAGCACACATACACGACATGAAAACAATCAGGTTTTGGGCTGTCAAAGCTAAGTGTTCAATAAACAGGTTGTGTTTGGATTGACCTTTTTACCTCAATTATACATGACGTCTTCGGGTTTACGTGTTTAACCCGTTTATATAAACAAGCTGACCCGACAACCTGTTAAACCCATTTAAGAGTTATTTTACCTATTTAACATGTATAGAACTTAAATACAACCCGTTTAGATATGGACTGTCTCCGGGTTCAATGATTCGACCCACCAACCCACCACAATGACCATCCCTAGTTTTTTTTGCCGTTGGCTGTTTGTTACTAGTTGTTGCCAAAAGGAGATCTTCTACACGTCTACTAGTCTAGAAGTCAGACAAAAATTGTTTTTTTTTTTAAATTTTACTAAGAGAAATAGTAAGATTTACTGTATTGATTTGCATTTTGGAACCTATTGTGAACATCTATACGGGTATAGTAATACTTAAGACTGCCTAGATTCAGTTCAGGCAAGATCATTTTACATCGCGTTATGCGTTTGATTGTTGATGCTTATTATCTTATGTTCACATCCTATTTTGTAAATATCTATTTTAATTTAAATGCGATGATGGCTGTGTACATATTTGAAGGTTCCAAGAAGCAAATAAAAAAGGCATTGAAGAATGTACTAAAGTTATATTCATCCTTCCCCTCGGAAGTCGTATCTATCTTGTTGGAGTTCCTGCTAAAGGCACACGAATCTGCTGATGTGGCAAATAGTAGTTCTCAACTTGATGATTGGAAAACGCTAATTATAAAGTTGTCAAATAAAGATCCAGACATGCTTCTAAGCCTTCTAAAAGCAGTAGTTCATATGATCGAGACCCGTGAAGCTCTAGAACATGAATCAGGTATATAATGAACATTATTAAAATTTGCTATTTTTTTGTGCCTTGTGGTCCTTGCTAACCTGGAAACCCGAGTGTCTAGATGCTGTGTTGGCATGGTGATGCACCATCATCTTGGTTAATTGGTATTTTTTTGTTATATAAAGATCTTGTTTGAAAATTCCACATAAGCATTTTTTATAAACTCTTATGCGAGAACTAAATTTTTGATAGTATATCAATTAAGACAATGAGAACTAAAGCTTTGATAGTATATCATTCAAGGCAATTAATATTTGAAAATTGATAAAAATATGTTTTAACGTGTCGCCCGACCCGTCCGTTTTGCCATCTCTTAACAAAACGTTGTACTTTTATCAGGAGAACAACTCAAACCCGAGCACAAGTCTGGATTTCACCAAACCGAGCATATTTCCTATCTATTTAAGTGGCTCGTGGGAAACCTTAAGGATCTAAAGCCTTCTCGCCGGAAAATTGTAACGACAGATACACCAAAAGACAAAAGTCTCCCCAAGTCAACTCTCATGCATCTCCTGGTAAAATGTCTCACGGTTTCTTCACTCGGGAACAACCATCTAGCAAGTGCAGCCTCGGTTCTTGCAGAAACGGCTGGTAATCACACTTTGGTCCAGAAACTTAACAAGCTAGCATCCTTACACGCATCAAACACAGATGCGGTTGGTGAACTTGCTGGCATCGACCGGGAACGCTTTTACAATGAGCAAGAGATGTTTATAGAACAAGAATTCAAAAAACTTGAACTTTTGAAACAAAAGCTATCTCAGAGAATGAAGTTGAAGAAACCTGCAGCTGTAGAAACCAAAGAGAGATGGAGTGTGGCAAAATCATGGAAACCATGCGCGATCGGTATGTTACCGTGTGATGTTGGTTCTTCTGGTGTTGTACCTGTTCTTGACATTGTTAATGACGAGGTAGATAAGAATTTAGAAGAAAAGAAGACATCATGTGGCAAGCGAGAAGCTGATACTCCATTACTGGTTTTGGATGATTCAGATGTTAAGAAAGTTAAAGGTTGCTGCGAGGAAGAAGATTTTGAAGGTGTAAAGAATGGGTTGATGATTGGTGGATTGTGGAAGACTGTGACAGATGATGAAGTGATGAATATGGCATCAAGTGTCAGAATTTTGGTTTAGTGCTGACCGGTGGTGTATCAATACACTAGAGCGAGCGAGCGACTGTTTGATCTGGTTTTCGAAACACTGGCTTTGCAAAACACTGGCTTTGCAAATTGAGATAAGAAAACATAGGATTTTTTTTTTGAAGGGTGACTTTCTATGTACAAGACCTATCGGTCAACGGGTTCTTGTCAAAGACAATCCCCCGTCAGTCCCGTGTTACGGACGCGATGTTCTATCGGGCCCCGGCCGCGTACGGAAACTGACCTTCGCCCGGAAACCATACTGCCCCCACACGGGTAAAACCGCTGGGGTAACAGCTGGATGAAAACCGGGTTGCCCTCCGGATCGAACCATGCCTCGGTAGGAACGACCCATCATTGGCTTTGCAAATTGAGATAAGAAAACATAGGATTTTATTTTTGAAGGGTGACTTTCTATGTACAGGACCCATCGGTCACCGGGTTCTTGTCAAAGAAAACATAGGATTTAAACATCATTTGAAAGCCCAAAGATTATTTTTGGTGTTAGAAAAAAAGTAACATTTTTAATGTCTTAGAAGCGAGGTGTAAAACTTGGGAGACATTGAGATATGTTTAAATTTGCATGTATCCTGTGATGATGCCAGGTTTTTTTTTTTCAACGGAAGCCTGAATAATACAGTGATTTTAAACGCTTAAAATCATATAGTTTTCAACATTATTGGTTTATAAAAACCCTTATTTATATATTACTAAAATAATCATTTAATCAATTTAGTGATGATTAAAGTGTAATAATAAGTTTATATAGTTGTATTGGATGGTGTGGAATCATGCTCGTAGCCACATCACTTTGTTAACGATCCAAACATCGCCTCAGGCTGGTTAAAGGGGGTGCTAGACAAGGGTTCGCGCCCTTCACTGGTGTTAACCATTGTAAAGGTCACTCAATATGTATAAATACATGAGCTCTTGGATGTGGTGCTTAGGCATGACTAACTATACAAAAGCTCATGCGTTTAACGTCACTCAATAAATATAAATACACAAACATGATGATGAATCCGATGAAAGACAAAGGCAGGCTTCGAACCAAGATTTATAAAAAAAATCACTTATTTCCAGGGGCATAGCCAATTTTTTTTTTCCTATGGGTTCGGAAATTTTGCAGGGTTCGATTTAAAAATTTTACGGGTTCGATGGCAAAATTTCTTTGGTGCGATGTCAAATACACCTACATATAAGACTAATTATTTTTGGTGCTTATTTCAATTTTATGAAAAGTTGGGACGGAAATGACAAAAATATGTAGTTTTGCTTTTTATAAAGGGAAAGAAAATTGAAAAAGAAGTTATTTTCTCAAAAGCATATCTGACTTTTGAAATAATTAAAAAAAATAATGACAGAAAAATACTTTATTTATAAAATTCACAAGTACAATATACTTTTAGGTAAATTTAATTGTTTTAAAAAATTTTTTTGAGTAAATTGCCAAAATCGTTCCTAAATTTTTGGGTATGTTTGCCAGTTTCATCTAAAACAAATTTTTTTTTTGTACCAAATTGCTCTTTACTTTTGAGACTTTTTGTCATTTTCGTGTAAATGTCTAATTGGCTTTATTTTTCCTCTCAGATATTAGATGAAAATGACAAAAAAAAACCCAAATCTCAGGGACTATTTTGGAAAAAAAAAATTAGACATTTAAATGAAAATGACAAAAAAAAACCCCAAAAGTGAAGTAGAATATGTACAAAAAGGTTGTTTTTGATGAAACGGGAAAACATACCTAAACGTTAAAGACAATTTTAACAATTTACTCTTTTTTTATACATTCTAGTTTTTTTCTTTTTCAGTTTTCCTTATATATATATATATATATATATATATATATATAGGTAGAGGATCCTGTAAAAAGTGCTCAAAGTGTGAGAAGTGTATTATAACACTATATATAATACTATATAACACCATATAAACACCGTATAACAATATGTAACACCATATGATACCATATAACACTATATAACACTATATATCATTATATAACAAATATAACACTATAGGTTGTCTGATAGCATGTCTATGATAGATGTATAGTGTTATATTTCTTATATAATGATATATAGTGTTACATAGTGTTATATGGTATTATATGGTGTTACGTATTGTTATATAGTATTATATATAGTGTTATAATACACTTCTCACACTTTAGGCCCTTTTTACACTATCCTTACCCTATATATATATATATATAGGTAGAGAATCCTGTAAAAAGTGCTCAAAGTGTGAGAAGTGTATTATAACACTATATATAATACTATATAACACCATATAAACACCGTATAACAATATGTAACACCATATAATACCATATAACACTTTGTAACAATATATATCATTATATAACAAATATAACACTATAGGTTGTCTGATAGCATGTCTATGATAGATGTATAGTGTTATATTTGTTATATAATGATATATAGTGTTACATAGTGTTATATGGTATTATATGGTGTTGCATATTGTTATACGGTGTTTATATGGTGTTATATAGTATTATATATAGTGTTATAATACACTTCTCACACTTTAGGCCCTTTTTACACTATCCTTACCCTATATATATATATATAGGATAAGGATCATGTGAGAAGTAGTAGGCTATTTGAGAAACTTGAGAAGCATTCTGGACCACACATTTTCCCTAAGCAAAAATATGCAAAAAAATGTAAAAAAAAATGCAAAAAAAAAATGCAAATTTTTTTTTTTTTTTGAAAAATCGCAACTTTTTCTTTAAGGATTTAATTTTTTTTTTGGGATTTATACATATGTGTATATTGTTAATCTTCTAACTATACATATATGTATATTGTCAATTATACATATATGTATATACATGTTTAAAGTTGAAAAATAAGTGTTATTTAGGGCTTAGCATTATGGTTTAGGGTTTAGCTTTATGGTTTAGGGTTTAGCTTTAGGGTTTAGCCTTAGGGTTTAGCATTAGCGTTTAGTAATAGTATTTAGGGTTTAGCATTAGGGTTTAGCTTTAACTTTTGGGTTTACATTTATCTTTAGGGTTTGCATTAGGGTTTAGCTTTAGGGTTTAGTTTTAGCTTTAGGGTTTAGCTTTAGGGTTTAGAATTAGGGTTTAGCTTTAGGGTTTAGCATTAGGGTTTAGAATTAGGGTTTAGCTTTAGGGTTTAGCTTTAGGGTTTAGGGTTTAGCATTAAGGTTTAGCATTAGTGTTTATGGTATAAGGTTTAGGATTTATAACACATATTTTTTCAATTTTAAACATGTATATACATATATGTATAATTGACAATAGGGAGTCGCTAGAATGAGAACCACCACGAGTTATGAGAACCGCGAGAACCACACCCCACGGGGGGGCGTTGACCACGATTTTTTTTACAACTAGATATGTATATTTTAAACACATTCGTAAAAAAAAAAATTTAAACGGCGCGGCCGAGGGGGTAGTTTTTTACACCACAAGTTTGGTGTAAAAAAAAACAAAAAAAAAAATAAAAACACCAAACTTGTGGTGTAAAAAACTACCCGCTCGGCCGCGCTGTTTAAATTTTGTTTTTTACGAATGTGTTTAAAATATACACATCTAGTTGTAAAAACAAAATCGTGGTCAACGCCCCCCCGTGGGGTGTGGTTCTCGCGGTTCTCATAACTCGTGGTGGTTCTCATTCTAGCGGTCCCCATTGACAATATACATACATATATGTATAGTTAAAAGATTAACAATATACACATGTGTATAAATCCCAAAAAAAAAATTTTTTTTAAAAATAAAAAATAAAAAATTTAATCCTTAAAGAAAAAGCTGCGATTTTTCCAAAAAAAAAAAAAAAAAAAAAAAAAATTTGCATTTTTTTTACATTTTTTTTGCCTTTTTTGCTTAGAGAAAATGTGTGGTCCAGATTGCTTCTCAAGTTTCTCAAATAGGGTGGACTTCTCTTAGGATCCCTACCATATATATATATATATATATATATATATATATAGGATCACGCTAAAATGAGAACCACCTCGAGTTGTAAGAACCGCGAGAACTATTTGATCCGGGGCGAGGTGGACCAATTTTTTTTCATAAACGTAGATGCATGTATTATAAGCACATTTGTAAAAAAAAATCAAAAAAAAATGTCGTGTGTGTAGTTTTGAGCACCACAAGTTTGTGTTTACGGGCACCGTAAATTTTCCGGTTAAATTTACGGTACCCGTAAACACAAACTTGTGGTGCTCAAAACTACACACACGACATTTTTTTTTTGAATTTTTTTACAAATGTTGTTATAATACATGCATCTACGTTTATGAAAAAAAGATTTGGTCCACCGCGCCCCCTACGATGTAGTTCTCACGGTTCTTACAACTCGAGGTGGTTTTCATTTTAGCATTCCCCTATATATATATATATATATAGTGTGAGGTTCATTGGAGAACACTAAAAAAGTGGGGAACCGGGGAAGACTCTTAAAAATTTAACTTAACATGTTAAAAATTAAATTTTTAAACATCTTTTTCGACGCTTCTCCTTATATATACTTGTAGAAGCATTTTTAATTAAAAAAAATCAAAAACTAAAAAAATAAAAAAAAACAATTAAAAAAAGGCTAAAAAATGTTTTTTTTTAGAAAAATTATTTTTTTACTCGACTAGTTTCTCTTCCTTTTTATAAAGAAAAGCGCTGAAAAAATTAAAAAAAATTATTTTTAACATGTTAAGTTAATTCTATAAGATATAACTGTTTTTTAAACATTTTTTTATATTTTTAGTTTTTATTTTTTTTATGAAAAATGTTTCTACTTGTATTTATAAGAAAAAGCGCCGAAAAAAATTTAGAAAAATATTTTTTTAACATGTTAAGTATAATTTTTAAAAGTGTTCCCACGTTCCCCACTTTTTTAGTGTTCCCCAATGAACCCTCCCCTATCGCTTCCTACACTTTCTAGGAAAAACACACTCATCTGATGGCCCAGATCGCTTCCTACACTTTCTAGGAAAAACACACTTTCCGCAAGATCCCCACTCTATATATATATATATATATATATATATAGAGTGGGGATCTTGCGGAAAGTGTGTTTTTCCTAGAAAGTGTAGGAAGCGATCTGGGCCATCAGATGAGTGTGTTTAATGGCTTAGATCAAATGGATGGCATTTTCGTAATATTTGTGTTATATAATTAGAGACTTTTAATATAGTAAGGGTATTTTGGTAATTGGACGTGTTTTAAAGCAGTCAAGAAAAAATCATATCAATAACCAATCCCTCAATTCTAGGGGTGTGAATTTCTGACACGACCCGAAAATACGACACGAACCTAACACGAAATTCGCGGGTTTGGGTTTGGTCTAAACGGGTTCGGGTCAGTTTCAGGTTCAACCCGCGAACCCGTTTAGCTAAACAGGTCAGGTTCGGGTCAACCCGGTCGGGTTGGCGGGTTGACCTGTTTAACCCATTTCTATTATATTATATTTTTTTACAATGTGTTCTATGTCATAAATTAAATTAGGCGTGTATTTTATGCTATAGTTATAACTTAAAAAAGGAAATTGACATAAGATTTAATGATTTTAATGTATAAATTTATGTAATTTTAGTAGATGTTAATTTTAACATATTAATTTGCTGAAAAAATAAAAAAAAGATAAAAAGATTCGGGTTGAACGGGTCGGGTTCGGGTCAGCATGTGAATATTCGGGTCGGGTTCGTGTTCGTGTTCATATGTATGACACGATTTTCGGGTTCGGGTTTGTCTAAAATTTTCGGGTTCGGGTTGGGTTGAACCTGACAACCCGCGAACACGACCCGTTAAGCACCCCTACTCAATTCACGTGATTTCCCCTCTCTCTCTAAACCCACCTCCAAAAACATCAAGATTCCCCCCCCCCCCTCTCTCTAATATTAATATAGAGAAACAGGGAGAAAACCAATCTAAAATCAATAAAAAATGGGTGAAAATAAAGAGACTGAATCTGAATGTGATCTGAATGCAAAGTGGGATGCTTGTTTAGATTTGGGTGTTCGTCGGTTCGTTTACTCTTCCGCTGCTGGTGCCTTTGAGGGTCTTCTTTTGTTCCGTGAGTTCTTGTTCTGTTGTTAATTAGCTTATTAATTTTTTTATTTAATTATTGGTTTAATATGCTATTTTTGGATAACAGACAATCGATGTATTTTGTTAGAATATGTTAATGTATAAAGGAATTGCAATTGGCTTTGGGATCGATGTGTTTTGTTAGAATATATTAATTTATAAAGGAATTGCAATCGGCTTTGGGTTGATTATTGGAAGTGATTGTCTAGTAATTTTGCAGTTATAAAGGTTGATGTATTTTACCATTTTAAGGTTGATGTGTTTTACCATTTTAAAGTTGATGATGACAGTGTGTTGAAGATGAAGACACTGGGTTGTGTTGAAGACGAAGACACTAGGTTGATGATGTGTTTTACCATTTTAAGGTTGATGTGTTTTACCATTCTAAGGTTGATGAAGACAGTGTGTTTTACCATTTTAAGGTTGATGTGTTTTACCATTTTTTAATTTTTTCACTGGACGTTCAAGATAGTGTGTTTTATGTTATATTTCTTTGTTTGCATTCCTTTTTTTATGGTTGTTGGGCAAACTGAGTATGTACTTTAATATAAATGATCTAAATTGTTTGTTTGAAATAGATACAAATATGTTAGATAGTAGATGTACATCTGGTTATATACACTATCACACATCGTGAAGAACCCAAAATACAAAAGAACATGCCATTCATGAATCATAACTGGTATAACACATTGTGATGAAACCAGTAATTGATAAAACACAACATCAAGAATGCCAAAATCATATCAAAACCAGTAACTGATAAAACACATTGTGATGAAACAAGTAACTGATAAAACAGTAACTGATAAAACACAACATCAAGAATGCCAAAATCACATCAACCAGTAACTCATAAAACACATTGTGATGAAACCAGTAACTGAAAAAACACAACGTGAAGAAATTGTTAATGATTTGAACTTCGTAATTTAAAGTAACTGCCGATTTTTGAATTGATATTGTAACATCCCGAAAATACAAATTCTTAAGTTTGCAATTTAGTGCAAATAAATTAGTAAAACAAACTAACTAGAAATGACACTAACCTAGTTAGATAATGACTTATGAGTAGATAATGAGTTAAAACAAATTGAAAACGAAAGTTGAGGGACTAAAACTGTTTAAATTGAAAGTTATGATAATAAAGCATAATAAAACATAAAACTCACACATTTGTGTGTGAGCTGGTCGATCAAAACACAGAGGGGGCGACCTGGGTTCTTTCAAAACCCTAGTTCATGCTAAATCCCACAAATTGAAGATCAAATTCGTTCCCAAATCGAAATCCGAGTTAAGATTAGTAATCCCCATTACAAGGGGGTTGTAAGGTATGTAAAATTTGATGTTAATTCTCTGTTTGAAATTCTCATGAATTTGGGAGATTTGAAATTTGATGATGCATGTTTGTTATTTGAGTAGAATAGGAATGATACAGTGTCTAGGAGTAAAACCTAGACAACAATATGTGAAATCATGCCTAAATTATGAAAATTTCATGAACACATTGAAGGTGATTCATGGGTTTTGTGAGAAAATGATAAACACTAGGATTATAGTGGTTGTTCTATTAATATTTGACATATGTGAAGTGATTTCAGAATTTTAGAGGTTAAAGTTCATGTAAGGTAGTTGATTGATGAAAATTTAGGGCTATATGACAAGTTATGAACTTGATAATATATAGTGTAAATTTCTGCCCTTAAAGTGTTCGCATAAATGCCTCAAAGAAGGCTTAAATCTGAAAATTTGAGTTAAACCGCATGATTGTGATGTTTAGGCAAAATATGCGAACTATGAATTGAAAAGAGTTCTAAACATGTCTTGGTTGAACTCTATAGGAAAGGATACCGGAGCTCCAAGCGGACAAGTCGGTGGCGACTTGCGTTTGAAGGGCGTGCACTAAAGGTATGTAACTTGATTCGTTACATTGGGTAAACTTTGATAATTTGCATAAGTATAGTGAATTGTAGAATAAAGGTCGTCTTAATTTAAAGCGATAATGTTCGCTATATTGATTAATAAGACCAGGATTGGTTACAACTTTTTGGTAGTCATCATAATGGAGGATTCCGTAGATGAGCCAAACGGGTCAAATAATCGATTAATGCGTGGCGAATGCTTCGTGATATAGTAAATTGGTCTTTTGTTATTGTTGATAAACGACATATTAGAATACGAGAATTTAACATGTTGGTTTGTAAGAATGAGAAATCCGAGAGTTTGGTTTGGGCTTTATAATCAAATCAGTCAAAACATAAACTTGCAGTGACTACCGTAAGTTACGGTATCCACCGTAACTTACGGTAGAGATCAAAAGCTTTACGGTGGACCACTACTGATTTACGGTAGACCAGAATCATCAAGTGACTACCGTAACTTACGGTAGATACCGTAAGTTACGGTAGAGCCCGGAAATTTTTGTAAAGTTTTGCATATTATAGCTAATCGAATCCGTTTTGATCGTAGTTTCGATTATGTAATATTTCTAAGAACTCTAATACTAGTTTTTATGTAAACATTTCAGTTTCTAGGTATTGCAAGAATACGGATGGCGGTCAAGCAAGATTTTGAAGAACCGAACACAACTTTTGAAGCTTCCGCGATTTCATAAACTTGTTAAACAATGTTTCTATTTCCTTTGAATGTAAACAATTTGCTAATCAGGTCATGAATGTTTTAACTAGTCGTTTGTTGACTAGTTTTGATTACTTTGAACTTTGTTTTGGTAACTATGTTTTAATTTAGACACCTTTTATATAAATCGTATGAAATTTTATTAAATTCAAGTAATAATAAGACGGGTGTTATAGATATGAGATATCAAAGAGATATACATTTCCATAAATATCTGGATAGTTAGTTTAGAATATATAATATTCCAAAATTAAATTAATAATCAAATTACCATCATGCCCTTTTGAATAAAAAAACTAAAAGCCACATGTCACCTCCCTTTTGCTTCTTAGACTTTCTAGGAAACTTAGGCTTTCTAGCCAACTCCCACTATATATATAGGGAAAGTGTAAAATACAATATCCCTTAACGTACATTACGTACGATATAGGGAAATCGCATGTTATAAAATAGCATTGATGAAATCGCATGTGATAATTTTGATGAAATTGCATGTTGGTTTTTTGTAACTATTTTGCATGTGATAATTTTGATGAAATCGCATGTTGGTTTTTTGTAACAATTTCGCATGTGTTAATTTTGATGAAATCGCATGTTAAAAAAACATGCGAAATTGTTAAAAAAAACATGCGATTTTAACATGCGTTCATCATTTCTTTCAATGTACGGTTCTTGCGTTCCGCCACGCCATTTGATTGTGGAGAATAAGAAGGTGTACACTCATGTACAATGCCACTTTTTGCGCATAAATCAGCAAAAGGTGCAACATATTCGCCTCCTCGGTCGCTTCGCAAAGCTTTTATCTTCTTTTGAAGTTGATTCTCAACTTCATTTTTATACAAGATAAATTTACTTATTGCTTCATCTTTACTTTTTAGTAAATATACATAGCAATATTTAGTACTATCATCAATAAACGTGATGAAGTACTTGTTTCCACCTCTTGTGGATACCGCTTTTAAATCACAAATATCGGTGTGAATTAAATCAAGGGGTTCGGTTATTCGTTCAACCGATTTCGATGACGATCTTGTAAGTTTGGATTCAACGCATGTTTCACATTTATAGTGTGAATCAATATGGAATGTTGGTATACAATTTAAATTAATTAAACGGCGTATTGAATTAAAATTTACGTGACCTAATCTACCATGCCATTTATTCGATTCAGAAAACTCAAGCATATAAGTAGAAGTAGTGGCAATTTTATTCATGTTCTTTTTGACAGCCATTACATTCAATTTGAACATACCATTTTGGGCATAGCCCTTGCCTACATACATTCCTCGTTTAGTAAGTACAAATTGATCGCTCTCAAATACTAAACGAAAACCAAACTTATTAAGCAACCATCCCGAGACTAGGCTCTTGCGCAAGTCTGGGACATACAACATGTTGCTTAAAGTGAGCTCCTTCCCCGAAGTCCACTTCAAGATCACCGTTCCTGCACCCTTGATGTCCGCGGTGGCTGCATTTCCCATATACAGCTTTTCATCTCCCGCAAGCTCCTTGAAGGTGGTAAATCGGCTCCTATCTGGGCACACATGACGGGTCGCGCCCGTATCCACCCACCAGCCTTTTGGAGTGTTGGTCACAGTGTTGACCTCATCCATCATTGCGGTCTTGTCGGAAATCATTTGTGACAACTGTCAAATTTGCATGCATCCGTACGTTTAATTAATATTGATTTATGCCTAATGACTGTGCTTAATTACGACTGATGACTTAAACTGCTTTCTGATTTCTGTATCCTACATGCATATGCATCACATTTCATGATGTCACTCCATTTATTGCATACCAACTTTAGTGACATACTTGATGCACAAAGCACGGTTAGCACAGTGAGCGGATGACTCAGAAATATACTGACAGTACCAGTACATAGACAGACAATGTTTTGAGGCCAGTATGAGCCAGAGACAGTGTACTACACTAGTATGGAGTGTAGGGAAGTAAGGACCATAAAACTGCGCCACTAGGTGATAGTTTAAGTGCCGGGAAGTGCCTAAAACTCATTAATAATGCAGAATTCTGCATTATTTATCAAAATTCAGCATTTTAACATGCTAGTAATGTGCAAAAATATGGCAAAATGGTCCTGTATGCTTTCCTAAGTGTCGGGGATTGAAAGTGTTACAAAAAGACACATAAAGGACACTATACGGAATAACTTAGCACTTTAACGGAACGGTATCTAACCGGACAACCGCACATTACCCGGAACACCAAAATTTTGCCAGAAACATTGTTTTATTATTTTTGAACTAGTTATGGTCCCCGAATACCCCAACACACTACTTAAAGTGCCATACACATATAACACTAGATATTTCACTTAACCTCCTAAATATTTACCTACTTACCATCAAATATTACAATTAACCCCCCCCCCTCTCCATTTACGGTCACATGGACCCACTAAATATCACCACCATACTTCCAAGATTTAATCCCTTATTATATTTGATATCTTGTTTGTGATCTTGAACAAAATATTGATATAATCTCTATAAGTATGGTGCACTAGATCTTGGCCATTCCATTCATATCTTCACTCAACATCACCCCACTCCCTCACATCTCTCTCTCCCTCTCGGCTCACCCTATAGCCGCCACCACCACCACCACCTTGTCACCACCATTACTTCATTTTCAAGCTTGTTTCAAGAGTTAGAAGGTGATACATGGAGCTTGGAGCTTGAAGATCTTGAAGAATCCTTCTAATTTGCTTTCATCATCCATTTTTCACCATCTTTTTTCACAAGTGTTCTTCCCTAGCTTAAAGCTAGTAGTAAGATCTCTCATAACTCTTGTCTATTTTATTTTTATGGTTAAAAGATTGTACATTGTGATGAAATAACAAGAATACTAAAGAACATGAACTAAAGGCTTGAACATAAAGTACATAAAGATGAAAAATGGTGAAATATTATTAGTATGAAGTTGTTTTGACTATGTTGATGAATACTTGTTGATTTCTTAGTGATATGATGTTGATCATCATATAGAACTTGTTAAAGTATGATTAAAAACATGGGTTAACAAGTTAGAGGGTGATTAGGGGATTACATGAAATAATCACCTTCTAGATTAAACATGAACTTGAAAGAAAAATGATTTTCTTGAAATATAAGTAAACAAAGTGAGTTGATGATCATGTAGATCCGAGAGTTACAAATGATTTTTCTAAACAAACCAAGTTCAAGAGTCGATTTTTGAAAGATCATGACTTTTACTTACACTTACACCATTTTTGGAAATGAAATAAGGGTAAGAACACTTTATTTACAAGAAGAGTTCAAAAGAATAAATTTTGTAAAATTTGTTCACAAGTTGTTAACACCAAGATTCTTTAAAAATGAGATTTTTAAAGGGATGAACACACTTTAAGGGGTAACTAAGTCTACTAAACATGTTACGAAATTACTACAAGTTTTTGCGAAAGTTCATGTTCATTTTGTTATATATTGTGTAATTTTTGCACTTGGGAAGTGTAGTTTGTTGTTGATTGATTTGAATGATTTTTCGAAAATAAAATGATATGCGTATTAGCATGGACACCTCCATTTACAAAGGAGACTATGGCGAAATTTTCTAAAAATTCCAACACTTAGAAATTATTTTCTAACAAGTGTTTGCAAATATGTTTTAACTTTGTTTTTTTTTCAAAATAAACTTCGCCATAGGTTTTGTTACAAAAATACAAAGTATCGGAGGTTGATTTTTACAAGTAAAATGGATAAATATATATTTAGAATATATATTATATACTAAAACACTTGTGTGAGTACTTGTTTATTTTGTGGAATAGTTATATTATTTTAGGGTAAAATAATATAACTTACATTGCCATGACATTTACAACTCCAAAATAATACCAAAAATCACACGGAATAAAATATTTAAGTTACACACTTGTTATTGTGGAACCGAACGCAAAAACGTAACTTGCGAAATATTCCGAAAAATACCTTTATAAATATTATTTTGGAAGTAAAAGAAGTGAAAATATATTATTTTTGGGAAAAATATATATATTTTGGAATACGTTATTTTTGACAAATAAGTCGTCTATATTTTAAGTGAGACTTAAAAATATGACCTTTCGGAACTACAAAATACATGTATAAATACCCCCATCCTTGGGAAGGAAATACGGAATTAAAATACTTGAGAAGTATTAATACAAAAATATTGGTTAAATAATTATTCCAAAATCAAATATAATTTAAAGTTAAAGTAACCATTATTTTAGCAAATAATTATACTTGGAATAATATGGGGAAAACACAAGAAAACGTAACTCAAAAACCTTCATACTGTCACACCCCCAAAATCCACACGCGGAGTATCACTGCTTGGAGGCGTGACATGACCAGGATCAAGCCACCAATCATATTGAACATTGTAAGTAATAAATAAAAGTCATTCATCAATACGAAAGGTGTTCAAAACCATAACATAGTTAAGTGTTTAGCGGAATCATAAATATGCAACCCAGTGACGATCTCTTCTTCCTTATTGCTACATACCAGGGACTTACATACATACTTACAACGTTTCAAAGGTTTATACATACACACAAACGAACACATGAACTCGCTCAACTTTTGTTGATGTTTTTCAAACTACATGTATTTCAGGGAATTTGTAAAGTGGATCTGGCGGGCGTTGGAAGTTTTTATGTTGCGTTAAGAATAAAGATGTCATCCATGGTATTTGAGTTTGGTTAGTGTGTCTTATTCCTGGACGAGACACGTCTTCCAAACCTTGGTGTTATTTATTAACTTTTGACGAGTCTTTAATAAGCTCATAAATAATTTGTATGATTTGTAAAACTTGAATTTGAAGTCTACGTTTTAAAACAATGATTGTTATATTTTACACTCATTTAATGGATGACAAACCTATGGTTTTATCACATAGTTGACGTTATGATTGAATGCAATGATATTAAGAAAGTCACACCATAATCACGCTTCCGCAAAAGTCAGGGTGTGACATCATTGCCACCAGAGGCATTCCGTCTTCATCCACCATGTGCGCGCGCTCACGCTTTGGTTTCTTGCATTGGTTAGCCCGATGCCCCGGCTCGTCACAGTTGTAACAAGTTCCTTGGAACGTTTGAGGTTTCTTTTTCACAACCCCTTTCTTCGGTCCAAGTTTGCTAGCCTTTGCTTTCTCTTTGTCCTTTTTCCCCTTACCCTTCGCGCCCTTAGAGGATTGCCCATGCTCAACCACATTTGCACTAGCACTAGACTGTGCAAGGCTGCCTTTTTGGGCAATTCTATTGTCCTCTTCAATCCGAAGACGAACAATATGGTCCTCTGTAGTCATCTCCTTTCGTTTGTGTTTAAGATAATTCTTAAAATCCACCCAACCAGGAGGTAACTTTTCAATCATCGCTGCCACTTGGAATGTCTCGCTAAGTGTCATGCCTTCCGCGAGGATGTCATGTAGTATAATTTGCAATTCTTGGACTTGATTCATAACTGTTTTTGAATCAACCATTTTGAATTCCAAAAAACGGGCTACCACAAATTTCTTTGTGCCAGCATCCTCCGTTTTGTACTTCTTGTCCAAGGCATCCCAAAGGTCTTTGGAAGTCTTGACGTTGTAGTACACATTATACAATGCATCCGACAGGCCGTTTAACACATAACCTCGACATATGAAATCCGAGTGCTTCCAAGCCTCTACCGCGCTCAGAGCCTGAGCGTCGGTCTCCCATTCCGCAGGTTAGGGAGTGGTTTCAGTCAAGAACCTCGCAAGGTTCATGGTGGTCAGGTAGAAGAACATCTTCTGCTGCCACCGCTTGAAGTGTAGACCTGAGAACTTCTCGGATCGTTCAGCGTGATTAGCCACTGTGGACGTTCCCACAGTGGTGGCGTTTAAGGGGGTTCCCGTCACAACATTCGTGTTGTTAACGTTGACGTTTTTGTTCGACATTCTGAAAAATTAAAATTTAAAGTTTTAGTCCAAAAATTCTGCTTTACGCAAAAACAGAAGTAAACAAATAAATTTTAATTTTTACCACAAATTAACTGTTTCGGCTTCTAAGTCCAACTTTGAAGACCAAAAACAGAAAATTTATAATTTATAGAACTTTACTGATTGGCTTCTAAGTCCAACTTTGAAGACCAAGACAGAAAGTTTTAACCAATTTTTAGGACAAGTTTCGAATGTAACCAAAACAGTTTTCACCCAAAGTCGCTCCTTTGAAGATGAAAACGAAAAAAAAAATATGTTTTTAAAACCAAAACTGAGTGAATCAAAACTGGTTTGAAACACGAAACAGAGTGGTTTTGATTACACGAACGGTTTTAAAAATTTGTTTTAAGATTGTAGGAATCGTTCGCGTAATTTAAATAAAATAAACAAATTTTATTACAAGATTACAATTCAAAAATTAAGAAAGCAGAAACACTAGTACAATTACAACTCAAATAATCAAAATACAAGAAAAGATGAAGAAATAGATTGGCTGAGGCACGTGTTCAAAACGCTCCCCTTAAAACAAATTCCGAGTCTCCCAGGAGCACTCGTTTTGTTTCCCAGGGTACAACAGCCGTAGCAGTGGTACTGCCGGAGTTGGCACAAAACCCGACGTCTACCTTGATATCTGCAAAGAAAAGATCAGTAGTAGTAGAGAGAAAGTTGTTTTTGCTGTTGTTGTTCGTGGTATCCTGCAGCAAGGTATGGAGCTGTATTTATACAACTCCCGATTTGAAACAACCAAAAACTGAATTAAATGAGAGGTTTAAATTGCATTAAACGTCTTCAATGCAATTTAATACGTCATTTAATTCTCAGTCAAAACCGTTTGACTTGGCAGATTCGTTGCTGAAGTGTAACTGCATTGCTATTGAATGCTGAAAGCTTCTGTGCGCGCGCGCACGTAACACACACTGATGCGCGCGTGGTCTTCTGCTCAAGACTCCTGCTCGCTCGCAGGTTTGCACGTCCTTGCGCGCGCGGTAGCTGACAACCTCAGCACATGCGTGCGCCCCATTGGTCCAAGTTCATGAGGAAGGCAGTCTCTTGCGCGCGCACTGATTGGTCTCACTTCCGTGCGCGTGCGCGAGACACAAGTCAGCCTATATGATCACGCCACACAGTCGCGCCGTATTGGCTCACTTCAGTCTGCTCGCGCGCGCCTTCAGTGCCACATGCGCGCCAACTGGGCCAAGTGTACAACCGCGCGGGCCGCTACTGCATGCCCGCTACCTCCAACCCGCGCCCCATCTCTGTGCCACTTGGTCCTTGCAGCCCATGTGCATCACCACGCGCGCTGTCAAAAATACAAAGGCGGCTCTCAAGCGGCTCGCGGCGATGCGAGCGTGCGAAGTGCGCCATCAAAGCGCCACATTGCGCCTCATCGCCCACGCTCCCGCGCGCGTGTGCGAGTTAGGGTGCTCCGCACCCTTCGCGAGGACACTTAGTGTGTCCTTACATGAAACAATAAGGATGGAGAGTTCCCACTTAAATACCCATTTAAGTTTCATCCCTCCTCCTATGTGGGACAAGGTGCCACTTTCCCTTTTGTTTCAGCATTCAATGTTTCAAACACCCAACTTTGAGCATCGATATCTCATTCATCTTAGCTCCGTTTTGGACGTGGTTTAGTTCGTTACGAAGCTCTTCCAACATAGAACACAAACCCATAAATAAATATATGAAACCCGCTCATTTCCTTATATTTATTTCTAGTCCAAAATAGGAAAAAATCATTTTCCTATATTTGTGAAAAATGCTATTTTCACCAATTTTTCCAACATTTCTTTGGTTCCAGTTTCTTTGGTTCTTGAAAATGGGGAGTTGACTCAAGATTTTAGTCTTTCTTCAACTGATCTGTTTCATTCTCTTGCTGGAACTGTTAAATTGAGTCTTTCGTTGAATACGAATCTGCCGTTTAAATTTAAACACACGATCGGTTCACGGAATGATTCATCGATAGTGTCGGAAGTTGTGTTGTTGGATCCGGTTGAGTATTCACGGATCGACTTCCTGGATATTAATGTGGTTAAAGAGAACCAACAAATGGTTTCAGAGTACTTTGGGTTGTCAGGTTGTTGCTCTGGTGTGAGGCCCAGGTTCGGGCTCACTGAGTCCGGCCTGGGGTTGGGACAAGACCCGGATCATTTCTTTGCTTAGGTGCATCCGGGTCCAACCATGTTATGGATGACTATGATGTGGTTGCGAAATCTGGGTCGATCTCTGCCAATGAGAGCGTCCAGAATTCATGGTTGTTTAGTTCCACTATGACGAGTTTAAGTGATGATAGGAACTCGAGGGACTCATTGGATAAAAAGAATAGTTTAGCGGGTGGTCATTGGTTTCCGATAATGTAGAAAGTTCGTGTTCTAAGTTGAGCGAAAAGAATGAGGTAAAGGAAGAATCGGAGATGCAACAACAGATCGTCGATATGTATATGAGAAGTATGCAACAATTTACCGAGTCGTTGGCTAAAATGAAGCTACCGATGAATCTTGAAACGAATGAAGCTCGAGATCACGGGGACGTTATTCAACGATCGAATAACGATGTGGAGATCGAGAACATGAAGAAAGACGATGGGCGGGTTTTTTACGGAAGTCGTGCGTTCTTCTAATAGTGTGATTATGATATTAATCAATGTGTAAAATCTTTAAATTATGAGTTAGAATCTCACCAAGAACATTGATTTATGAGTTTGTTAATTGTTCTTTGATGATGAAGTTTGGTATTAAGTCTCTTATTATTCATTCCTCAAATGGTTTTACATTTAAAATGTGAATGTGAAAGTACTTTGGTATTTTCTTTGGCATCTTTGACATCAACACCATTGTTTTCTAGTTTTCTGACTATTTAAGAAATTCGATACGTCGTCGTTCTTTTCGTAGTTGTGAGAGTTGAGCCAAAGATGCATTGCAACATTTTAATTTTATATTGTATCTTGAAATGTATTTAGGTGACTTTGAGACTGGTAGTATGTACAGGCTTGGAAAGAAGTGAAGAAAAAGAAAAGAAACAGATTATATTTTAAGCTATTCTATGACTTAAAGTTATATATTTTATGACTTAAAAGTATATACTTCATTGAATATTAAATAACTAGTAAATAACACCCGTGCGTTGCGCCAGGAATTTGATCGGTATTTATTCGGTTAATTAAGTTATTTTTATGGTTGAAACCGGTTATTTATTTTATCATGGGACTCATACGTTACCGGCACTCAGAATAACTTACACTATTGGTTACAATTTAGAATCTTTTTTTCTTTAGGTTATTCCTAGTTAGGTTAACCTTGAAAAAATAATCAGAAACGGTAACATTTATAAAAATTTTAAACCAAAAAACAATAGTGAAACATAAGTATATTTGTTTTAAGAAAAAAAAAAGTGGCAATTTGAAAAGTAGAATTTTGATCTTTTTATTTGTGGACGGCCCATTAAATTTTGATATATCAACACGAAAGCATTGGATTTCTTTTAATAGACGAAAGTATTGGATGTATATTGTGAGAAGAAAATAACCCTGTAGAAACAAATTATGGACTACATTGAGAACCACCGCAACACGCGCCCAAATCAAAGTTCTGATCTCCTAACTCTGTTCAAAGGATTCATTGGCGATCCAGTCGGTCTTCCCCACGCCGTTCATGCCACGACATTTAAACGTTGGAAAACCCCTTTCCCCTTCCACGACATTGTTGTTTATCGTCGTTCTTCACGGCCGTTCTTCCCCATCCAGGACGAAGAACACACCTGTGACGGGATCTAGGTTTGTATCAAGAACCCTCGGATTTGACGTTTCCACGGTTTATGCAAAAAACCTCAATCCGAAACGGTGCTTGCCAAATAGATTCGTTCTTTTGTGAACGATTGATTTGGAAGCGGGTTGAAAAACGCGGATGGTAATGGACAATAGAGCTCATAATATACAAAAAAAATCTGCAAGTTGTGTTCGATTAAATTAAACATAATCGACCAGGGCGTTTGGATCTTGAAGTAGCTGCAACAGGAAAAGTTGAAATCGCCGGAGTTGATGTGGTCTCATCGGAAGAGATGAACTTGGTCGGGGAACTCGCTAACTGGTAACATGTGCTTGCATGTTTGTACGATGACCATTCCAGCCACGAGCCCCAAAAGGAAAAGAAACGGCCCAATAGCAATGCACCATGGTGGGGTAAATGAGTGGCAGTACCGTAAATACAATCCTAAGTTTGTCCAATCTACTTAGTATATTAAAACAAAAACATGTTTAGGCCACTAGGCATTATATTAAACCCTTATTTGCCACCTGGCATTCTATTAAGCCTTATTGAAAGAATTTGAGCGGGATTACACCACACCCTTCATCCGCTCTTTTATACGATTAGGACTTTCCATAATTTTGAAATCAGATTTTTTTTTCAATCTTAATTCCAATCATAAATCCTAATCCAAGACGATTACCATCAATCTTTCTGTTGTATCCCTTTCGTCATTTTCTTCAAACCCTAGAATAGATCTAGGGCTCAAATAGATGATTCCTTTTCTTCATTCGATCAAAAATAGGAGATTTTCGGTAACTTTACATCATCCTATTTGATTAATTTTTCTTTCGATTGGTTGGAATTACAGATGATCCATTGATCTATATTGAACTTTTTGAGTTATTTGATCGATTATACAACAATACGAGTCAACGCATCTCCGTGTGGTGCTGCTAATCTGCTCACATATTGTTGTACTTTTATCGTTTTATGATTGTTTGTGTCAAGACATGATATATGTTGGGTTAATTTGGATGGTGATACTTGTATTGTAGGATCGTTTGCACAACCAAACGAGTCGTTCAGAAGAGTTTTTGATCAATACGAGAGGCGGAAACAAACGTATTGACTTGAATCAGCTTGATATACACTTTAATTGTCTTGTTTATTGATATAACAACGTTTACAGGCTAGAGACACTTCGGCAGCACCTCGGTACCGGAATCAGAATCGTTTCAAATGAAATCGACAAGGCACATATATATAGACAACCCATTTCGTACGAAATGGGCAAGACCCATTTCGTGCGAAATGGTCACACTCACATAATTCTCGTATTTCGTGCCCTGATCTCTCTAATCTAGTACAAGACTCGATACAAGACGAAGTCAACAGACATATGCACCAACAGACTCCCCCTTGGATGTTGACGAAGTGTTCAGTGTCGAGTCTTCAACGTCTTCAGTCTTTATCAGTCTTCTTGCTTTTTCTGAAGTTTCTAATAGTGTACAGCATCCTCAATCTTCTTTCTTCTTCTCTCTCTCTTTTCCAGATCTCAACCTGGCTTTCAACCATTCATAATCCCCCTTGAATGTTGATCTAATCTTAAATAAACTATCAGGATCAGAAACTGGCTCTACTGTCTTCAGACTCCCCTTTGCTAGCAGACTCCCCCTTAAGTTGTTCCGGGATCGCAATCTGACATAGCATTTCCACAGGTTCAGGTCATCTCCTGGCTCTTCGTAGCAACAGGATCTGGAACCTGGTTCAAATCTGCACATCTTCAGGAGTCGAAACCTTGCTAACCTGCACAGTCTCTACCTCAAAATAAATTTCACAAATTTAACAATTTTAATCTTGACAAACCACTTGTAAACATATCATTCAAGTTTTGATTCAAATTAATTTTTCAAAATCATTTCTCAATTCAAACAAACTCTCCCAACCCATTGTTCATCATGTTTAGCACTCGAAATTTTGAAAATCAGCTCTTCAACATCAGTCATCGAAAATCTTTTTGATTTTTTTCAAAATTTTATGCTAAAACACTCCGAAAATCTTTTTGGATTTTTGTTTTTAAAGAAATGCAGTAAAGAAATATTTATAGACATCTTTTTGTGAGTTTGTGTAAGAGGATCATATCCGTTTTTGACAAATCACTAGCACCGTTGAGCTTTAAACACATTAAGTTCTAAATGATTCACATAGATTGACGATATAGTTGTCCTCTTAAACTCAATCTAAAAAATTTCGAAATGCTTACCGATACGTTAAGATATATTAATTTTGTACTAAATTCTTATGGACCCCACGATCTCAGCATATCCCCTCATCATGTAATACACTGACTCAAGTAATGCCTTTAAACTTTCATCAATTGTGATATGTGCGAAAATAACGCAGAATGTTTAAACATTAACAATCAGGTCGATCTTTCGATACGCAGAGAAAGTCCAATGTTTAAACAAAATAAGAAATAAAAAAAAACAATTTGAAGATGTTTAGGCTTTAACCACCAGGTCGATACTCACGTATACGCAGAGGTGATCCAAAGCTTAAACGAAACACCAAGGAAAATAAAGCAGAACATTTAGGCAATAACATCCAGGTCGATACTCACGTATACGCATGTAACACCCCGAAAACGGGTTTGGTAATCAAACCACGTTAATACTAAAGGACGGGTAAAATACAGTTAGTGGTAAAACTTACCCGGTAAATTTTAGGATTTTAAATAAATAAATCCAATATTTATTAAAAGGATGGGAAATACGTTGAGAAAGCAAAGTATATAAAAGGCCCGAGATTTAATGGGACTTAAAATAAAACGGGTTTTGAACAAGATAAATAACTAGGAAATAAATAACCTAGTACAAGTCTTGTAATTAACTGAAAGAACAAAATTATTCAAGTTATAAACCAAACAAAAGTTGAGGGGCCTATGTTGTTAAAAATTGAAACTTAATAACATAAAACAAGATTTAAAATTCACCAAACACCCACTTTGGGGGTGTCTGGTCGATCAAAGAAGCAAGGGGGCGACAGGGGTTTTCTTCAAACCCTAAAATCCTCACAAAATTCACAATTGAAGCCTCTAATCAAGTCTAAATCGAATCTCAAGTACAGATTCATGATCACCTAGTTGAAAGGATCATAAGGTATGTAAAATTGTGATGTTTTGATTCATCTTGAATTCTAGGTTAATTGTGAGAAACTGAAATTGAGCTTAAATATGTCATTCATGGATGAATCTTGAAGTAGTATGATGTCTAGGAGTAAACCCTAGTCAATAACTAGTTGAATTAGTGTTGAAATTATAAAGCTCATGATAATCCATTATGGGTGTTTAATGGGTTTTGTAAAAACATGATGAACACTAGATTCATGATTTTCAAACTAGTGTTATTTGAGCCCTATGAAGTTAATCTTGACATATAACCATGAATTTGATGATTATCTAGTAAAAGATGTTAAAATTGGCAAGATAGGTAGCCATAAGTTTGATTGTTAAATTTTATAAAAGAATGCTCACTAGGTGTTTGACATAATGCCTAAGAGAAAGCTAAATGTTGGAATTTCGAATAAAATGCGCATTTGAATAATATGGAAATTTATATAAAATGTGAAGTGATAAGGGTTATAAACATCATGTTGAATTAGACTTAATTGTGTAAATCATGTGATCAAAAGTAATTAACTTTTGATAAGTTGAATTAATAAATAATGAGGTCGAACGGTAGTTTTGACATAGAAAACACGTAAGGTGGAATAGTCGTGATTATTAATGACTAATCTAACCACCTTTGAATGATGACGATAGTTTGATACTTAACTAGCAAGGTGGAGGCTTGGGAAGAAACGGGTCAAACGAATCAAGAAGGAAAAGAAAAGCGTAGCTTGGATATGAGGTAAGTATATCTTACACTAGTCATATATTTTAGAATATCCTTTTGTCGTGTTACGAAAAAGATAATTATGACGTAAGCCATAGTAGGCCAAAAAGTGTTAAGAAATGGAATTATAAGTAAAGTGACCGCACGGTGTAAATCGGAGCGAGTCATATATACGAGGTGGTAATAAATGTTATCTCGCTAATATAATCGATCAATTTGGCCAAACGGGTCAAAAGGTGTAGACATCACCTTTTGACAATATCGACTAATGATTTTTGTCGAGTTATATGCTTACAGGAATAGATATCCAATGGGTACTCGCATCTTTCTTAATTAGCGATTTCAAAGCAAGGTATTAAAATCGGGTTAAAAAGTTGATCCGAGCCAGGTATGTATAATAGATCAACTCATCATTTAGAACTTGAAGTTCTATGAGAGTTAGGTAAAGTAAAAAGGGAAATTCGGTTACCTTAAAAGGTAAACCGAAACATTTAAATTATAGACAGAGTGTTTTGAAAACAAGATTTGGTAAAAAAAATGAAATGAAAATGAAAATGAGATTTTGGGCGTGCATGGCTTAAGCAAGCCCTTCGTCGTAAAAGAAGAGTTAAAAATGACCAAAACGCCCTTGTAAGTGAAATTAAGCAAGCAACCACTAGAAGTCGCTTGAAAACGAGTTTTATAATCAAGTCAATACTTTGAATAAATATGAAAAGCGAAAGATGTAAAATATTAGTCAAATGACTCTATAAAGAGTCTTTGCCGTAAAATAATAATTTGAAGGGTAAAATTTGTAATATATAAATCACCACATTGAATCCACCACAAATATAGTTGTGGTGGGAGGTCATTTGATAAGAAATGTGGACATATGTATTTAGAAACGAATGAAAGCGTTTGGTGCTTAAAATATGCTTAAATACCCTTAACGGGTCAAAATAAGCATATGAGTAAAAATGGGATTAAGAAGGTATATGAACCTGTAATTGGAACCTAATACGTTAAACATCATTGAATTTAATAGGTTTATGAGAAATAAGGGTCAAACAAACTTGTTCGTTGGATAAAAATCGAACGGGTCAAAATTCGGTAAAAAGGGTAATAAGCCTAAGACTTAAAAGTCTTAAATTTTGTTAATCCGGATGTTGGATTTTAAATACATATGATGGAGAATCAAATTACAAACACGTAGGAAGAAACGGTAGGTCAAACGGACAAGCGGATTGAAAGATACGAAAGTTTTCGTGTCAAAAACGACAAAATGGAAGAATATGATACAGGGGCCACCGTAAGTTACGGTGGGGCTGAAACCTTTATGCCAGTTCTCTACTGACTTACGGTGGAAACATATCAAAACAGGGGCTACCGTAAATTACGGTATCCACCGTAATTTATGGTGGACCCTGTACAAAAATATATTTTTAATCAGTTTTGTTTCCCGGACTCGTTTAGATACGTTTTAAACCCCGTATGACTAAAGCATTTCATGTTTATGAAATGTAGGTACTCTTTGGATGCCGGAAGACAATCAAGCTAAACGAAGAACCGAACACGATAAAGATACATGCTTCCGCACATTGCATCGTCATTAATTTTAAACGACGAATCTGATCACGTTATGTCGAATAACTTTTGATTTGCGAAAAAGTTTTAATAAATCCATATTTTTATAGTATGTGTAGTCTTAACTACACATCTAATTGTTGGTATTTACATGTAAAACTGTTAAATAGTAACTAGGGTGTTACAACGCAGAGGATGTCCAATGCTTAAACAAAATAAAGAAATCAAACAAGTTTAAATCTTTGCAAAATGAAATGCACAATCACAGTGACTTTTTCAGCAAGTTGTGAAAGTTCACAAACTGACTGGTTTTTATGCTTTTTTAGCATTCAGTGATTACTGAGTAGGTACACAGTCACGAAGGATAAAACTAAGTACTATGCTTTCAACTGCGTTTTCCACTAGAACTAGACTTTTTCATTTAAGTTTGTATCGTTATCGCAAATTTATTAGTCTAGCTGAGCCTATCGTCACATCTTTAGTAAGACCGTTTATCATATTTTAACATTCCAATTCTTTAGCGTACTGTGACAGTCTAACTGATGTACTATCATTTCCTCTTTTTCACAACAAAACTCGTTTTGACTTTTTCAATGTTTTTTACTTTTTAGATTTTATCATGTTTTTTGATTTTTCAAATTTTCAAAATTTCTAAAAAATTTTACTCCCCCTAAAATCAAAAATATGTCTCAATTTTTTATTTTCAAGGAAAATTTGAAAACAAACTATACAAATAAAGTGACAACTGATTTGAATTGCTTCAATTCGCCATCCACTTGGCGTAAACAATCAGAACTCCCCCTGACAACAAACTATTTTCCCATTATGATTTCAAAACACTTAAGTTTGTTTTAATCAAAATGGTTTTTCTGGAAAATTAGTTTTGTATGTCATTTTCACAAACCACTTGTAGGTTAGGGGATCAACTTCATCACTTTGCTCTTTTTAATCCACTTGAATGAAAGTTAAATCAAGTTCAACTTAATGACCTTGATTAACCACTTGTAGGTGAAAAACCCATTTTTCAACCACTTGTGGGTTCCCTTATCAACCATACAATTTGTCAACTTGAAATATGACAATTTTTGAGATTTTGAGAAAGATGCTGATTCATGCTCCACGATTACCAACTTGGAAGCTCCGGCAAGTCAGGATTTCAGACAAACAATATTGACACCCAAGCCTGACCAGTCTTAGGTGCATCCGAGTTCTTTTCACTCGGTGTGTAAGATCTCCTCTTCGATTCATAAAACTCTTTAACTCCTTTGGCTTTACCATCAGCCATCTTTCCAAAAATATTCTTCACTTTGTCATTGAAAGCCTTTTCGACATCAAATTCTTTCTTTTTAGAATAGAATTGATTCAAAATCTCAACCTTTCCAACTTTTTGTTTTAAATTTTCAGCCCGCAATGGTGGAAAGTTTACGTCATCCATTGGGGGTACTGACTTTTCACATTTGATCTCAACTTGTGGCTCCTCTGATTTTGTGGAATCAGATTCATCGCCAGATTTAACATCTGATTTCTTAACAACCCATTTTTGGTTGTTAATATTCATTCTTCTCTTGTAAAAACGTTTTGAACACTCACCAACTTCATATGTAGAATTTTTAAACACTTTGAATTTTTCTGTTGGTGGTTCAGTTTTATCAACAATTTTTTCTTTGAGTTTAGAAACAACTTCCTGTTTTATGTTGGTTGCCTTTGGACAGTTCCAGGCAATGTGACCAACTTCTTGACATCTGTAACAGGTTCTTGTCTTTTTTTTCTGATTAGCTCCATTCTTTTCAAACTTTTGTTTTTCTGCCAAGAACTCTCTGTTTGATTGTTTCCAGAATGAGCTCTTTGCTTCTTCTTCAGAACTGGATCCTGAAACAAATATAGTTTTTGTTTTAGAAATTTTCTCATTTTTATGATTTTCTGGTGGAATAAAACCCAATCCCTTCTTTTTGAAATTACCGTTATGGTTTGATTTCTTTTGAAAACCAGAACCAGAACTGTAACCTTTTTTCTTATTTAGCTTTTGTTGAAATCTTGAAGTGTACTTTTTAGGTTTTTCATTAAGATTTACATCTTTTATTTCAGAAATATTAATTTCTGTTAATTTGAAAACCTTTTTAATCTTTTCAATTTGAACACTTCTTATTGGAAATTCCTCATCAAAATATAACTTGTCTGAATCATTCAAAGTATATGCCACTTTGATTGGTTCATCATTCAAATTAGATTTTGATAACAAAAATTCTTTATTGTAAACCCTTTTGACTGACGATTTTGGACTGTCAACTGATGAACTCGAACTTTCTGACTCTGACTTTGACTATGACTCCTCATCATTATCCAACACCTGATCGACCACTTTCTTTATTAACTCAGACTCATGATCAGTGTCAGACGATGTGAAAGTGACGTCAATATTTTCTGGTAAATCATCAGTTGTTTCGGACTTTAACTTTATATTGATTGCCTTTTTGACTTGTTCCTCATTTGGTTTTCTGGGAGAATAACCTTCCCAGATCGGAGGCGGACACTTTGAATTTTCCAGATTGGAAACCAAACTAACCTAAACAGATAGTGAAGATTGATCCATTCACCAGAGAGAAAGATATCACACTACACGTCAGACGTCCAAGGTGTTTGAAGAACATGCCACTTAGAGAGATGGAACAAGACTTCTATAAAGATTTCAAAGGGTGGATCTTCAATCCTAGTACGTGTGAGGCAGTGATTACTTTATTGGATGATAAAACAGGAAACTGGAGACATATTCATGTGTTGGATCCGATGTGGCTTGTCAATTGTTCGAAGAAAGATATAAAGTGTCTCTTCTTCAACAAGATCGTATACAATGAAGTTGACAAGAATCAAGCGCAAAGGTATCAAAAGATAGTGAATGTCTGTTTTGCTAAAGATATCAACTCTGGTCGTTACTGGGAATCAAAGTGGAGAAACCTTGAGTTAGAAGAATTTTTAAAGAAAGAGCGTCGTATTGAAAGAATGGAAAAGATGAGGGCTGATGCTGCTAAGCATGCTAGTTGGAGATTGGGATTGGAGAAACCTGTCACTGATCAAACTCCAATCGAGAAAAAAGAAAGAAAGATTCCTAGGTGGTCCAAAGCTAGAGATGGTGATCGAGTATATCATGAATGGTGGATCAACGTGGGAAGACCTTTGAGACAAAAGATGTTAGAAGAACGGAAAGAAGAAAGAAGAAGGAAGGAAGGCTAAAGAACAAAGACGCAACAGGAAGGCATGATGAAGACTATACAGGAAGAAAGACTGCATCTACATCCAAGGGGGAGTCTGTAGATACATATGTATGTACCTTTCATCTGTATCGAGTCTATATTTACCTGTTTGTGGAATATGTACAGTTTAATATATGTTTTGTATCAAATCCGGGTTGAAACGGAAAGTTAGGATGTAATGTAAGTCCATCCGGACAGATGGGTTAGTTACTTTCTCCCAGATGGGTTCGGCAATAAATAGAGGGTCTTGGCTCCTCATTTGAGATACTTCTTCTTGACACCTCTGGCAAAGCCCTGCTCAATTTTCTCTGGATCTTTTTACAAGTCATTACCATCAATGAGAATGAATGTGTTTAACGATGTCTATGTTGTATATCTCTTTCCTACTTCACTTTCGGATTCCACATGATCGTGTAGCTGCTAATCTGACCTGAGCGTGTTCGAGCAAACCGAACTCCCAGTCCTCACAATCCGTTTACTACTTACTTCGATATGTAACTATCTTGTAATCTGAGATTCGATATAAATAAAGGTTTATGTTATACTAAATACATTTTCATCACACCGTACAACTGCACGTTTAAATGCTTTATATTCGCAAACTCTCGACGCGAACGCAACATGAATCACAGAGAATTATGCTACTTTATTTGCCGAGTGTGTTTGTTTGGTTACCTCTCGTCTTCGCATTCGCTTATCACGATTAAAAACGCTAAATTGCAAACGCTATTAGTAGTAGTAATGTTATGCTGTGTGTTCTTATATGCTTCACTTGTGTGTGCTTTTATACGTGTTGATTATCTCGCTCAAACGCTACTCGCACAACTCGATTTATTACTCTAAAACGCAATGCAACGCAATACACACTATCTCATTAAAATACTTAACATACTAGCACTAACTAACGTAACATAACGCATTAAACGAGCATCCCACACGCGAAACGAGGAACGAATTGCACAAAACAACACTGTAACAACCCTCGGTAAAACCAACACCCTCATGTCTAACACTCTAGTATAATTTAGAATGTTCCAATATGTCTTATATTATGCCGTATGTGAAAACCGAGCCCAAAATACATTATAGTTTATAAAAATAAAATAAAAATCTAAATTTAGAGCTGAGGCGGGCCGCGTAGGATCCCACCTCAAGCTCACGCGGGCCGTATCAAGACTGGACTTTGACTCCGCTGATATCTTTAGTTAAAGCGGGCCGCGTAAGCTTAAGATTACATCGAAGCGGGCCGCGAGAGCTCATGAAACGCGGATACACCAGATGCCGACACGTGTCGACATCGTGACAAGTCTACAAGCTGACCGGGCCAAGCTATGGTGTTGACCAAGGTTGACGCGGGCCGCGTAACCTTGGCCTGTGTCTCACGCGGGCCGCGACAGAACTCAATATCACAACTATAAATAGCAGGCATCAGTTTTCGTTTTCCGTCGCTCACTTCTTGAATTCTAAATCTCACTTTCTGTAGTAGAGGCATTATAGTCGGGTATTATACCCTTAATTAGCGAGGTTCTGCTCTGTTGTAAGTATTATAACCCTAGTTTCATAATAGTTACGCTGCTCAATTGATTTAGGGTTCCGTAACAACTGTCGTGGTTCTGCCCGACGTAGTTGTTGGAATGCCGTCTCGGGGAGGGTATCATTAATAATTTCAAAGGGTTATGGTACTAATCAATGTATATTTGTATAAATTATAGATTATATCCAGGAAACCCTTACGAAAAGCCTAAGACAGCAATGTGAGTTTATCCTCTTTTTGTTAAACTTTTTGGTAATGTTTTACCAAACCTTAAATGTTTTACTATGAAATTTAGCAGTGATTGAGTCTTTGTGGTTATTCAATTACTGCCGGTATGTTGGGGTTTTGTATACAAAATTTGTACTACTTGCGAGTAGTAAGTCGGGATGACAATACGTTATCATTGGACAATGAGTTAGCCAATGGGTAATATGACCCACAAGTCAGGATTGATAGTACCAAATGGAGTAATTGTGTAGACATAAACAATGTGATCGCTCTCAATACTGTTCACTGTGACTTCAAACTTGATTAAACTGGGATTCACTCACCAGTATTTCCCGCTGACAAATATTTTTAAAACATGTTTCAGGTAACCCAATGTGAAAGCCAATTAGTAAAAAGCCAGCTGGAGAGCACTGAAGGCTTGGGAAAAATGTGGCTATAAAAGTTACCAAATAAACGATGTTTTAAATTAAATAAGATAGGGTTTATCCCTATAAATGTATTGTAATAAGAAACTTGGATTTTATCCATGTGATTATTTATATAACATATGGTGGTTTTACTCTGATAAACATTTCCTAACTACGGTCCTGATGAAAAATTCCGCTGCAAGACTAAATAACCCTGATACCACCGAAACTCTGTGATCGCGTCCGCCCGTTCCCGGGGATCAGGGATCGGGGGTTGCGACAGAAGGTGGTATCAGAGCCTAGCCACTGGTCTGAGCCAAAGAAGTGTTCTGCTGGCACTTAAATTTTAAATTTTGTTAGGAAATAAATTATGAAAGTATATGCATAACTGTATTTATTTGTTATGTGTTATTTGACTATTTGTTAGTTTTCAGTATGAGTGATCAAGGACCATCAGACATGAATCGTCTGTTGTCTGAATCACCTAAGAGTGAAGATACTTCGTCACAGCCTGCCCTTTCTGGGTATTCTGCTGATCAGGAAGAAGGAGTGTTTGCTTTTAGAGCTCAGTCAGAAGAACCATTCCCTAATAAGAAACGAGGATGGTTCAGTAAGGAAGCTTTTGCTCGTAGGAAGAGAATGCGAAAGTTGCAACAGCAAAGAGTTCTAGCAGCTGCTAAGCGTAGAACTGATGCCCATACACATGATATGCTTAATAGAAGCCTAGCTAATTTCCATATCTTAGCTACAACTGCTGCTGACTCGAGTCTGGAACAACTAGTAGCCCCACAACCACAAAACCCAGATCAACCCATGGAAATAGAAAACCAGGAAAATCAGGTGAAGATGCATGACTTTAACCCAGAAGAAATCCCTAGGGTACCTGCGCCAAACCCTCTAGATCCAAATTACGACCCCTGGTGGGACGATAATAGGGATTTTGTGCAACGTTACCCTATCCAGGAATACCCACCCATACAGAACATAGAAGCCTACCCAGGTATGGACCCTTTAGATCCCTATTACCAAGATAAATATATTAGGGAAATTTTAGAGGATCCTTACCGATTTCAGGAACTGTCACCCCCATATCAGGAACCCGCACCCCATATTCCAAACCCAGTCCGAGAACCTGCACCCCCAATGAGTGCAGAAAACGTCCAAGAACTTAGGACTTCTGGGGAGGAAATTTTAGAGAACAGTGAGAGAATTCGTCAGGTGGGAGAGCGTCTCGTATGGAAATACGATGAGCGCAATATGAATTTTTGGATAAATCCATATCCATGAATGTGAATGGAGGAAATGGTAGTAGTAACAATATTATAATAAAATAATAAAATAAAAATAAAATAAAATATGTGTGTACGGATGCATATTACTATTAGTGTAATTTTCTTTCTGTTGGTATTGTAATCTTTATTTCTGTACTAGTGTGTAATAGACGCATAGTATATGAAAATAGAGTACAAGTCGCAATGATCGACGGTTTTGGTTAAATTGTGTGTCATGTGATTAACTATATTACCTATTATTTGTGATATTAATATGGGATAAATGTTTAAAATTCAGATGGCCGACGAAGGAAATCAAGGAAATCTGAATAATGATAACCAGAGGAACATTAACGTGGTTAATGAGAATCCAAGCATCAATAACAATAACAATCAAGTGGACAATAGTGATATCCAACACATAGTAGCACAGGGAATTATAGATGCAATGCCATTTATACTTCAAACTGTTAAAGATGCTGATAATAAAAGTAAGCATAGCAGTAAGCGACCAAGTGAACCAGAAAACAGCGTGAACAATGGACCTGTACTTCAAATGCCCATTCCCAAAAGAAGAAGAACCGTGCCTTACGGTTGTTCTTATAAAGAATTTTGGTCTTGTAAACCAATGGAATTCTCAGGCAATGAAGGGGCCATTGCAACCTTACGCTGGATAGAAAAGACTGAGGTAGTCTTAAGGATAAGTAAGTGTGCTGAAGAAGATAAGATACTGTTTGCTTCTAATCTGTTTAAGAATGCAGCACTAGAATGGTGGAACACTATCCTCCAAACAAAAGGAAGTGATAGAACCTATAATATGGAATGGGAAGAATTTAAGGACAAGGTAGAAAGGAAATTCTGCCCTCCTAATGAAAAAGAACAGATAGCAAACAAATTCCTAAATCTTAGGATGACTGGTGTGGATAGCAAAGGGTACACTAAGTTATTCTTCGAATATGCTAGAATAGTGCCAACTCTTGCCTCACCAGAACCAGTGTTAATTTCCCGTTATATTTGGGGATTAATTGGAGAGATAAGACACATAGTCAAGGCAGCTAGACCTCAAAATATAGAAGAAGCTGTAGAACTAGCAAATACCTTGACTGATGAATTAGTCTGTACTAGAGAAGAAGATCAGAGGAGGAACTTAACCCAAAGGCTTACACAGGAATTCCGTTCTGGAAATTACAATCGTAGGAATATGGGTTCTACCTCTGCAACATACTGCAAGGTCTGCAAGAAAAAGTATTCGGGAAAATGCTCCACTCTCTGTAATTATTGCAAGATACCAGGACACAAAGAAGAAAATTGTAGGAAGAAAACCAGTAATGGATTATGCTACAACTGTGGAGAAAAAGGTCATATCAGGCCAAATTGTCCGAAATTAGCTCCAGCCACAGACAACAAGAATACTAAAAATGCTAGAGCATTTGTTCTGACTGCAGAAGAAGCCAATATGATTCCAGATGTCATAGCTGGTACGTTTTTAGTTAATGATGTCTTTGCTAAAGTATTATTTGACTCTGGTGCAAACCAAAGTTTTATTAATACATCGTTTTGCAAATTACTAAATCAATCATTAACTAAACTACCACATGAATGCTTAGTAGAGACAGCCAATGGAGAAACTGTTAGAATTTCTGAAATCTTGCAGGGAGCAAGAATAGAAATTTTAAATCAGAAATTTATTATCTTTATCCCATGAATATGGTAGGATTTGATGTTGTTTTAGGAATGGATTGGTTAATAGCCAATAAAGCCAGTATTTTATGTGATCAAAAGTTAATTCAAGTAAATTCACCAAAAGGTAAAATGATCACAATTAAAGGAGATAAATCTTCTAGATCTACTAAATTCATTTCTGTGATGAAAACTGCAAGTTGTATGAGAAAAGGTTCTATAGTGTATTTGATTTCTATAATCACTAACACTAAAGGAAAAGAACTAAAAGATATTCCAGTAGTGTCACAGTTTTCAGATGTCTTTCCAGAAGAATTACCAGGACTACCTCCAGACAGAGAAGTTGAATTCAGAATTCACCTACTACCAGGAACATCACCAATTGCCAAAGCACCCTACCGTTTGGCACCTGCTGAAATGCAGGAGTTGAAGAAACAATTAGACGAGTTGTTAGAGAAAGGATTCATACAACCAAGTTCGTCGCCATGGGGAGCGCCGATACTCTTTGTTAAAAAGAAGGACGGATCAATGCGTATGTGCATTGACTACCGTGAATTAAACAAGGTTACGATTAAGAATCGGTACCCATTACCGAGAATCGATGATCTGTTTGATCAACTGCAAGGAGCTCGATTTTTCTCTAAAATCGATTTAAGATCAGGATATCATCAATTAAAGGTACAGGAAGAGGACATTCCTAAAACCGCATTTAGAACAAGGTATGGCCATTATGAATTTACTGTCATGCCATTTGCTTTAACCAATGCCCCAGCTGCATTTATGGACATGATGAACCGAATATGTAAGCCATATTTGGATAAATTCATAATTGTTTTCATAGATGATATTCTAATTTACTCTAAGAGTAAAGAGGATCATGCTAAGCATTTGCACGCACTTTTAAGTTTGTTAAGAAAGGAAAAGCTTTATGCTAAGTTTTCAAAGTGCGAATTTTGGTTAGAACAGGTACAATTCCTTGGACATTTAGTCAATCATAAAGGAATTCATGTGGATCCAACTAAGATTGAGGCAATTACTAAATGGAAAACCCCTGAGTCACCAACTGAAGTTAGAAGTTTCTTAGGATTGGCAGGTTATTATAGAAGATTTATTAAAGATTTCTCTAGAACAACCATTCCCTTAACTAAGTTAACTTGTAAATCTGTTAAGTTTGAATTGGGATTAAAACAAGAAGAAGCATTTAGAATTCTTAAGCAAATATTAACCCATACACCCATACTAGCATTACCAGAAGGAACTGAAGACTTCGTAGTCTATTGTGATGCTTCTAAATTAGGTTATGGATGTGTGTTGATGCAACGACAAAAGGTTATAGCTTACGCATCTAGACAACTTAAGAATCATGAAGGGAATTATTCAACCCATGATTTAGAATTAGGAGCTATAATTTTTGCTCTTAAGATTTGGAGACATTACCTTTATGGTAGTAAGTTTACCATATTTACTGATCACAAAAGTTTAAGGTATGTTTTCAGGCAGAAAGAGTTAAATATGAGACAAAGACGTTGGATGGGATTTCTTAGTGATTATGATTGTGATATCCAGTATCATGAAGGAAAAGCCAATATAGTGGCAGATGCTTTAAGCCGAAAGTATCATGAAAAGCCAAAAAGGGTACGTTCTCTTAAATTAAATCTGCAAGTAGATTTAAATGATCATATAAGAGAAGCACAAGAATCAGTAATCAAGGATGATTCTGAAAAATTAAAAGGTATGCTAAAAGAATTGGAACAAGGGACAGATGGAATTTGGAGATTCCATAAAAAGAGAATGTGGATACCTAAATTAGGAAATCTACGTCATTGTATATTAGAAGAAGCCCATAAGTCTAAGTATACAATGCATCCAGGAAGTGATAAAATGTACCAGGATTTAAGGAAAAATTTCTGGTGGATAGGAATGAAAAAGGATATAGCAGCCTATGTTTCTAAATGTTTAACATGTTTACAAGTCAAAGCTGAACATCAGAAACCTTCAGGTTTGTTACAGCAATTAGAAATGCCAGTTTGGAAATGGGAATTTATAACAATGGATTTTGTTACTAAATTACCCAAAACAAGGAAAGGAAATGATACAATCTGGGTGATTGTAGATAGGCTAACCAAGTCAGCTCATTTTCTACCAATGAAGGAAACAATTAGTATGGAATAATTATCTAAGCTGTATGTAAATGAAATTGTTTCTTTACATGGTATTCCTTTATCAATTGTTTCTGATAGAGATAGTCGATTTACCTCTCATTTTTGGTCAAGTTTCCAAAAGGCAATGGGAACTAAGTGAAAACTAAGCACAACTTATCATCCTCAAACAGATGGACAAAGCGAAAGGACAATTCAGATGATGGAGGACATGCTTAGAGCTTGTGTAATTGATTTTGGAGGTAATTGGGACGATCACTTACCTTTAATAGAATTTTCTTATAATAATAGTTATCACACAAGTATCAATGCTGCACCATTCGAAGCACTTTATGGACGAAAGTGTCGAACCCCAGTCTGTTGGGCAGAAATTGGGGAAAAGAAACTATCTGGACCTGAGATAGTGCAAGAAACAAACGATAAAATTATTCAAGTCAAGGAACGACTGAAAGCAGCATGTGATAGACAGAAAAGTTATGCTAATAATAGGCGAAAACCATTGGAGTTTAAAGTAGGAGATAAAGTATTATTGAAAGTCTCTCCTAGGAAAGGAGTGGTAAGATTCATCAAACGGGGAAAGCTAAGTCCCAGGTATGTTGGACCTTTTAAGATTATTAGAAGAATAGGACCAGTAGCCTATCAGCTACAACTGCCAGAGGAAATGGCAGGAATACATGATGTGTTTCATGTATCTAATCTTAAAAAGTGTTTAGCTGATGAATCATTAATAGTACCTCTTAAGGATATAGAGGTAAATGAACAACTCAAGTTTGTAGAAAAGACCTCTACAAATTGAAGACAGGAAAGTCAAGAATCTCAAGCATAAGAGACTAGTTCTAGTCAAAGTGAAGTGGGACTCCAAAAGAGGATCTGAATACACATGGGAGCTTGAATCAGAAATGAAAACAAAATATCCGCACTTGTTTCAGTAGATCTCGAGGACGAGCTCTAAAACAAGGTGAGGAGAATGTAACAACCCTCGGTAAAACCAACACCCTCATGTCTAACACTCTAGTATAATTTAGAATGTTCCAATATGTCTTATATTATGCCGTATGTGAAAACCGAGCCCAAAATACATTATAGTTTATAAAAATAAAATAAAAATCTGAATTTAGAGCTGAGGCGGGTCGCGTAGGATCCCACCTCAAGCTCACGCGGGCCGTATCAAGACTGGACTTTGACTCCACTGATTTCTTTAGTTAAAGCGGGCCGCGTAAGCTTAAGCTTACATCGACGCGGGTCGCGAGAGCTCATGAAACGCGGATACACCAGATGCCGACACGTGTCGACATCGTGGCAAGTTTACAAGCTGACTGGGCCAAGCTATGGTGTTGACCAAGGTTGACGCGGGCCGCGTAACCTTGGCCTGTGTCTCACGCGGGCCGCGACAGAACTCAATATCACAACTATAAATAGCAGGCATCAGTTTTCGTTTTCCGTCACTCACTTCTTGAATTCTAAATCTCACTTTCTGTAGTAGAGGCATTATAGTCGGGTATTATACCCTTAATTAGCGAGGTTCTGCTCCGTTGTAAGTATTATAACCCTAGTTTCATAATAGTTACGCTGCCCGATTGATTTAGGGTTCCGTAACAACTGTCGTGGTTCTGCCCGACGTAGTTGTTGGAATGCCGTCTCGGGGAGGGTATCATTAATAATTTCAAAGGGTTATGGTACTAATCAATGTACATTTGTATAAATTATAGATTATATCCAGGAAACCCTTACGAAAAGCCTAAGACAGCAATGTGAGTTTATCCTCTTTTTGTTAAACTTTTTGGTAATGTTTTACCAAACCTTAAATGTTTTACTATGAAATTTAGCAGTGATTGAGTCTTTGTGGTTATTCAATTACTGCCGGTATGTTGGGGTTTTGTATACAAAATTTGTACTACTTGCGAGTAGTAAGTCGGGATGACAATACGTTACCATTGGACAATGAGTTAGCCAATGGGTAATATGACCCACAAGTCAGGATTGATAGTACCAAATGGAGTAATTGTGTAGACATAAACAATGTGATCGCTCTCAATACTGTTCACTGTGACTTTAAACTTGATTAAACTGGGATTCACTCACCAGTATTTCCCGCTGACAAATATTTTTAAAACATGTTTCAGGTAACCCAATGTGAAAGCCAATTAGTAAAAAGCCAGCTGGAGAGCACTGAAGGCTTGGGAAAAATGTGGCTATAAAAGTTACCAAATAAACGATGTTTTAAATTAAATAAGATAGAGTTTATCCCTATAAATGTATTGTAATAAGAAACTTGGATTTTATCCATGTGATTATTTATATAACATATGGTGGTTTTACTCTGATAAACATTTCCTAACTACGGTCCTGAAGAAAAATTCCGCTGCAAGACTAAATAACCCTGATACCACCGAAACTCTGTGATCGCGTCCGCCCGTTCCCGGGGATCAGGGATCGGGGGTTGCGACAAGCACCTTCGAATGAAGCCACGCAGCCTCGTACGAAGGCACTGCCTTCGTACGGAGGCAACAGGTCCGAATGAGTGCCTCTTGTGCGATCCGACCTCTCCTATAAATACCCAAGCCCTCCTCATTCATTCTCGCTTGCTGATTTTCATACCGAAACGCTGTTGAATTGATGTCCGATTATTTTCAAGTAAAATTTATCATTTTTGCGTGATTACACAACGTTTTCCACAAGATTTTCCACAAGATTCACTTCGATTTCATCAAAACTCTTCTATTCTTCAACCAAACTTCATATTTTCACCTTTTTACAAGGAACTTCATCTTTTTCATAGAAAACCTTCATTCTTTTTACAAAATCTTCATCTTTTTCATCAAATCTTCCTATTTCACCACGGATCTACACTTAACCGAGTGTATTGGGCCTAGCTACGGCTTCCCAAGTTAGAAATCAGTTGGTTTCACACTCACCAAGTGTTAGATCTAGGTAAAAAAACCCTTTAAAACCTTTTAAACTTGATTTTCACACTAAAACGGACCTAAAACGACATGTATTTCGTTCACTGAATAGTGGAACGAGGTAGTGTCGAAACCGCATTGAATAGGACTCGAAAATACATCCGATTCAGGCGAAAACACTGCTCCGAACGCCAAGAACAGCCACGAATGCGAGCTAGATTGTTTTGTGCAAGGCCTGGCTTCGTACGAAGGCACTGGTTTTACACATCACAGCCCGATTCTCATTCGTTACTCCGACAAAGACCTCTCCGACTCTAAGTTTATTCAGTAGCTTAAGGTTGGAGGGATGAACACTCGATTTTCCGAAGACAGACGCGAAGACACTCGATTTTGGACAATGGAAATTGCGCAAGTGCGAAGACCCACCTTCGTACGAAGGCACAGCTTCGTACGAAGATTCTGTTTCCCACCAACACTCCGATTTTCGACCATTTCAGCACTTTGGAGGACTTACGCTTCTGTTCCCGTACGCATTTGTAACCATCTCGTACTCTGAGATTCGATATAAATAAAGGTTTATGTTTTACTGAATACATTTTCATCACACCGCACCGCTGCATGTTTAAACGCTTTATATTCACAAACTCTCAACGCGAACGCAACATGAATCACAGAGAATTATGCTACTTTATTTTCCGAGTGTGTTTGTTTGGTTACCTCTCGTCTCCGCATTCGCTTATCATGCTTAAAAATGCTAAATCGCAAACGCTATTAGTAGTAGTAATGTTATGCTGTGTGTTCTTATATGCTTTACTTGTCTGTGCTTTTATACGTGTTGATTATCTCGCTCAAAACACTCAAACGCTACTCGCACAACTCGATTTATCACTCTAAAATGCAACGCAACGCAATACACACTATCTCATTAAAATACTTAACATACTAGCACTAACTAACGCAACACAACGCATTAAACGAGCATCCCACACGCGAAACGAGGAACAAATTACACAAAACAGCACCTTCGAATTAAGCCATGCAGCCTCGTACGAAGGCACTGCCTTCGTACGAAGGCAGCAAGTTCGAATGAGTGCCTCTTGTGCGATCCGACCTCTCCTATAAATACCCAAGCCCTCCTCATTCATTCTCACTTGCTGATTTTCATACCGAAACGCTACCGAATTGCTATCCGATTATTTTCAAGTAATATTTATCATTTTTGCATGATTAAACAACGTTTTCCACTCCGATTTTCCACAAGACTCACTTCAATTTCATCAAAACTCTTCTATTCTTCAACCAAACTTCATCTTTTCACCTTTTTACAAGGAACTTCATCTTTTTCATAGAAAACCTTCATTCTTTTTAAAAAAATCTTCATCTTTTTCATCAAATCTTCTTATTTCACCACAGATCTACACTTAACCAAGTGTACTGGGCCTAGCTACGGCTTCCCAAGTTAGAAATCAGTTGGTTTCACACTCACCAAGTGTTAGATCTAGGTAAAAAAAAACCTTTTAAACTTGATTTTCACACTAAAAGGGACCTAAAACGACATGTATTTCGTTCACTGAATAGTGGAACGAGGTAGTGTCGAAAACGCCTTGAATAGGGCTCGAAAATACATCCGATTCAGGCGAAAACACCGCTCTGAATGCCAAGAACAGCCACGAATGTGAGCTGGACTGTTCTGTGCGAAGCCTGGCTTCGTACGAAGGCACTGGTTTTACACATCACAGCCCGATTCTCATTCGTGACTCCGACAAAGACCCCTCCGACTCTAAGTTTATTTAGTAGCTTAAGGTTGGAGGTATGAACACTCGATTTTCCAAAGACAGACGTGAAGACACTCGATTTTGGACAACGGAAGCTGCACAAGTGTGAAGACCCACCTTCGTACGAAGGCACAGGTTCGTACGAAGCTTCTATTTCCCACCGGCACTCTGATTTTCGACCGTCTCAGCACTTTGGAGGACTTATGCTTCTGTTCCCGTACGCAGGTTGATCTGGCGCTCCCTTCAATCCTTTCAGGACGTGTTTATTCGTTAGATACGCACTGTGAGTATACTCGTACCCATTTTCGTTTAACGCACTTTTGGGTGTTACATACGTTCTCTATCAAAAACACAACACACAACGCAAACACTTTATAAACGCTAACCTCCCCCGCATGCTATATGTGATTAGTTGAATGCTTGTAGCTATGCTTATACATTGATTACTTACCCGATCGCCTTTAGCAAAGATAGTACTATAGTTTGGACTCAGCACCTGTTTGTTCAGGGGTTTCTAAGGATCACATACTTTCAATGTTGTAGAAGGCGCTAGGCGCTAGTCGGGCGGTGAGGTACAGCCTAGGGATTAATCGGGATTAATAGGGATTAATCGGAATGGGATTTTTTATATGTAATTTTTCAAATTTATATATATACACACAATAATATAAAAATAATACTTCAAAATTCACATAAATACTTCAAGTTTCAAATAGTATGGTTCAAACATAAGCAATTAAACTTAAACATAACAAATCAAGTACTTAGAAATTCAAAAACTAACATATATTTCAAATACTTCAAAGATCATCAAGCAAGTCACAATTCACATCATCTTCTCCGTATTGGTCAATGATTTGAACACCATCTGACTCGTATTCAACATCCTCATCTAGTTGCTCCTCAGGCTCTGACTCAAATTCTTCATCAATAAGTTCTCTTGTACTTGTCCTAGCACTTGTTCGAGCTTGTAACACTTCGTCAACAACTCCGGCTTCACTAACCACTTTCGAAGTTAGTCCCGGTTCAACTTCTTCATCGACAAGCCATTCTTTAGCCCCACTACCATCCTCCGCCACAAGTACTTCACGATTTCTCAACTTTCTTTTCTTGTTTTGCTCCATCAAATTTTTATTAAACTGAACAAAAACAAGATCGTTCATTCTACTCGCCTCTAGTCTATTTCTTCTTTTTGTATGTACCTAAGAAGTTCAAAATAAACAATAAATTATATAACAAGTTTATAATATATTTATTAAATTGTATTAAAGTCACTAACCCCTTCAAAGATGCTCCAATTTCTTTCACATCCTGACGAACTAGTAGTCAAAGAAAGTATTCTCATTGCAATCCTTTTCAAATTTGGAGTTGAGTTACCATACGTTTCCCACCAATTTGCTATAACGTTAATATAAACATAATATATTAATTTGGCATTTATGAAATCTTAAAACAAGAATATTCTTGAATATTAAAATTTGCATTACCCGGATCGAAATTATCGTCGTTGACCTCACATGATTTAAGTGCGACTGGACGATCAAACTTTCCTTGCTTACGCTTGTACATCGGCAACTCAACTGACAAGATTTCTTTTTGCATATCAAAATCTATTGGAAACAAAACACCAATAAAATCCACTACCGCATCATTGGCTTCTAGATCATCTCGAACATCCGGATTATTATAAAAATAATACGGGTTTAAGATGTAGGCCGTCAAATGTAGGCAAGTATCAAGCCTTTTGGATGACTTTTTAGAGATAATATCAATAATAGGCCCGTATGCATTTTTATTATCATTCAAAGCATTGATAATTTCTTTTTTTGCCCTTTGAAGCTCATCATATATAAAACCCATTGAAGGCTTCCAATCGGCATCGACCATTCGGAGGACTTTGACCAATGGTGTAAAAATTCTCAAACATATTGTCACACCGGTCCAAAAAGTAGGAGACACAACCGTTGCATAAGAGGATGTCCCTTTGACCGTTTTAGCTAACTTGCAATCTTCCCATTCTTTGCTAGTAAACATATGCCTAAGTTGAACCCTTTTTTCTGACAAACTTTGCAAAGTAAGGAATGTGGAAGCAAATCTTGTAACTCCCGGTCTTATAATATTTCTTTTCTTTGTATATTTTCTCATCAAAGCCAATGATTTGTGGTGAGAGTAGATAAACACCGTTAGCTTTTTTGCTTGATCAATAATTTTCTTATACCTTGTTAATCCACCAATAGCTTGAAATAAAAATAAAGTTATTAATATAATTAGACAACTAACAAAGTAGAAATATATAATATAAGTATATAACACGTTTAAAGTTATTACCTTCAAGCATGAGATTAATGGTATGTGCCGCACACGATGTCCAAAAGATTGTTGGTCTTTTCTCCTTCAACAATTTTGAGGCACCCATATTGTTAGATGCATTATCGGTCACAACTTGAACGACATTTTCCGGACCAACTTCTTCAATGCATTTATCCACATACTCAAATATCATTTCACTTGTGTGTGCCTCGTTAGAACATTCTTTAGAAGACAAGAAAACAGTACCTAACTTTGAATTTACACATAAATTCATGATGCTTCTTCTTTGTCTATCGGACCATGCATCGGTCATAATAGAGCATCCTATAAATTTCCATTCTTCTTGGTATTTTTTCAAAGAAGTTTTAGTCTTTTCGACCTCCTTTTTTAAATAACTATCTCCCATCTCATACCTAGTAGGAGGCATTGCATTAGCTCCAAATTGACCAATCGCCTCCATTACTTTTTTGAAGCTATCTCTTTCAAAGGCATGAAATGGAATCGCACATTCATACGCCCAACTACAAATGTATTCTTTTACCTTGATCAATTGTTCTTTTCGAATAACATTGTTGAGATTACTTTGTTTGCCTTTCGAAGTTGAATATCTATCAAATGCACCAAAAGTACGAGGTTCCTTTAAGTCTCCAAAACAATCATCGAGGTCGATTGTTTCATTGTTACCAATGTCCACCTCGGCTCGCAAAGATTCATCATCCTTTTCTTTTGCCTTTTTTTTGTTTTTGACTTCATTAAGAGCATTCCGAACCCTCATTTGATCATCTTTGGTTGCTTTTTTACAACATGCAACATTTCCCCCTACGCCCGCAATATGTTGCTTTAATCTATAAACTCCCCCGGACATAAGTTTGCCACATAAATTACATTGAGTTTTGTCTAAGTTAGTTGCATCCACCAACTTTCCAAATTCCCATCCAATATCATCCGACTTTCGTTTAAGATTTTGACTAGCATTAGCGGTTGATTCCAATGATTCCATTGATGTCATGTAACTAAACACAGAATAATCATCAAGTTCACATTACTTTCCTACTGTTGCTGAAACATCAAACAATCGAAAAATTGGAACAATTAAACCTACTGTTGCTGAAAATCAGAAACAATCAAAGATTCTAACCCACCCACATTATAATTTATAATAATTTATAACCTACTGTTGCTGTAAATCAGAAACAATCAAACAAATGATAACAAACAATCGAAACAATCAAACAAATGATAACAAACAATCGAAACAATCAAAGATTCGAACCCACATTATATTATAATTTATAACCTACTGTTGCTGTAAATCAGAAACAATCAAACAAATGATAACAAAAAATCGAAACAATCAAACAATCAAACAAATGATAACAAACAATCGAAACAATCAAAGATTCGAAGCCGTTAATCAGAAACTTACCTTGAAGGCGGAGCTGTGGATGAACTCGGAGCTGCTGGTGGTGTGCGGTGGTGTGCGGCGGAGCTGTGGATGAACTCGGAGCTGCTGGTGGTGCCGTGGTGTGCGGTGGTGTTGTGGATGAACTCGGACAGTCGGACTCGGAGCTGCTTGTGGTCGACTGTCAAAGAGACAAAGTTCAAAACATATGTCGCCTGAAGTTGAAATAGGTTAAAAAGGTCAAAAAAAGGTTAATGGGCTGTAATATACTTGGGCCTGCTTTAAAATATGGGTTTAAAGGGTCAAAAATTGGGTTTAATGGGCTGGACCGATTAGTCCGATTAATTCTGCCTACGACCGATTTTTACCGACTACGACCGCCTACGACCGACTTTGACCAAAACCGCCTAATTCCACCGACTAGGTAAAAATTAGTCAGTGATCTACCGCCTAGCGCCTAGGCGGCCGATTAATCGCCGCCTAGGCCGATTTCTGCAACAATGCATACTTTACTTCACGTGTTTGCTTCGGTGAAAATGTGTCACGCATACTCTACTCGCAGTCACATGGTTAGGATGTATCATTGTTGGTAGTTTACATGTTTCGCCTGTTACGTGTTACATTCTGGTTATACGCAAACGCTTTCTATTCTATATATATGCAAACTTGTGTACTCACCTTTACATTTTGTATTGAATTTATTTTAACATATGTGACAGGTTGATGATTGGTACGCTACAAAAAGAATAGGAAGTCTAGAAACTCATCTAATAAAAATCTAGGTTGTCGGATCTGTTTTTGTTTGAGAGATTTTGATATTTGTATGACTATTTGTGGATTATTTTTTTAGTAGTATGGGATATTAAACGTATTAAAAATATTGTCACATAACAGTTGTTATGGATTCTCTTGAGCAATTTGATTCGGCTAGTGCCGCGCCCCGATGATTCCGCCATCGGTTGGGGTATGACAGATTGGTATCAGAGCCATAACTATAGGGAATTAGGTCGAGTCGTGTAGTCTATAGTCTAAGTACCAAAATAGACCCTTCGTACGAACCCACTTAGGGCTTCGTACGAACCCATATATTGTTGTATCTCTTGTTCAAACCTGGATGTTGTACCTCCGAACAAACTCACCACATTGCACTAGCTTCGTACGAATGCGACCTTTCCTAATGTCTAAATGTTTACTTGCCTTTCCTAAGGCTAACACGACATACATGTTTGACGATACTCGTATAACACCAACGAGTGATTGTGTCGAGATTAGGTGTGAAAACCAAGAACTCTCGATAAGATCACTCAGCCCGCGTATTTTACTCCCAGACGAGAATCTTCCATTGAGTTAGGAGTGATATCCACATCTCAACGAAAATCTCCTCCTCTATCTCGTGGTTATTTTAACCACAATTAGGAGCGAAGTTGTTAAGTTAGGGGTCAAACCCGCATCTTAATGACCCGTTCCACTCTCTACTTCGATTTTACAAATCTCACCAAACTCTCGACTGTTCCGGTGACTCGAGTCACGTAGTAACTCGAAGGATGAGTGTCGTTAGCCATATTACGGTGAGAGCATAATCTATTAGGCCAAAGCATGTACTCTAACTCGTTGGGAATAATTGAATCACTTTGGGTAGTCGATGTCTAACACCCAGGACACCCTCTCGATTTTGAGCCTGTAATCGCCGATTTTACGCGTCATCGATTTTATTATGTTTATATGTTTATGTGTTTGAAACCATAAATCGTACGTTTTCGATTTATTACTTCTCACTCTGCCAAACGTGCACAACTCGCATAGCCCCCGTAATCTAAAACGCTAACTAACCACAAACAGACTAAGCAATCTCGTACTCCTCGCTTATGTTACTCGTTATCTCTCGCAACTCTCGCACGCACTACGCGTCCTTGAAATGTAGGTGAATACGTGCAAAATATGTAGGTGAATACGTGCAAAATATGTGTTTACATGAATTATGTGCTCATACATTCTTATGTGTATACGTGCTTACGTGAATTATGTATATATGTGAATATGTGCCGACGTGTTACTGAGCTTTACCTGAACGATAATGATAACAATAGGTATGTCATATAAAACGCTAAACTTTTCAACAAAACCCGATATAATCGAATCTCATCTAATTCCTCACGTGTCATCTACAGAGGGAACACCTTTTGCAAATGGCGTCATTTGGTTCTCACACTCGTCGAACTGTTCAGAGGAACAATGCTGACAAACGAATCGCCTCACTCGTGGCCAAGGAAATGGCCAAAGTGATACCCCAGATCGTCAGTGAAATCAATGCTGCTAGCAGCACATCCTCTGTTGATTCCAAAAATGACGCGCCTAAAGCTCCATTCAGCTTCAAGCAATTCAAAGCATGTGGTCCTATGAACTAGACTGGTGAAGATGGACCCAGCGTGATGTTCCAATGGTTTGATGTGATCAAATCAAAGTTACCTTTAGGCAAAGAGGATGTCCCGAGAATCTCCGCACTGTGAACGCCACATGAGTCTTTCAGTCAAGGGCACTTGATTAGTGGATCGCTAAGCGCAACAGGCGCGATAATGATGCAGCTTATAGTCTCACATGGGAGGAGCTCAGGGAGCTCATGATGAAGGAATTTTGTCCTCCCCACGAAGTCTAGAAGCTGGAGAATGAATTCTGGAACATCAAGCAAGAAGAAGGTGATAACGCCGATCTCACCGCTTGTTTCAAATAGTTGAGAATTATCTATCCTAGTCAGGTGGACACTCCCGAGAAGTCCATCAAGAAGTATATTCGAGCTCTTCCTGATTGTGTAGCTGATTTTGTTCAAGCCACGAGACCTGCAACGATTGAGGAAACTTATCAGCTTGCAGCCGAGATCAACGACAAGCGAGTCTTGGCTGGTGCTTTCAAGACCTCGACCAAGAGTCTCAAACAGGTTACTGTAACTCCCAACACCGACACTGCAGCATCTCAAGGTTCAAAGTCTAGTCGCCAGAACCGCAAGCGAAGGAACTCCAGCAAGAACAACGCAGTAGTCATAGCACCGCCCAACAACCAGTCACGTCAAGTTGCTACTACCAACACACCGCCTGCTAAGCGTGCGTATACTGGTACTCACCCACTGTGCCCAACTTGCACTTATCATCACCCAGTGGGAGTGAACTGCCATTTCTGTGTAAACAGAAATCTCTTTGGGCACTTTACAGCTCACTGCCGCTTAGGCCCCCTTCAGCAAGCTCCGCAAGGTCTTCCAGCACCACCAGCTCAACCTCTCGCTCCTCAGATTAATCCAGCAGCTCCTGCACCCGTTGTTCATGCACGAGCTTGCTACACATGTGGTGACCCGAACCACATTGCAAATGCCTGCCCACAACGAGTTGTGAAACAAGAGCCGCAGCAACAACCGCCACCGCAGCAACAGCAACCACAGCAGCAGCAGTAGCCACCACAAGCAGTCCGCAGAAGAACCTTCAACATCAATGTCCGCCAGGCTCAGACTGACAACAATGTTGTCAATGGTACGTTCCTTGTTAACGGTATTTATGCTTCTTGCTTATTTGATACTGGAGCCGATAACTATTTTGTATCGTTTGAATTTGAAAAGCTTCTAAAACGTAAACGCGCTAACCTCTCAACGACTTTCGACGTAGAAGTTGCCACCGAAATAACCGTCACCGTCAGCTCCGTTCTCCGTGATTATACTCTCGAACTCAACAATCACGTCTTTCCGATCGATTTCATACCTATGCAACTATGTAGCTTTGACGTCATAGTAGGCATGGATTTTCTTCGTGAGACTCATGCTGAAGTTGTTTGTTTCGAGAAGATGATTCGTTTCTTTCTCTCAAACGGTGATCAACTATGTGTTTATGGCGAAGTATCCTTGAAAGATTTGAAGCTTATGTCATGTATTCAAGCGAGTAAGTACATACACAAGGAGTATACCGCTTTCTTGGTCCATATTGTAGTAGTGGAGGAAAAGAAAACAATGAAGGACGTTCCTGTTGTTCATGATTTTCCTAATGTTTTTCCCGACGAATTACCTGGTTTACCCCCTACTCGTGATATCGATTTTCGTATTAATCTTATTTCTGGTGCCACACCTGTTGCAAAAGCTCCTTATCGCCTTGCTCCACCCAAAATGCGCGAGCTATCCAGCCAACTCCAGTAATTGCTTGATAAAGGCTTTGTACGCCCTAGCACATCACCATGGGATACACCTGTCCTTTTCGTGAAAAAGAAGGATGGATCATTCCGAATGTGCATCGATTACAGAGAACTTAACAAGCTTACCATTTAGAACCGTTACCTGCTACCCCTAATCGACGACTTATTTGATCAACTCTAAGGCGCTACGTGTTTCTCGAATATCGATCTACGTTCTGGCTATCATCAGTTGCGCATACAAGAGCAAGACATTCTGAAAACCGCCTTCCGTACCCGTTATGGGCATTACGAATTCGTGGTCAAGACTTTTGGTCTCACAAACGCACCCGTGGTTTTCATGGATTTGATGAACCGTGTGTGCAAACCCTTCTTGGATCGTTTTGTTATTGTATTTATCGATGATATCCTTATCTACTCGAAGTCGAGAGCCGAACATGCGCAACATCTTCGTTTAGTTCTCAAGCTTCTTCAAGGAAATCACCTCTACGCCAAATTCTCCAAGTGTGAATTTTGGCTCCAGGAAGTTCAGTTTCTCGGTCACATCATTAATAGCCAGGGAATTCACATCGATCCCGCGAAGATAGAAGCTGTAAAGAGTTGGATTACGCTGAAGACTCCGTCCGAAATCCGTTCATTCCTTGGATTGGCGGGTTATTACCATCGATTCATCGCCGATTTTTCTTAAATCGTCGTACCTCTTACCGCTTTAACTCATAAGGACAAACCTTTAGTTTGGGGTTCCAAACAGGAGGAAGCCTTTCAAAATCTCAAGCGTATGCTTTGCAACGCTCCTGTTCTCACTCTCCCCAATGGAAACGAAGATTTTGTTGTTTATTATGATGCCTCTAACCTAGGTCTTGGTTGTGTTCTTATGAACGAGACAAGGTTATCGCGTATGCTTCTCGACAACTCAAGGTTCACGAGAAGAACTACACTACCCACGATCTCGAACTCGGTGCAGATGTTTTTGCGTTAAAGATATGGCGACACTCTCTTTATGGTACCAAGTGTACGGTCTTCACCGACCATAAGAGCCTACAAAACATCTTGAACCAGAAAGAACTGAACATGTGCCAACGCAGATGGGTTGAACTTCTCAACAACTATGATTGCGAGATACGCTACCACCCTGGAAAGGCAAACGTCATAGTCGATGCCCTCAGTAGACAAAGCTATGTATATAGCATTCGTAATGATCAAGCCCAGAATGATCTTGAAGCTCTAATTCGCGACGCTAAACACGCCTGCTTCATTGAGAATACCTTGAAAGAGGAAATGAAGTGTGGTGCCGAAACCAGTTAGTGACCAAATCGAATGGTATTTTTCATTATCTCGACCGCATTTGGATTCCTAGTCGCAATAATCTCCGTGAGATATTGCTGACTAAAGCCCACAAATCTCGATATTCCATTCACCCCGGTGTCGACATGATGTAACAAGACCTCCGTTCTAGGTATTGGTGGTCGGGTATGAAAAGGGATATCACCCTGTACGTTTTGAAATGCCTAACTTGCTCGAAAGTTAAGGCCGAACATCAATGACCCTCTGGTTTACTCGAACAACCCGAAATCCCGATGTGGAAAAGGGAAAGCATCGCTATGGACTTTATTACCACACTCCCTCGCACGTCGTCTGGTCACAATAGCATTTGGGTTATCGTTGATCGTCGTACGAAATCCGCTCATTTCATTCCGATACAAGAAGACTTTAAGGTAGAACGATTAGCACGAATCTATACCGACAAAGTCATTTGTCGACACGGGATGCCTCGTGACATCATCTCTGACCGCGATGGTCGTTTTACCTCACGTCCCTGGAAGACTTTCCAATCCGCCCTCGGTACGACTCTCAATCTCAGCACCGCATTCTATCCCCAGACCGACGATCAGACTGAGCGCACGATCCGCACCCTCGAAGACATGCTTCGTTTGTGTGTTATAGATTTTGGTGGTAATTGGGATTCGCATTTACCTTTAGTTGGATTCTCGTACAATAACAGTTATCACGCTAGTATTCAAATGGCACCCTTTGAGGCACTATACGGTAGAAAATGTCGATCGCCTATTGTATGGCACGAGATCGGAGACGCACAAATTACCGGTCCCGAGTTAATACAAGAAACGACTGACAAGATCCTCCAAATACGAGACAATCTCTTGAAAGCTCGGAGTCGTCAAAAGAGCTACACCGATAAGCACCGCAAGCCCCTAAAATTCGAAGTTGGTAATCACGTACTCCTAAAGGTTTCACCTTGGAAGGGGGTGATCCTATTCGGAAAGAAAGGGAAACTAGCGCCACGATACATGGGTCCCTTCAAGATTCTGGAAAGAATTGGTAAAGTGGCCTACCGACTAGAATTACCGGTTGAACTCAGCAACGTACACCCGACTTTCCACGTCTCAAACCTCAAAAAGTGTCTAGCTGAAGAAAATCTTCACGTACCTCTCGAAGATTTGCAAGTAAACGAGACTCTACACTTTGTGGAAAACCCAGTAGAAATCATGGATCGAGAGACCAAGAAACTTTGATGCTCTCGCATTCCCATAGTGAAGGTTCTATGGGAAGGCAAACGCGGCGTCGAGTTCACTTGGGAACTCGAAAGTGATATGAAAGCTAAATATCGGCAACTCTTTGTTACGGCCACTACTTAATTTCGGGACGAAATACACTAAAGTAGGGGTGACTGTAACAACCGACTTTTCGGATTGTTATCCGTTTACTACTTGCTTCGATTTGTAACCATCTTGTACTCTGAGATTCTATATAAATAAAGGTTTATTTTATACTAAATACATTTTCATCACACCGCACTGCTACATTTTTAAACGCTTTATATTCGCAAACTCTCGATGCGAACGCAACATGAATCACAGAGAATTATGCTACTTTATTTGCCGAGTGTGTTTGTTTGGTTACCTCTCGTTTCTGCATTCACTTATCACGCTTAAAAATGCTAAATCGCAAACGCTATTAGTAGTAGTAATGTTATGCTATGTGTTCTTATATGCTTCACTTGTGTGTGCTTTTATACGTGTTGATTATCTCGCTCAAAACGCTCAAACGCTACTCGCACAACTCGATTTATCACTTTTAAATGCAATGCAACGCAACGCAATACATACTATCTCATTAAAATACTTAACATACTAGCACTAACTAATGCAACACACGCATTAAACGAACATCCCACACGCGTAACGAGGAACGAATTGCACAAAACAGCACCTTCGAACGAAGCCAGGCAGCAGGTTCGAACGAGTGCCTCTTGTGCGATCCCACCTCTCCTATAAATACCCAAGCCCTCCTCATTCATTCTCACTTGCTGATTTTCATACCGAAACGCTGTCGAATTGCTGTCTGATTATTTTCATGTAAGGATTTATCCTTTTTTACATGATTACACAACGTTTTCCACTACAAATTTCCACAAGATTCACTTCCATTTCATCAAAACTCTTATATTCTTCAAACAAACTTCATCTTTTCACCTTTTTACAAGGAACTTCATCTTTTTCATAGAAAACCTTCATTCTTTTTACACAATCTTCATCTTTTTCATCAAATCTTCTTATTTCACCATGGATCTGCACTTAACCGAGTGTATTGGGCCTAGCTATGGCTTCCCAAGTTAAAAATCAGTTGGTTTCACACTTACCAAGTGTTAGATCTAGGTAAACATCATTTAAAACCTTTTAAACTTGATTTTCACACTAAAACGGACCTAAAACGACATGTATTTCGTTCACTGAATAGTGGAACGAGGTAGTGTCAAAACCGCCTTGAGTAGGACTCGAAAATACATCTGATTAAGACGAAAACACTGCTTTGAATGCCAAGAACAGCCACGAATGCGAGCTGTACTGTTATGTGCGAAGCCTGGCTTCATACGAAGGCACTGCCTTCGTATGAAGGCACACATGGCTTTGTACAAAGGCACTGCCTTCGTACGAAGGCACTGGTTTTACACAACACACCCCGATTCTCATTCGTGACTCCGACAAAGACCTCTTCGACTCTAAGTTTATTCAGTAGCTTAAGGTTGGAGGGATGAACACTCGATTTTCCGAAGACAGAGGCGAAGACACTCGATTTTGGACAACAGAAGCTGCACAAGTGCAAATACCCACCTTCTTACAAAGGCATGCCTTCGTACGAAGGCACGACTTCGTACGAAGCTTCTGTTTCTGTGACAACTGTGTTCTGTAATCGATGTACAATGTAAAACAGTGATTATTATTAATAAAACAATGTGCTTTGGTGTTATTATATGTTTTTTGGTGTTTTTATGTGTGTATTTGTGTTTGGTGATTTTTCAATTCGATTCAATTCCGATTTCAAGCTTTAAATCGCTTTCTGGAAGGTTATACGCGCACTGATGCGTAAATATAACCAGTTTAATGCAACGAACACTACGGAATAGTGAAATAGGCTTAACATACCTTAAATAACCTCCACATAACTTAGAAATAAGTTTTGGATGGTTTGGTGTGTTGAAATCAAGTTTGTTCGATCGTAGGGACTATTTGTGTCAAACTGCGAAACTATACCGATTTGTATAGTAATGAACATTCCAGAACTTGATCATAACTTAAACATACCCTAAATATCCTTTACATAGCATAGAAATAGGCTTTGATGGGTTCGGTATGCTAAACTAAACTTTATTGATCAATAGGGACTAAAAGCGTCAAAAAGTGCATAAGTTTATATTTTCGCACATATCTTACGTTCTGAATATATCCGGACATCCAAAAATTTATGTAATCATTAAAATATTTTATTTTAGTGATTGGCATGATAAAATTCCACTTGTCGCTTAATTTGGATCGTTTTTGCGTTCGTTACGACTTCCGTCGTAATTAACCTAACAACGCAACCGTACGACCAAACGAACCGACATCCGAGATATTTTTGAGCATGTTTTGAGTTCCCTATACTTTAACTTCATTTTAGAGCCTTGAAATGAGGTTAACGGGGCTTAAACGTGCCAAAAATGAGCCGAAATGCAAGATTCTCAAGTGCAGGGGCTAAACTGTCAACTTTTGAAAGTTGCCGGTCTGCAGACCACATACGGTCCGTAAGGAGGAGACCATATGGTCCGTAAAGCAGTACCAGACCAGCAAAATGTGATTCCAGCTATTTCCAGCTTGATCCCACTCTTGCAAATGGTTTTTGGCAATCCTAGGGGCTCCCTTGGTTTTGTAAATCTGTGGGCACGAGGTGTATGGCTGAGATTGAAGCTCGGTTTTCGATGAACGATCCTAACGGTTGTACGAAAACTATATATAGCCCACCCCACTTCACTTCATCCTCACAAAAATCTGATCTAAGATGCTCTAAGTTGAGGCCTTTGCTTCATACCTGAGCTACTTGGATCAAGATTAGCTTGCGGGGACCCTTTGTAAGTATTCCTTCGTTCTTTTCATTCGTTTTATCGTGAAAGTCAAACTGCGTTTGACTTTCTGCATTAACTAGTTTATGGTCAATGCGAAGTTCGTTTGAACTTCATAACGTGAGCGTAATCACGATGGTTATAGTCCCTAGTGACTATACCTACTGATTACCACGTTATCTAGGCTCGGTGACGAGTCGTAGTTTCGGCCAAAATGCGTTTTCTCGCGTATTTTGTAACCAAACAACTTTTGGGTATCAAAACCGTTAGTTTTGATACCAAACCTGTTTTCTAACTTAACTAAACATGTTTTAGCATGTTTAGCTCGTCACTTTTTAGTTTTAGTGCTTGTGTAGAGTCGTAAGTCAAGCAGACTAAACACCCGCTTAGACTTTCGAACACGACCCGTTTGGTTGATCATTAGGATCCGACCAAACATGCTTAGTGACCATAGTTGTATAGGGAATAACCTTCCGAGGTTTATGGTCACTTAGTTTAAGTAGTTGTATGATAGGTAGTTTATATGCCTTAGGTAAATTACCAAAAGGCCCTTTTCATGCGTAATTGGTAATTAAGCATATGTAACCTAAACTTTTGTCACGTAACTGATTATGTAACATATTTAATCATGTTTTGGCATATAATACTTATCATAGGACTAGTTAGACGTCTCGAACGCGCTTTTGCGCGCACGACGCGTTAAAGTAGCGTAAGCTACCTTAATGGGTCGCGATGGGTCGAAAGCACTTAGGTTAGGTTCCGATCTAGAATGTAGACTTTGTTAAACCATATCACATGAGTTCCAACACTCATTTGGTTTACAAGACCTCATTCTATCCGATCTTCCGATTGTTGTGTCAATTTATTTACTAGTGATTCGATTACTAGGTGCTGCTTGATTTCTCTGGTTTACTTGAGTTTGTTGAAGTTCTATTGATTGAAGATACTTTGCACTTCATGTGAGTACATAGTTCCCCTATTTTACTGTTTTCAATTGTTTTGGGGTGATTCATATGCACAAAATGATTTCAAGGTTTAAACGATGTTTTCGAAAACGATTAAGATGGTTTATACTAAACTAATAACGATTTCAATAAAGTGAACAAACTTGTTGGTTGTAGTTACATAACGAATGACATTCATTAGCACTGATCAAGCCGACCAGTATTAGGTTATGGTACCATAGGATCTGACAAATCCCGTTATTGCACTGCACCCATGGTTATGTGTGGGGGTTGTGGGTAACGATGATTGTTAACTTACCCTTTGGAGGTTTGTTAATGCGAGAAGCGAGAAACGAGGTAGTCGAGTCACGAAGGTTTGAATGTTATTAGCGAGACGACCATAAATAGTTTTCACAATTAAAACGAGGATGATTTAAACGATTTAACGATTTGGAAACGATTTGGAAACGATTTGAACAAGTTAAACGAATTGGATAAACGATTGGGTTTTGGTTAAGTGTTTAGATAACAGGACGGGTGTAATGTGGTGAAAGCATGGTAGATACGTCGCTGGTACTTCTTATATATAAGTGTTTTCAACATATTACATACCGTGGCGTTATTTAGTTCACTTGGGTAAACAATTTTGAAACGATGTCACACAACGATGTTTTCTAAAAGATATAAACCATACGAGTTTTATTAACAAGTTTTCACGAGATGTTTTACAAATTGGTTTTCTAAAACAAATGTTTTTGGGTTAAGAATCATGGCTACGAGATTTTATAAACTATAACCAACTTGATTTGAGTTGGTTAGCTATGTTGCATTACACTTTTCAAAACGAGGTTTGTATTTTGACTCTTGTAGTCTAATAAAGTACTACAACATGTAAACGAAGCCATGATTCCGATACTCTTATAAAACCTATGTACTCGCCAGCATTTCTTTGCTGACTTTGTTTTTACATATGTTTCAGGTGTTGTTGCTTGATTGATTTCTAGGATGCATGCGTCACATAGGATCTGGACGACGCCTTAGTGACATAATAATAATGATAGACGATATGTACTTGCTTGTTCTATGTTAAGACAATGTTAATGTTTAATATTATCAATAAAACGAAGCTCTTTTGTATCCATGGTTGTGAAACGATAATTCTACCACGACACTCCCCGACGTTTCCGCCACGTTTTGTTGTTTTACGTGGTCGGGGTGTGACAAAAGAGTTGGTATCAGAGCCAATGGTTACATGGAATTAGGTTATTAGTAATGCTTTGACCTAGACTATAACTTTCTAGGACCCCAACGCAAGCTTCTTTGTGTTTAGATTTTAAAACAAAACCGTCACCTATCCTTAGGTGATAACCACAATGAGAACACAATTTTCGAATCCGCTTTGAAAACTAATCATCTGTTCTAGGATGATTGATTACTAGGTTTTGAACCCTCTGTTGTAAGGTTTTGAACCCTTTAAGTTTTCAAAATCTCGTCAAAGTTTGGGTCTAAATAGTGTGAACACGTGCAAACTGGAAGAGTGGGTGCCTGTACTCTGAGTTTTCTGTCTAAGGCTAGAGTGTTCGTACAAATCCACATAATCGGACCAGTCACTCTTACCTGGGAACTCTTGGGGTGAGTGTTCACTTATAGGCGAGCATGTCTTCAGCGATACATTAGTTTGACCCATTTACTTTGATTAGTCATTGCGTGTCGTTTGTTTGTTCGAGGTAACGAACAAATGATCGCCTTCATTATGTTTTGTCGATGTTTTCAATACCTCTTTTGTTTCTCCAATTTTCAACCTCACTCGATTCTCATGTTTCCTTGTTAGACAATTCCTCCTCGACGTGAAGCACAATCAGACATGTGCAGTGTCCGAATGCGCGTAAGGTTGAATTTGCATCAAGCGTGTTTGAGAAGCGAGCTCTTACTTGGTGGAATGGTATTATGCGCGATAGGGGTGCCGAAGTGGCATTAGCACAAACATGGGAAGAGCTTCGAGCTCTCATGATGAAAGAGTTTTGTCCCCGTCATGAAATTCGAGCTTTGGAATGAGAGTTTGACGATTTAAAGCAAGATGGGGGTGAACACCGTGCGTATACGGATCGTTTTGAGGAACTCAGTCTGTTGTGTCCCACTATGGTTACCCCTCTGGAGAAAGCAATCGAGAGATATATCGATGGTTTACCCGATTCCATACAGGATATTGTGACTGGCATTAATCCTACTACTGTTCGTCACGCGATCGAGTTGTCGGCTACCCTGACTGAGTCTCAAGTCAGGAAGGGTAAATTTACCCGAAAGGGTGATAAAAAGAAGTCGACCGATTCTGACAAGGAAAAGGGTAAGGGTAAGAAAGGCGAGTCGTCGAAGAAGTTGAGAAAGTGAAAGGGTGCTCAGAATTTTGCTGTTACAGCACAGACTGCTCAGAACCCACCAGCACAACCGCCTGCGAAGAAGGTGTATGCTGGTACCGCACCTCATTGTGCTCGCTGCAACGGTCATCATGTTGCACAACAAGCTTGCAAGCAATGCACAACGTGTGGTAAACTTGGGCATTTGGCCAATATTTGTCGTCTGGGACAGAATCAGGTTGCCCAGGTTCAAGCTCCGGTTCAGGGGAATGCTGCGAGATTCCCACCGGGTTCATGTTTTAATTGTGGAGAGTTTGGTCACTTCCGCAACAATTGTCCGAGGTTGGTGAATGCAAATGCGAATCCAAACGTGAATGTCAACGCAAACGTGAATCCCGCTCGTGGACGAGCATACAATTTGAATGCAAACGAAGCGAGGGCCGACAACGAGGTGGTTAACGGTACGTTTCTTGTTAACAATCAACCTGCGTCTATTCTTTTTTATTCTGGTGCCGATAGAAGTTTTGTTTCGTTATCATTTGAACCTTTGCTTGCGATACCTAGAACTAAACTAAGGAAACCCTTGTCTGTCGAAGTTGGTACTGGCAAACCTCTTGTTCTCAATTCTGTTATTCTTGGTTGTCAATTGAACCTTGATAACCATCTTTTTCCTATTGACTTCACACCGATGCAACTTGGGAGTTTCGATATTATCGTTGGAATGGATTGGTTAACCAAACACCGTGCTGAGGTGGTTTGTTTCGACAAGATTGTTCGTATTCCTTTGTCTTCAGGCGATGTTCTGGAAGTTCGTGGCGAGAAACCTTCAGGTGGATTGAAGCTTATGTCATGTATGGAAGCCCAAAGGTATTTACGAAAAGGATATGTTGCTTTTCTAGCACATGTCACCGAGGAGAAAAACAAGAGTAAGAGTATCCAGGATATTCCGATTGTTCGGGATTATCTAGAGGTGTTTCCTGATGAACTGTCTGGTTTGCCTCCAGTTCGTCAAGTCGAGTTTCATATTGACCTTGTACCCAATGCCAATCCGATTGCGAAAGCACCTTATCGTCTTGCACCGTCGGATATGCAAGAGTTATCGAAACAGCTTCAAGAGTTATCTGATAAAGGATTCATCCGTCCGAGCTTTTCACCTTGGGGAGCTCCTGTCCTCTTCATGAAAAAGAAAAATGGATCTTTTCGAATGTGTATCGATTATCGTGAGCTTAACAAGCTTACCATCAAGAATCGATATCCCCTACCTCGAATTGATGATCTCTTTGATCAGGTGCAAGGTGCTACCTGTTTTTCCAAGATCGATCTGCGTTCTGGGTATCATCAACTTCGTGTTCTCGAAGAAGATATTCCCAAAACTGCTTTCCGCACGAGATATGGGCATTACGAGTTCACTATCATGCCTTTTGGTTTGACGAATGCCCCAGCTATCTTTATGGACTTAATGAATAGGGTCTGCAAACCTTATTTAGACAAGTTCATTATTGTGTTCATCGACGATATTCTCATTTATTCGAAGTCTCGAGCCGAGCACGAGCAACACCTTCGCTTAACATTGGAACTCCTGAAGAAGGAACAACTTTTTGCTAAATTCTCCAAGTGTGAATTCTGGCTTGAAGAAGTTCAATTCTTGGGTCATATAGTCAATGAGCAGGGTATTCATGTGGATCCATCCAAGATTGCTGCTATTAAAGACTGGAATACACCGACGACGCCTACAGAGATTCGATCTTTTCTTGGTCTTGCTGGTTACTATCGTCGATTCATTTCAAATTTCTCGAAGATTGCGGTTCCACTCACTGCTTTGACTCAAAAGAATAAGCCTTTTGAGTGGGGACCCAAGCAAGAAGAAGCGTTTCAAACGCTGAAGCAGAAGCTGTGTGATGCTCCCGTTATATCTCTTCCCGATGGAAACGACGATTTCGTTGTCTATTGTGATGCGTCCAACTTAGGCCTTGGTTGCGTTCTCATGCAACAAGGTAAGGTTATAGCATATGCATCTAGACAATTGAAAGTTCACAAAAAGAACTACACAACTCATGATCTTGAGTTAGGAGCTGTGGTTTTCGTACTCAAAATCTGGAGACACTACCTATATGGCACGAAGTGTGTGGTTTTCACAGACCACAAAAGTCTCCAGCATATTCTTAATCAGAAAGAGCTCAACATGAGGCAACGTCGTTGGGTTGAACTCTTAAGTGATTACGATTGCGAGATTCGATACCACCCTGGTAAAGCGAATGTCGTAGCCGATGCGCTTAGTCGAAATGAGCGAGTCAAGCTTCAGTCTGTTCGAACTCTATCTGATATTCAAACTCGTGTCCTTCAAGCTCAACAATTTTGTGTGTCACAAAATTTGTTAGGTAAGGAATTACCACGTCAACTTGAGCTTAAGCTCGAAGCGAAAGACGATGGTTTACTCTACTTCAAGGATCGTTTGTGGATTCCGAAACAAGACGATCTTCGCACCTTGGTAATGGATGAATCTCACAAGTCTCGATATTCTATCCATCCTGGTGCTGATAAAATGTACAAGGATCTTCGTACTCAATGTTGGTGGCCTGGTATGAAGAAGGATGTTGCCTTGTATGTATCGAAATGCCTAACTTGTCTCAAAGTCAAGGCTGAACATCAAAGACCTTCTGGCTTGCTTGTACAACCAGAGATACCGGTTTGGAAGTGGGAGAACATTGCGATGGATCTCATCACTAAATTACCGCGTACATCTAAAGGTCACGATGCGATTTGGGTTGTTATCGATCAATTAACGAAATCAGCTCATTTCATTCCGATTCGCGAAGATCTATCTGCTGATAAACTTGCAAAGATTTATGTTGATGAGATTGTATCACGACATGGTGTTCCTTTGGATATCATTTCTGATCGTGATGCTCGATTCATCTCATTTCTGGAAGACCATGCAATCTGCTATGGGAACCCAACTAAATCTAAGCACTGCTTATCATCCCCAAACAGATGGACAATCTGAGAGAACGATTCAAACTTTGGAGGATATGCTTAGAGCATGCGTAATAGACTTTAGTGGTAATTGGGATTCTCATCTTCCATTGATCGAGTTCTCTTACAACAATAGCTATCATGCTAGTATTAATATGGCACCATTCGAAGCTCTCTACGGTCGAAAATGTCGTTCACCTGTCTGTTGGAATGAGATCGGTGAAGCTCAGCTTACTGGACCTGAGCTCATTCTGGAAACAACAGACAAAATCAAGAAAATCCGCGATAATCTTGTGACAGCTCGGAGCCGTCAAAAGAGTTATGCGGATATGCGACGCAAGCCCTTAGAATTTCAAGTCGGAGATCGTGTCCTACTCAAGGTTTCACCTTGGAAGGGAGTGGTGAGATTTGGAAAGAAAGGAAAACTTGCACCTCGATATGTGGGACCATTTAAGATTGTGGAAAGAATTGGGAAGGTTGCCTATCGACTAGAGCTACCTCCAGAACTTGGAAATATTCATCCGACTTTTCGCGTGTCCAATTTGCGAAAGTGTTTAGCTGACGTTGATCTTCACATCCCTCTCGACGAGATCCGAATCGACGAAACGATGCACTTTGTCGAGAAACCCGTGGAGATAGTGGACCGTGCTTTCAAACAGTTGAAGAACAAACGGATTCGATTGGTAAAAATTCGCTGGGATTCCAAACGTGGCCCAGAGTTTACTTGGGAACGTGAGGACCAGATGAAGGCGAAATATCCACATTTGTTTTCACAAGCTTCCTCTAGTTAAAATTTCGAGACGAAATTTCCTGAAGTATGGGCCTTTGATTTTTGTTTTGGATCTATCTAATTATTAGAAGATATTTAAGTAGAAGAGTAGAAAATAGTTGGTGAAAAAAATAGATTAGAATGATGCAATTTGTAGTATAAAAAAATAATATATCTTTCCCTATAAACCTAAGGTACAATCAACGTCAAAAATTAAAGGAATATTGGATTATATTATTCAATGTTAGCCGTCAACAGTCCTAACTTCAAAAATAACCACTAGCAGTCCCAACTATTAACATATTGGCCTCCAATGGACCCTGACTAACAAAACCCTAACATCGTTAGTCTCCGGTCGCCAGAAAAAACGTTTTTGGCCGGAAAACTCAACATTTTCGTCTCAAACCTCTTTGTAACTTTATTACGGACCTTCAAGAACCTTTTTTCTAGTAAAAGCCTTTTTATTAAAGGCGTCAGAAAACTCCTTTTCCGCCGGAAAACTCAACTTTTTGGTCGGAAAACTCAACATTTTCGTCCCAAACCTCTTTATAACCTTAGATCAGACCTTTAAGAACTTTTTCTGGTTTTCCGGCGATCGGAAACTAACAGCGTTAGGGTTCTGTTTGTTAGGATCCATTGGACGCCAATATGTTAATAGTTGGGACTACCGGTGATTATTTTTTAAGTTGGAACTGTTGACGGTCAACAACGAATAGTTTGAATTATGAAAATCCAATATTCCAAAATTAAAATGGTCAAATTATCTCGTCAGCTTCAACATTTGGTTCGCTATCTAAATTTCTCATCCCGATTCCCATCTTGAGCCAATTGCGACAATGTTCCGCCCAACCTGATGAACCCGAATCGTGAACCGGGAACACCCCTTAGACCCTTAACCAAGCGGCAAAAACACATGACCCGGACATAAGCCAACCAACTAATATCGTGTAAGACTATCCTACACACATTTACAAAGGGGGATTCCAAGTGTTTATGAGCACCTCCTTCCTTCAGTTGGTTGTCTAGTTGATGCACTAAAACCGGAAGAAAAGAAGAACCTCAACTGATTCCTTCACAGCCGTCTGCCCAAATCTCAAAACAAAACCCTAGCTCGTTGGGTAACAGTCTCACGAGTGAAGCCTCAATCTTTCATTACGAAATGGTAAAACCCTTAAACCCCAAGTCTCTTTTTCATATCAGAAAATACCCCCCTTTATTGGGTTCTCACAAATTTCTCAAATTTTCATCAAAATCCAATCTTTATGCTAACTCTACATACCCTAATTTAGTCAGTAATGTTTCAAGAATCTTATCTGATCCCCATTGGTATAAAAACAAAGAACTTAAGCATGTTAGTCACAAAATCCAGCATACCCATGTTGCCAGAATTGTTACCTCCCATAAAAACATAGATGTAGTTATTCGCTTCTTTTATTGGATATCGAAAACGGATTGTTACAAGCATGATTTGAATTGTTATAAGCTGATGTTAAGTAGGTTAGTTAGCGAAGGTCGGTTTAGTGCTACGGATCACATTACGGTTTTGATGGTGAAAGAGTGTGGGAATGAGGATGAGGTTTTAGTGGTTGTTGAGTATTTAAACGGGCTTAGACGTAAAGGGCTTGGTTACAGTTTGTATAGCTGTAACACGTTGTTGATTCGAATGGGGAAGTTTGAAATGATTGAGGCTGCGCGGGATTTGTTTATGCAGATGGTAAGTTATGGGGTTAAACCGAATTTGTTAACGTTTAATACAGTGATTAACATGTTGTGTAAAAAGGGGAAGGTTCAAGAGGCGAAAACGTTTCTTGATCAGATGGGTGAATATGATTTGTGTCCGGATGTTTTCACTTTCAGTTCTATGATTCTTGGGTATTGTCGGAATAGAGATTTAGAATCTGCTTTTAACGTGTTTGACCGGATGGTGAAGGAAGGGTGCGATCCGAATGCAGCGACATACACTAATCTTATAAACGGGTTATGCAGCGTGGGTCGGGTTGATGAGGGGTTGGACATGCTCAAGGAAATGATGGACAAAAACATTGAGCCGACTGTTTATACGTTCACGGTCCCAATCTCTTCGTTATGCGCAAGTGGGCTCGTGAAAAAGGCTATTGATCTTGTAATTATTATGAGGACAATGAGTTGTTCGCCAAATGTGCAGATCTATACGGCTCTTATAAGCGGGCTTTTCTGTGCCAGACAAGCCCGATTAGCAATTGGATTTTACCATAAGATGTTGAAAGATGGTTTGATTCCGAACACGGTTACTTATAATGCTTTGATATATGGGTTAGGCGAGATAGGGCGGTTTGATGCTGCTTTTATGATTTTTTATTGGATGGAGGGGCAACATGGTAATTTGTCAAATGTTGTAACATACAATGAAATCATTAGAATCTTGTGCTTGATGAAAAACTTTCAGAAGGGTATGGTTCTTTTGAGTAAAATGACGAAAGTAGGCCCTTTGCCAACGGTTGTTTCGTATAACATCTTAATTATCGGATTCCTTAAACAAAGGGATGTAAATAACGCAGTACGATTATTAAGCTTGATGAAGGCAAATGGATGCAAACCGGATGAGTGGACTTACGCTGAACTTATTTCAGGGTTATGTCAAACGGGTGATCTTGATGGAGCGTTGACTTTTTTCCGTGAAATGGTTGACCAAGGATTGACACCTAATAAGGTTCATTTTACTAGTTTAATAGATGGTCATTGCAAAAAGGGGGAGGTAGAAGCCGCACTTTTGTTATTGGAAAAAATGGAAACGCATAATTGCAGGCCTGAGACTGAAACTTACAATGCAATCATATCATGTTTATCGAAAAAGAATCAGTTGAGTGAAGCGCAGAAGTTATGTGAGGAAATGGTAGAGAAAAACGTGTCTCCGAACGTGATTACTTACACATCTTTAATTGACGGGCTTTGTCGAAATGGCAACGTTGATTTTGCATTCAAGATTTTTAATGAAATGGAGAAAAAGAATTGCCTGCCGAATTTATTAACTTATAGTTCGTTAATTTACGGATTGTGTTTGGAGGGTAGGGTAGATGAAGCAGAAATATTACTTAAAGAAATGGAAAATAATGGAATCATTCCCGATCATGTGACATATACTTCATTGATTAATGGATATATTTCACTATATCAAGTGGATCATGCATTTTCACTTCTTCAAAGTATGATCAAAAGGGGATGCAAACCCAATTACCGAACTTTTTGTATCTTGAAGAAAGGTTTAGAAAATGAAAGCCGGACACATGGTGACTTTTGCAGATCAGATGAGAAAGGGTTGACTTTCGCTGATCTTTTCGTTAAAATGTCGGAATACGGTTGTAAACTGACGGTTGACACTTACAGTGAAATAATTGTTGGTTTGTGTAAAGAAGGAAAGAGTACCGAGGCAGTTGAATTGTTCAACAACATGAAAGCAAAATTTATAAGTCCGGATATGAACATATACGCTTCACTTATAGTTGTTCACTGTAATAACTTAAAAGTGGAAACCGCTTTGGAGTTTTTTAATTTGATGACGGTAGAAGGGTTTGAACCTAATATCCAATCGTATAAAGCAATTATTTGTGGTTTATGCAAAAACGGGCAAGTGAGTAAAGCTCGTGAGTTATTTGAGAACATGCTGGATCAACGATGGGATGCAGATGAGATTGTTTGGACGGTCTTGATTGATGGGGTTCTTAAGGAGGCTGATGTGGATACGTGCGTGCAGTTTATTCAAATAATGGGATCGAAGAATATTAATCCTAGTTTTCAGACATATGTAATGTTGGCAAAAGATATTTCAGCAGCCAATGAGAGTTGTGATATTCATGAGGTTGTTGATAAATTGAAGCAATACAGAAGTAAGTCAACAGGTTAAGGTTTCTCTATATGAAATGTTGTATATAAATATGAGCTGGCCTGTTTCCAGCTATGCAAACTCTTGGCGATGAGCCGAAGATAACCGGTTTATAAAGGTATGAATATGGTTCATTTATGCATGTTGACTTTATGATAATGCTTCTAGAAAAACATGCTCTAACCAGTTGGTCAAATTTGGTACAGAAGTTTCTGGATGAAGCACACCAACGAGTTTTGGAAAGATGTGATAGAACATGATCATTTTCAGGTGAATACTGAAGTTGCTGATTAGATTTATATTCCCATTCTTTTAAAGTTCTGAATATATGGTGTATATTAAGTTTTTTTTTTTTTTTATATGTTTCATTTTCTGTTCTTATTTATGTTTATTTTCTGTTCTGGCATAATCTGTTGAACGTAACGATTGAAATTTATAATAGAAGCGTAATGCCTAAAAGCACTTGTATAATAAAAAATTTGTCCTGATATGGTACTCAGTACTTTTTTTCGTTTACATACGGTCATTAATGTTTCAACTTATGTTAATTGGTTACCTGCTTAACGGTGACATGGATGTTTATCGATTTTATCAACACTTTTTCCAATTGCAGGATTCGGAGATTCGACAAAAGGTTTACTTGTAGAATGGAGAGAACTTGGTGTTGGATTTATTTCTACTGATAAACTTGCTCTCAGGTTCCAATTTTGTAGCAAGATGAAGTGTTATTGCCATCTACAAACGTGAGGCAAGTTTATCGGTTTTTTGCTTTAGTAGATACATTCTTTAAACGTTAGAAGCCAGAGTAGAATGAGGTTTTCTTTACTGATAGTTTTACATTAGATTTTTGTTTGTTATTAGATTATCCTGAATGGTCCTTTTACATAGATTTAAAAGCTCAAGCATGTTCAAATAGATCGAGTAATAGCTTGCAACTACAATTTTTTTATCTTCTGCTGCTTCACATATGTTGTGAAGCTGTTTTGACTTTTGAGGTCAACCATTTTTTCATTTGAGAAGATGATTTTGGTTGCAAATTTGCACCGAAGTTATTTGTACTTGTTAGAAACTGTTTGTTATGTACCAAATATATGAATAATTTGCAACAAAGTGATCCATGGCTATTGTTGGATTTGTTTTTCATTTGCATTTTTATTGATTCTCTATATCTGAAATTTATGTTCTTTATCTATTTGTATTGACTCTTGAGATTAAAGCCCTTTTTTTAACTACCAACAAAAGCCCGATTATCCGGGTAAACCCAATGACAAAAGGCTACCCACGCCCGTGAACGCAGACATCGCTTGTGACGCCAGTGCGCCACCAGCCCACCATTCCAGAGGAAACCCACCGCCTGTGGCAAAACCCCTGGCTCAACTTAGAGCAATTTTGCTCCAAACAAGACTCGAACCCGGGGCTGCCAATACACCAGAAGGTCATCAGCTCTTGATGTTAAAGCCAACAAGGGTCTTTTGATAGTAAAGTCACAAAATATGCTTCTACACTCGTGCTAGAAAAAAAAAAGTTCACCTATACTCATGAGATATACTGAATCTTTATTGCGTTTTCACTTTTTACTTGCGCACTGGACGTTTTCTACATCAACTCGGACTTAACCACATGAGATACACAACGGTGTATAGCGTGTTAATTTGTTCACTACGTATCATCATCATCATCCAATGTCCCTTCTATGGTAGTTAGCTCTTATTTTCAGGTATCACTAAAACATCCTTATTCAGACACAAGAGAGATGGATGAGCAATATATTTGAAAGTATAATGATAATGAAAAACAAAAGAAATACTAAAATATTTTGCAAGTCTTTATTAGAAGGGTTGTGTTGTTGTAATGTTGTTTGACCTTAGTGAATGACTTACCAACTTTATGTTGTTTGTATGCTACAGTTTCTACTTATTAGGCTAAAGGGTGTGGGGTCATGGTTGGGACATGATTCGCCGCCTAGGAACATGAATGAAAGGCTACACACCATGGTTTGCATGGATTAAACTATGGCAACAATGGTCCTCCTTTCCATTTTTCAAGAAATCATTTCCTTTTTCTTTAAATAAAGATAAATTAAAATAAATAAGGGGCTAGTACTTTGGGTCATGACCACACCCTTAGGGAGTTAGGGTAATGGTTTTGGATGGTGGATTAGAGTTGGGTGACGTGACACTGACGTGAAGGGTCATGGTGATCATGAGACCCTATAGCCTTATATGTTAAGAGCATGATTTGGGGAGAGTGGCAACTCTAGGTCTACATGGCTGGTAGAGAAGGTGGGGTCCATGGTCTACTAGTTACCATGTGTCTCTGACTTAGGTGACCCGGGGTGGAAGCGTGATACACAAAGTTCACGCGTGAAAGTTTCCGAAACACCGCCGCCGCCCAGATAATTCACGCGTTGAGTTTGTAACGCGTTGAGTTTTTGACGCGTTGAAGAATGAAGAAGTAGCCGTTTTTTTGACCGTTGGGGGATGATTGTTGCTGCATTTGACCAACAACAACAGCAGCAAGACAGCAGCTCCGGCAACAACAACAACAACAACAACAACAACAACAACAGCAACAACAAAAGCTCCATTGTTGCTGATCTTCTGCGTGTCCACCGGAGAAACCGTCGGCGTCGGAGCTCCGGCAACAACCTATTCTCGTCATTCGGTCCCCAATAGCAGGTATTCTTAGGTGATTGTGGGTCGATTTCACTGTGTGAGCGAAAGCCCCATATCAATTTAGGAGATTATAAGCTTATCTCCTTCAATTTTGTGTTAACTTGAACTAGGGTTCATGGTGATTATGTATGTGATTTTTTTTTCTTTTGAACGGCCATGAATATTTATTTGTGTTAATTTATAATTTAAAAAAATTAAAAATTAAAAAATTTGGGAGTGATGGAATTTGTACAAGTGATGACCATTTCCAGCAAAAAAGGATGTGAGTGATGGAAATAGTGGTTGATGACATGGCAGAACCTAATTGGATGTTGTGAGTGATGGAATTGTTTGTGAGTTATACCACCCCTACCCCCTTACTATATGATCCAACCAACATATCTTTCTAGCATCTTTAAAAACATCGGATTCAGGGTTTTTTTGGGTTTTGAGGAACCTTTTTGGTTTGAAAAAAATTAGTGAAAACCTTGTATGATTTGGAAATGAATAGTGAAATTAGTGAAAATCTAACAAAAGGAACCTTTTAAAAAAATTATTGGATCCGTCATTGTTTTCTGGTGTTCACATGTTTGCCTTATGACATGTAAAAAACATCTACATTGTGTTAACAATGAGGGGTGTTCACGGTTCGGTTTGAAACCGTCTAAACCGGTCATCGGTTTGGTTTTAGGGTCGGTTATTTATTCATTTTTTGGTTGGTCGGTTTTAAAATCTTCAAACCGTGGTGATCGGTTTGGTTTATGGTTTACATCGGAAACCGGCCGTATCAAACTGAACCGGCCATAAGATGCACTATTAGATGTTTAAATATTTTAATTTTTATTTCATATATGTAGTGAAATCGGCACTAAAATTTCATACAATGGTCATATTTTTTTATGTTTTAGTTTCTAGTTATGTAGTGTAAATGTAAAACCTCTATAGTGTTCAATATACAATTTTATTATTGTTTTGAACTGAAACTGAAGTTATTCAAAAAAGAAAAAAGAAAAAAAAAAGAAACTGAAGTTATTCATTTGTGATTAAAAAAACCAAATCAACATTGAATTTTGGTTAATTTGAACCAACTTTTACCATGTAAAGAAAGTAATATAGGCAACATTTTTTAATAGACACCTTCATCAAGAGCTAGATGCATATCTAAATTTCAGTCCTATTTAATGTCGGGATTAAACCGTGAAATCAAACCGGAAGTAACGGTTCGGTTTGGTTTTAGTTTCCAACGGTTTGGTTTCGGTTTTTTTTTTATGGAAAACCATTAACAGTTTGGCTCACGGTTTGACCAAAAAACCGGACCACAAACACTCCTATTAACAATAGAGTAAACTGCCAAAATGGTCTCCAAGGTTCGGTCACTTTTGCCACTTTAGTCCAAAACTCAAATCTTTTGAATCTGGGTCATGTGGTTTCAATTTTGTTGTCATTTTCATCAAAAAGCAAAATCTAGTTATATTTTTCGGTAAACATTTAGTTTTTTTTTTGTATTTTTCCTCCCTTTAAATGAAAAGCAAAATTGTCAGATTTTTTTAATTTGTTATAATAAAACGTTAAAAGACTATTTTGTCATTCATTAAAATGGAGGGAAAACACAAAAAAACTTGATGTTAACTGAAAAATCTGATTAGATTTTGATAAAAAAAAAAAGCAGAATGTTAACTAAAAAATCTGGCAAGATTTTGATTTTGATTTTGAATGAAAATGACAATAAAATTGAAACCACATGGATCCTGATTCAAAAGGTTTGAGTTTTGGACTAAAATGACAAAAGTAGCCAAACCTCAGAGACCATTTTGGCAGTTTACTTTTAACAATATAATAACAACTAGGATTAAGACCCGCCGCAATGCGGCGGGGATTCTTTAGTTATAACTAAATCGATCTAGGACCCGCACGTTATGTTAAGCCTGTCAAACGGGAAAAAATAGACGATGTAAAAACGTTCACCTACACACGCACGTTGCGTCATGTTAACTCGCAAAATTTAGAACGAAACGTAAAAACGTTAAACCAAAGACGCACGTTGCAATGTGTTAAGTCACAAAATTTAGAACCAAGCATAAAGCGAAAAATTTGCGTAAAATGAAAACTATAAAGGGCCAAAGTTGAAAGTAAAAAAAGTTATCAGGATAGATTGCAAAAGATAAAAAGTTTTGGGTTAAAAGTAAACAAACAAATAGTTTTGGGTTAAAAGTAATTTATGAAATACTTTTGAGTAAAAATTAAAAAAAAAAATCAATTTTTTTTTAACCCCCAAAGCCAACGTTACGACAACCATATGCATAACAATTTTTTCTTTGAAAACCCCCAAAGCACACCCCGCGTTGCGGCGAGACGTGAAACGGTGTTAAATAGTACTAATGTCACACAACCGTCATCGACTACCAACACTGACTCGACCTAGGATATGCGTGCTACGACGAACCTGTCAAACATGGAAAAATAGAGGTAAAAACGTTGAACCACACATACACGTTGCGTCGTATTAACTCGAAAAATTTAGAACTATACGTAAAACGAAAATTTGCGAAAGATGAAAAGTATAAGTGACAAAAGTTGTGAAGTTAAATTGCAAATAATGAAATGTTTTGGGTTAAAGTTAAAAAAACAAATTATGTATGGTTAAAATTGCAAAAGATAAAAACCTTTTGGGTTAAAAGTTAAAAGTAAAAAGTCAAGTTTTTTTTTTTTTTGAAAAAAAACCCTAAGCACAAGTTACGACGAACCTGTTAAACATGGAAAAATAGAGGTAAAAACGTTGAACCACACATGCACGTTGCGTCGTATTAACTCGAAAAATTTAGAACTATACGTAAAACGAAAATTTGTGAAAGATGAAAAGTATAAGTGACAAAAGTTGTGAAGTTAAATTGCAAATAATGAAATGTTTTGGGTTAAAGTTAAAAAAACAAACTATGTATGGTTAAAATTGCAAAAGATAAAAACCTTTTGGGTTAAAAGTAAAAAGTCAAGTTTTTTTTTTTTTTTTTTTGAAAAAAGCCCTAAGCACAAGTTACGACGAACCTGTCAAACATGGAAAAATAGAGGTAAAAACATTGAACCACACATGCACGTTGCGTCGTATTAACTCGAAAAAATTAGAACTATACGTAAAACGAAAATTTGCGAAAGATGAAAAGTATAAGTAACAAAAGTTGTGAAGTTAAATTGCAAATAATGAAATGTTTTGGGTTAAAGTTAAAAAAACAAATTATGTAGGGTTAAAATTGCAAAAGATAAAAACCTTTTGGGTTAAAAGTAAAAGTCAAGGTTTTTTTTTTTGAAAAAAGCCCTAAGCACAAGTTACAACTCTTGATGCCTATATTTGTTGCTTTTATAGTAATAAAATATAATGCAAACATTCACATCATGCCATACTTAGTTGTGCTTTCAAGGTTTTATTATGTTTTTAACACTGATCATGCATGACGTGAATGTTGCATTATATTGTATTATTTGTTATAGTCTTCACAGCATCTTGCTTCTTAACTTGCCGTAAGGCAAGAATGTTGAACCATCAATAACTTGTTTTATGTAGTGTATGTATGAAGAATTGGAATAGTTGAATCATGAGGCGTATAAGGTGTTTCTAATGATGATGTGGAAATATCATATCCTCGACAACGAATACACGGTAAACATAATAATCATTATCAACATTATCTTCATTTAATGTTATTTATTTATTGACAATTAGGTACGTTCAACTAGCTCAAGGCATAGAACTTGCTCGAATGTACTATTTTTTTTAATAACAAATGTTATTTGTGTGTAAGTGTATCTTTTGAAAACAATAAATTTACATGAGCATTATATAAGTTTTTTGGTTATCGTTATAATGGTAACCTGTTAAAAAGATTCTATATTAAAAGCATGGTTGTAAAAGTCCCGTTTACGCTTCGAGTATTCCCTGAGTACTCGCTACAAGGTAGGCTGCCGAGATCTGAGTACTGATCACCTTGGTCGATAACTCCCCGAGTAATCTCCGCCTAGGCCGAGTATTCTCAAATCCGACTAGGGAGGGACTAGCGACTTTTACAACCATAATTAAAAGTATTTTAGTTTAAGGGATAAGGCATTTTAGGCTAGAAATAACCTTCAAAAAAACTGCAGTTTATCTATAAACTAGTTCATGGATGGTTTAGCGGACCTAGAATGTTAGTAGGGGTAGCATGGGCTACCCCTCAACCCCATATTCGTAGTGTAAAAATACCCCTTAACTCCGTTTTCCGTAGTGTAAAAATACCCTCAACTTTGTCTCCGTTAGACAAAGGGTACCTCTGGTCTAAAAAATAAAATATTGGGATACTCCTAAATTTTTGGGCTAGTTCCGTCACTGGATGGTTAACTTTACAAAACAAACACACCTAAATTACAAATTAAATTTTAATTTTTGCGCAAATTCCCATTCCATTACAATCCATAAAACGAACACTACCTATAGTTTTAGTTTGTCGATTTTTAACCTAAACTCGAACGGAAAGTATAAGTTAACTAGTTTTTTATTCAATTTTTCTCAGTTAGTCAATTAATTATTTTTATTAACACATTGTCATCATAGAATGAAAGAAGTATCAATCGAACATACAAGCTTAATCACTAGTTCACTACTATCGTGCTAATTTCCTAGTATAACCAAAATAATCATGGACATAATCGTTTCTAAGGGTATACGGAGTGGTGATTAGCAAGGAGCGGCAAACACGTTTACCGTGCGGTAAACACCACCACCAACATACTTTGCCGCTTCCAAGTTTGCCAAATCGGTGTTCGGTTACCGCGTCGGTGAAGGGAGTGTGTGTGTGGTGGGGTGGGATCCATTCCTATCTCAACCAATCACACTTTTTTCTTTTTTTTAAAAAAAAAATAGTTTACCACTTCACCAAGTGTCTAAATCATTGCCAACACTTTTCACCAAAGTTTAAACACTTTTGACTGATTGACATGACGCGCTCTGATTGGTCGATTTTTTGGTTTGCCACTCCAAAGTGTTTAACCACTCCCTACACCCTAAGACCATCATATTTTTATTAACTTATAAATAAATGGTTATTGACACAATGAGGAACAACTATAAAGACTGATAACTTACGTCACATCTCTCACACACACCATTAACATATAACACGTACATTTTGATAGTTGATACTATACCAACTTGACCATTTAATTATGGTTTATCAGGCTATTGACCTTCAACGTGACCTTTGTATCAATCATCTTTTGTATCATTCAACTTAAGTAGGTTTAACACATCTAACCAACTATCAACATTTTGTACCCAAACTGTAATGATAAACTTTTTTATTTAGGTCTATTCAAATCTAGTCATTTTTTACTTCGAATTCAATTTCTTATATTTCTTGGACCGTAACCTGCTAGAATATTGGATACATAATCTCATTTTCATATCATTTGATCACACCATTGAGTAATGTTATATTTTATAAAATCTTCATCACATCAGCATAAACCACGTAACGAAATCAAGCCATCAAATCAAGTTCGAATCCGATCCCAATCATGTTTACCGCAGTGAACCTTCAGACAACGGTTTTTTTCTGAAACCGAAGATGGTGGGCTTGGGCACGTATGTATATGTATGTAATCGCCTTTAGCTATTGGGTTAGACTTTTATTTCGTTAGCCTTTAAAAAAAACAAATCCAATAAAAAATTTAGGATGTTAACAAAAGATGAACTGATCTACCGGTCTGAACTCTAGAACCAGTAATCTCCAGAAGCTTCCATAAACCCTATATTTCTTCAAACCCTACCAAAACCCTTTCCGCCATCACTCCTTTAGATCTCACCGCACAAACATGCACCGGCTATCAAGGCGTTCTGTCAACACTATCCTCCGCTACGGCGCCCATCGCCGCCGTGATGCCGTCTCTGTGGCGGCGGCTTCTGCCGGTTCTCCCAATTTCAACGAATCGGTATAACTCTTCTCAATCTATTTACATTTCTACCATCAATCAATATCTTTATGTATATATGTACCACACTTTTTGGAATTGGTATTACTCTGAACCGATTGTGAGAACTTTTTTATTGATATCATGTTGATGATTTTGCAAATTAGGTATTTGTCATCAATTAGGTCACACGTAGGCATGAGATTCGTACCAGTACCGGTACCTTACCGCATAGTACTAATACTGAAGTTTAGCTAAAACCTAAACCGAATACTGTATATGTTAGGCGGTATCGGTATGGTATGGTACCGTTAAAAGTCTCGAACCATTATCGTACCACACCGCATAAATCGCTACCGAAATTGAGTTAAATGAAAAACCGAATACTATACCGAATATATTCTACTATGCCGAATATGTTCGGTCGGTACAGGTATTGTATGGTATATATGTACGGCACCGGTATTCGGTGTGAAATTTTTCATCCCTATGTAAGAGCATACTTCAATTGTGTTATTGAAGTATTTGATGTTAACAGGGTGCAGAGAGGGATGCCAGTGGTAGGTGGTATTCAGTTTTAACTACTGCGTCATCTACTGGGCCTGTTTCCTCAAAGTCTTTGAAATTAGGAAACATGATTCCTTCTGGGAAGCGGTTTGAGTCGACGGCTTCAGACGTTCAGACACCTGAAGCACCTGTGGAGAAGTATGAGTATCAGGCAGAGGTGGGCAGTCGGTGACTATAGAGTTTACTGTTTCTTTTAATGTAAATTTGAATTAGTTTTTTACAGTGATTGTTTGGTATCATGTGATATGTTCTGCTGCAGGTAAGTCGGCTTATGGACCTTATTGTTAACAGTCTATATAGCAACAAAGAGGTGTTCCTTCGTGAACTTATCAGGCAAGTTTCTAAATTTTTAAACAAATTTGCAATGTAGTCGTTTTTTGTTTTAACTCTTTATCTAGTTTATAAATTTTTAATGTTATTGAAAATTGACAATTTGTGAGTGCATGTGTGTTCTTGTTTATCTAATTTGCATATAATCTAACAATGTGCACATAAATAAAAATCTTTTATATTTCAGCAATGCAAGTGATGCGTTGGACAAGTTGCGATTCCTTAGTGTTACGGAGCCACAGCTTTTGGAGGGTGCTCCTGAACTTGACATACGTATTCAAACTGATCAAGAAAATGGAATAATTACTCTCACGTAAGATTTGCAGCTTCTAAGAATATTAGTTAAAATTCTACATTATTTTTTTTCTAACGTGCATGCTATATTCAGGGACTCTGGCATCGGTATGACACATCAAGAAATTGTTGATTCTCTAGGAACAATCGCCCACAGTGGAACCGCAAAGTTTCTAAAAGCTTTGAAGGTGGATACTGACATGCTGTTATTAACATAAATAAATTTTATACTTTACATCTTGTTTATATACAAACTATTGAATTTGACAGGATAGCAAAGATGCTGGTACAGACAGCAATTTGATCGGTCAATTTGGTGTGGGGTTTTATTCAGCCTTTTTAGTTGCCGATAAGGTATGCCGTTTTTGAATTGCATGAATTTTTACTATATATGGTCTTCTTTCGGCTCATCGTTTATGTTATTAACAGGTGGTGGTGTCAACTAAGAGTCCTAAATCCGATAAGCAATATGTTTGGGAAGGAGAGGCCAATTCTAGCTCTTATATTATCCGAGAAGAAACTGATCCCGAGAAATTTATTCCTAGAGGAACCTCAATCCAGTTGCATCTCAAGGTCAACTATGCAAATCATTATATTCTATTTTATTTCTCTTATCTCTTTATTATCGGTCTCACTGAATTTATCATTCTTATATTTTTTTGTACTCAGCGCGATGATAAAGGTTTTGCTCATCCCGAGAGAGTTGAGAGACTCGTAAAGAATTATTCTCAGTTTGTCTCGTTCCCAATTTACACATGGCAAGAAAAGGGCTATACAAAAGAGGTACTTCTGACTTATCAGACTTTTGTATATTCACATATTTTTATGTTGGTAAATGTAATGTTTGGCTGCCAATTTTTTCTTGTTCACTCATTAGTGTTTCTGTTGTCACAGGTTGAGGTTGATGAGGATCCAGCTGAGGCCAAGAAGGACGGGACTGATGACAATGTTGAGGTAAGCGAAAATTATATAAGTTATGAACACATGCTGCACTCAATGCAGATCTAACAACCATGTCATGGTGTTCTATTGTAACAGAAAAAGAAGAAAACTAAAAAGGTTGTCGAGAAATACTGGGATTGGGAACTCACTAATGAGACACAACCTATATGGGTGAGTTTTCTTTATCTGATGTTTATTTAAGTTTTTGATGTAAGGATGTGCATCTCAAGGTCTTTTTTGCAGCTACGAAACCCTAAGGAAGTTACAACAGAGGAGTATAATGAGTTCTACAAGAAGACATTCAACGAGTACTTAGAACCTTTGGCATCTTCACACTTTACAACAGAGGTCAAATGTGATATTTTGATTTCACTTATAGTTTTGCTTGTTGGCATAAATATTGTAAATGTGGGTCCCATGCGAGCGAGATAACATTTTGACTTTTTTTTTTCAAATTGCAGGGTGAGGTGGAGTTCCGGTCAATTCTCTATGTTCCTGCTATTACTCCAATGGGGAAGGAAGACATTGTGAATCCAAAAACTAAGAATATTAGACTTTATGTCAAACGTGTCTTCATTTCAGACGACTTCGATGGAGAACTGGTAAGATTGGTCTCTTACGTATTTTGTTTGAGAAAACCTTTCTGGTTTTGACTTAATTTTTAACCGGTTAATAATATCTGTTATTTGATGTTGGATTAGTTTCCACGATACTTAAGCTTTGTCAAAGGTGTTGTCGACTCTAATGACCTTCCCTTGAACGTATCACGTGAAATTCTTCAAGAAAGCCGCATTGTAAGTACATATGGCATTCTTTATTATTTTAACAAGTTGTTTGGGGATACAGTAAATACTGATTTTAGTTTTTATACTTGAAAGGTGCGGATAATGAGGAAACGGTTGGTCCGGAAGGCATTTGACATGATTCTTGGCATATCCGTGAGTGAGAACCGAGAGGTAAAGCATCTTTATTCTTATGGATTGAAATTGTTATCTTTAGTTTATTATGATTAATAAGAAAGAATAACCCTTTTTATGCTTTGCTTTAGGACTATGAGAAATTCTGGGAGAACTTCGGGAAGCATTTGAAATTGGGATGCATCGAAGACCGTGAAAATCACAAGCGTCTTGCTCCATTGCTTCGATTCTTTTCATCACAGAGTGAAGAAGAAATGATCAGTTTGGATGAATATGTTGAGAACATGAAACCTGACCAAAAAGATATCTACTATATCGCTGCTGACAGTGTCACAAGTGCCAAAAACACACCATTTTTGGAGAAATTATATGAAAAGGATCTTGAAGTACTAATTCCCTTCTTTTTATTTTTTATTTTGCTGTTTAGTAAAAACCGCTACTTAATAGTTACGGGTTTCTTTGCAGGTACTGTTCCTCGTTGATCCTATCGATGAAGTTGCTGTCACAAATCTCAAATCATACAAGGAAAAGAACTTTGTTGACATCAGCAAGGAAGACTTAGACATTGGTTAGTCTTTTAATTAAAATATGTTTTTTATTCAGTAATGAGGAGTTTTTTCCCAAAAGGGTGTTTGTAGAAAACTTATTTACCAAAATGGGTGGTTTGAAAAGTATTTACCAAAATAGGTGTTTTTTTGAAAAAAAAAAACTACTTTTTCTCACTCCTTATTTTATTGGATAAAAGCAATTTCTATTTTAAAATATTCTTATAAGAAATTATAGTAAAATTAAAAAAAATGGATTTATTAACATTTCTTTAACTTTAAAAAAATCTTTAATAGAAACACTTTTATTTTTTCATGAGTACTTTTTTATTATTTTTAAAGTATTTCCATATACGTTTTTGTTTTTAACTAATATAATAGTCGGCTAAACCATATTTGTGGAAAGGTGTATTGTGAAACCTAATTTAATTAGAGATCAATGTAATATAATGTTATAAAGTATTTTACCAATTATGTGGGTTGGATGGTAAATAAATTCTATAGAAGTACGATTTTATGATAATTTGACGAATTATGTTTCATATACATATTAACCAAATAACACAACTTTTATATAATGATGTTTAAGTTCTACACGTATGACATTGGATGAAGTTACAATTAGGTGATATTTGATTCAGTCAATTTTCTTAGAACTTAAAAAAGCTAATCAGTTTATTATTAAAAAGTGTATAATACAAAAAAATATAAGAATTATAAATATAAGTGTATCATATGTTTTTATAAGGCATGTCATATGGATATATATAATGGTGCATAAATATTCATGTATTAATAAATACTTATAAGTCGTTTAACTAATGTAGATTATTAGCTTTAATAATACAAATTTTTTTGATAACAAATGATATATCATATAATTAAAAACTTAGAAAATAATCACATATTATATATAAACGTAAAAAAAAATGTTACATATAAAGGTTTCTATTAAAAAATGTTTTAGAAAAAGTTAAAGAAACCTTGATAACTGAATTAAAAGAAAATACTAAAACTTTTTTTCTATATCTCATGATCCATTTTTTAGTTGTTGTGTATTTTTTTTTTTCTTAACACTGATTAAGAAAACATCCTAATAAATATAAATGATTTTATCTATTAAAAATAGAAGTAAGAAAAAGTGGTTTTTAAAAAACACCTACTTTAGTAAATACTTTTCAAATCACCTATTTTAGTAAATAAGTTTTCCACCAACACCCTTTTGGGAAAAAACTCCAGTAATGAGCAATATCACAATTTTAACAACTGATGTCTTATTTTGCGTTGAAATTACTAGGTGACAAGAACGAGGAGAAGGAAAAAGAGATGAAGCAAGAATTCGGACATATTTGTGATTGGATGAAGAAACGATTGGGTGACAAAGTTGCGAGTGTCCAAATTTCAAACCGCCTTAAAACATCACCATGTGTTCTTGTATCTGGAAAGTTTGGTTGGTCTGCAAACATGGAGAGGTGATTTTTCTTCATAATCAAGTCTTATATAAAGATGTCTTTATTTTATTCTATTTTTTTGTTAATGTAGTTTTCTTGTAATTATTTAGGCTGATGAAGGCACAGACTGTTGGTGACTCATCTAGCTTGGACTTCATGAGAAGCAGAAGAGTGTTTGAGATCAATCCTGAACATCCAATTATCCAGACATTAAATGTATGATTTTATTTATTTTTGATACCACAAGTCTACTGTTTGGATAGTTAAATCTTTTATCTGTGCAAATATGATGCAGGCTGCTTGCAAGAGCAATGGTGAAGATGAAGAAGCCCTTAGGGCTATTGATCTTCTGTATGATACTGCATTGATTTCTAGTGGTTTCACTGTGAGTCGTCTATCCTTCATGCCTATACTGCATTTATGTTGCGTGTTAAAAGCGAATCACACCTGGAATTATTAATGATAAAAATTTATGGTATTTTGATTTGATGCAGCCTGAGAGTCCATCTCAGCTTGGTGGAAAGATTTATGAAATGATGAACATGGCTTTGTCAAACAAGTGGCCAACTGAACAACCAGCTTTCAACATGCACAGCTCACAGACTCCAGAGGCAGAGATTGTGACTGAACCACAACCAACCCTTGAAGCAGAGGTGGTCGAGCCGGTTGAAACCACTCCTCAGAAATGATGCTTGCAGATGGAGTCAAGTTGAAACCAGGGCTCAGAAATAATATGGCTAGATGGGTTCTAGTTTATTAATGTTTTGGTTTTTAGCAGTTTGAAGGGGGAAAAGAACACGAATGTAGAGTTACTATACTACTTACCAGAAAGGGAATTTGATTTTGAATGTTGGTTATTATTGCATGAGCTAGATATATCTTATTCAAGTGTTATGTCGATTTATATGTTGAATTGAGTACCAAGTATACAAACAGATGATTTTTAACAAAATAGGAAGATAATTCTGTTTTTAAAAATTAATAAATAAATGGACTGTGGGTTCTGACCCAACATTTATCAGGTTACCAAAGCTGAGGGGTGTGGCGTTCATGGTTCGGTTTATCCTGTTTTAATAGCGCTTGAAAGTCCTGTTTCTGATCTTGTTCTAGGTCATAAACGTTGAAGAACGCGAACGATCTACTTATCCATCAATGAAGTGTGTAATTATGACGAGTAAACAAACGTAAAATCCAGCAGAGCAGCAACGTGTTTACAAGATTTGACAAAGCTCCAAATGATACGACCCTTTAAAATGGCGCATGACCACTCTATTTATAGACATAGAACCAGCGCATGACCACTACAACGCATCTCTCATGCGCTGCACAAGACACATGCGGCATTACAAAACAAACACAAAACTCAAACGTTACACTGCACTAAATACAATGACACAAAACTAAAGACGCAAACAATAGACATTTAAGACATGACAAATCAAATTGGCTAAGCAGTCCAATGTTTATCAAAGGTTTGTTTTATTGAAATATCTAGAATGATAAAAAGGACAATAGGGCATACATAATAAGAAAGGTCAAATGATTTCTTTAGTTTGGTCCACTTGAACAGTTTATTACATATTTAACAAAATGTGGATAACATTAAGAAGAGAAAAAAACGAAAGATAATTTTCATGCTGCAACGTGAGTATAGTACAACCCGTCAACGCATAAGGGGTATTAACTTAATTAGCAAATTTAAAAGGTAACTAATTCATAATAAGTAATTAGTACAAGTTTCTCACCAACATTTGAGTCATCTTAAAACCAAATTGTGCTACAGCCGCTCGAGATCTCACCTTGTAATCCCACTCGGTTCCAGCTACCTAAATTTCTCACCAATTGCCACCATCACTATGTGTTTCGATCTATACACTATTAGTGTTACACACTTAAATGACCAAAACGCCCTTCCGCTTCACCCTTCTTTTCCTCTTCTTCTCCATCTGCATCCGCCTGAAGAAGCTGTTCCGGTGTAGCAGCAGGGTCAAGATCCCAACACCCGTCTGGCAAGTTCAACCCTTGACCTTTTAGCAAACAAGCGGGAACCTGGTGCGAAAACCGTACCATTTCTTTTCTCGGAATTACACGAACCGCACTCTTGTTAGGGTTTCTTTGATACACAGTCTTGTACCCTTCTAGCTTCGCCAAAGGTGTCACACACACCCCAACCTTTTCCGAATAATCATCGAGAATCTCCACCATTTCGTATTGTTGCATTGCTTTTTTCGACTTTTTATTCCGATACACAGCCCATATATCGCCTCGTTTCGGGTATATTTTAACCGACCCTCCTTTGCCAACATTCTCCCTTCCCAAAAGATGCGAAAAAATGTTGACTTGGTCAACAAACACAGAATGCGCAACCTTGAAACTTCCACACGATTTATTAACTCCAAATTCAGCGTCGGGTTTCGAGTTCAAGTAGGTGATATGAAGCTGAAATGGTTTCACCGAGATCACCTGGCGAACCACGCAATAGAGACGGGGCATCCCGTCTTCTTCATCATATATAGCCCATATTTGCTTCGGTTTAAACACTTCCTCAGTCCGATCAGTATCAAAATCATGGAAATCCGGATCGGGGACCGTTATCGCCATCAAACTACTTTTCTTGACCGTTTTTCCGTTCTTTTCAGCCTTCAAAGTTGAAGCCATTTTCATTTCTTTTAACTTCCCACGAATTACCGATCTAGCCTTTTCAATTAACAACTTTCTTGCATCAAAAGCGGGAGCAACCGAATACTGTCTCGTTAATACATCAACCCCGCCATTTCCATTTAGATTATTCAAATCCGAATACGGTTCAGTTCTTAAACCCATTTCCCCATTTTCGATCTTTCTTTTCTTAGGAGGCCGGCCCATTGGGCCCGTGTTCGATCTCACCTGGTGTCTCCCGTTCGACTTTTGCCTACTTGTGTTACCCGGTTTAGATGGTAAACCACTAGGATCCAAAGTTGATGAACCAGAATAAGTATTCCACTGAAACGATACGGTCCCTGCATACTCATATCCTTGTGTAGGATGAACAGCCGACGAGCCGTTGCCTGTAAAACATACTGACGTACTTGGTACATACGGGCCCGCGTTATACGCATGGTTAGCGTAACCGTTTTCAGACGTATACGACCATGGGGCGTAAGTAACGGGAGCCGCACCCGTTTCAACGGCTACAAAAACCCCACGACAATTCTTACAAGAAAGTCGTTTATTCACATATTTTCTAAGATACTCGTACTGAACACGACACGATGTACACACAGTCCAAAACGTATCAAGTCTTGGAGAAGTCTCGGAACCCGAAACACCGGAAGTATTATAACCAGCAGCCGACAGGTGTTTATTTCTTTTCGCATCGTACGAGCTTCTTTTCACGTTATCAGATAACACAGCCCACGCTTCAGAGACGAGTTTGAAAGCTTCATCGGCTCCAACGGTTTTGTTTTTGTCGGGATGAAGAAGAACGGCCATCTTTTTGTAACGTTTTTTCACTATTGATTTGTCTGCAGATGGATCCAGCCCGAGAACCGAATAGAAATCAACTTCTCGATTCATATTCGTCGTTGTTGCAGCAGCGTATATCTCGAATGTAGCGACCATTTGGGATATACCTTCCAATTGAGGGCATAAAGTTTGAGCCCGTAAAGCAAACTGCTTCGCACCCGTGAAATCTTTCATCAAAAATAGCTTCTCCGCAGTCTCTTTAGCCCTAAGAGCTTCTTCTATGTTCGGATCCATCTTTAACGTTCAACCCTACAAAAAAATACATCTAAATAATGCACAAAAATAGTATTCCAAGTTCATAAAAAATCAAAAAATTCCCAAAAAAAATCCAAAAATTTCCCAACTTTGGCATAAAACTACAAATGCAGAGTAGAATTCATACATTAAACTCACATAGCATAAATTAACATTTGAATAATGCACAAAAATGGTATTCCAATTTCATAAAAGTTAAAAAAAAATCCAATAAAAAATCAAAATTTCTCAACTTTAGCATAAAACTACAAATGCAGAGTAAGATTTCAAAGAAATTAGTGAAAAAAAAACATCCATTTAAGTCACATGCATATGGTAACTTGACTAACTTCAATCATCATCACCAACAGTTTGCAAAAATTACCAAATCAAACTAATAATCAATAACCCACAACAAATCTTCAACAAAACATGCTAATTACAAGCTTAATTACAAAACCCCCAAATTAACACAACTACAATTTCAAGAAATTCAATTTAGGTCAACAAGTTTTCAACTTTAACTCAAATTAACAATCAAAACACAAAACCCAACTCAAATCCAAACATAATAATCAACAAAACAGTAAGATCTCAGCTCCGATCAGCTAAAAATGTAAGCTTTTGAAACTACGAAAACCCTAAATAAATAATAAAGTATTAATACATTATACGGTATAAAAACACAAAATTGAAATGAAACATACTTGAATCTGCATCCAACAGCAACGGAACAGCGACTAGATCTCAAATCCGTTTGTAGCTTTGCTTCAGATCTACGATCAACGAGGAGCTTAACTTTTGTAAATTTAGAAAAAGTGAAAATAAAAAATAAACTTAACCTTTAAATAAATAAATATACCTTGTAATTAATTATTTATACTAAAATAAATATATTAGGGTATTGGGTAGATTTGATAATTTAATTATTTAAAAGTTTTTATTATTTAAAACCTTTTAAATAAAAGCAAATGAGGAGTTCCGGCAGTCGGCGGGAGGTATAGAATATTCCGATCGTATACACTAGTTGAATATTGAATATAGATTTAGTAGTGTAAATATGTGAATAGTAGATGTTTTGATTTATAGAAGATTAAAGTTGTAATGTAGTGTTGTATTTTATACTTTTTAAATTGTATTTTGGTGATGTATAAAATAAACTGGTGACGTATAAACCGCTTACTAAGTTTATATATTGTGTATAGGTTTTTAGGAAATTGTTACTTGGTGGTAATTAAGTTATGACATTATCTATAAGTGATTGGACTTTTGTAGAGGTTGTTGTTATTTAATAAGGCATCGTTATGAATTCCGTTGATTTGAGTTAAAGGTAAAATTTTATTTCTATACCGTTACGATCTATTAAGTTTGTATTTATATGATTGATTGTATTTTTTTCAATTAAAAGACGAGGAGGTTATAAGAAAAAAACTAACTTGTTTAGAAGAGCTAATAATTATTTCATTAGACAACATTGCTAGTAATGTTGATCTCAACTTGTTAAATTCTTAATCCGAATACATTTTTTAAGATTTATGAATAGAACGTTTATTTTTTTCTAGCATGGAAATGAACTCATTTGTTTTATTAAAAATGTTAAATATACAATAAACTTAAATTCAAAAGTCTTGAAATACTATAAATAGAAATTTAAATTGGAAATAGGTCAAATAACATAAAAAATAATTTTCTGAAATACATAAACATTGAAATAATAAAAGTAATGATCGGTCTATTTGTATGCTAAATTTAGATGGAGACTAGAACCTTCATATTCTCAAACCTAATTGTCACATTGTGTATCATGTGGAGTTTTTAATGGTAGGTTTAAGAAGCTACAACTTTTCTGTATTATTTGAAGAGTTTCGTTTGAAAGCAAGAGCAGGGCCGTTCCTAGAATTTTGGGGCCCAAAGCGAATTAAAAATTTTAGGCCCTTTTTTATTTTTTTAGGCTCGTAATTTCGGTTTGTATCTGACATGAAATATATTAGGAAGAAACTTATAAAGCATTTAACTGTTATATAAACTAGATGATTTCACTAATCAAATAATGTATACATAAATCAAATCTAAGTTGGTCAAAAGAGTTTAACCTAACAAATAACAATTTACATTATGTGTGAAAGGAATTAAAACATGCTACTTATTTTAACTATACTATTGTTATTAGTTAGAAACGATTTTTTTAAATAAAATTTTACATGGACGTATCATGTTAAAAATTGTGTGGACAAAATATTTTAGCTTATTAAATTAAGAGAGGTGATTAAAAAAGATGCATTTATAACCCTTTATTAAAAGAGTGAGTGAGGTAATTAATAATTTTGAAAATGGGTAGCAGGTGAGATTCGAACCCATCCCTCTACAAAACCAAATCTTGTTCTTACCACCAGGCTACACTTGTATTAATGTTAGCAAATAGTACCGTAAATATAATATTCTTTTTCTTGTAAATATAGATTTTTTTTAGTTTTGGAGGCCCTATTTTTTCGGAGGCCCTAGGCCGTCGCCTAGCCAGACTACACTAACGGGACGGCCCTGAGCAAGAGTAGTTGTATATACTATTTTTTTTTGTTAACTTTTCCTAGAAGTATATGGTATATGTGCTAAAACATTAAAATACACATGTCACGTAAGCTGCATAACAAAAAATACTTTTATATTTATTAAACGGTGTATTTAACTTTTCGTAGAAGTATATGGTATATGTGTACATAAAAAACATTAAATACACATGACACGTAAACTACACAACAAAAAATACTTTTATATTTAATAAACTTGTACTGTTATATAAATTTACTGTTATAAAAGTTTACTAGTTTGAAGCTAAACCATAAAATATAATTGTAATATAATAGATGAAGAAAGAAAGGAATTACAAATCCAATCTAACGAATTCAATCTAGTCTTTATACTCTTTCAAAAATTATGCTTATAGCCAATTGATATATGTGATTTGGTGAATGCTTATCTTTATTTATTTAAGAGTTTGTCCACAAAAATTTACAAGAACAATGAAAATGCATGCTTTTTAACAAACAGATGATAATTATAGTGGTGTACAAGATTTGAGGTGGTTGTTCTACTACTCGAATCAGCAAAAGAACATCTAGTTGGTTGAAAGGTTTATTAGGGTATACGGAGCGTTATCTGGGGAAGGCAAGCGGCGACTTGTCAACAGGCGGGAACACCGTCGCCAACCCCGGTGACCGCCCGGTAAACTTAAACGGGGGAGTGTTCAGCGATAAGGGTAAGAGGGGTGGGTGCGGCAAGGGTTTGCGGGGACTGTTTTTGCAGCAAGGGGATGTGTCGCCAACATGTTTTTTCCGTGCGGTGAAGCGTGAATGCTTGGACTTGTTGCAGCATGCGGGGAAGAGGAGGGAGAGGGAGTAATGGTTAGCTCCGCTCTCTTTCAACCAATCATGCATTTTTTTAAATGGTTTGGTTGAAACCACCCTTTATGTTTTTTTGGATAAGAGTGGTGTATAAGAGGGGAATTGACATGACACATCATGATTGGGTGGATGGAAATTCCCCCCCATCTCATAAGGGTGTACACCCCCTTCACCTTAAGGGAAAAGGAGAGAGGAGGAGGGTTAATGATGGACTCACTCTCTTCCACCCAATCACACTTTTATCTTTATTTTTTAAATAAAAAATTGTTTGGGTGGAGTGCTGCCAATGTTTGAACGTAAAATAGAAAGTGGAACGAAGAGCTTACATGACAGAATAGGATTGACTGCGGTGGAAAAGAGACTACTCTAAGGGATGGAACGCCCCTTACACCCTTAAGCATCATTAAAGGGTTATTTTTCAAAGTATATTGTTTCATAAAGAGTATGCATTATCGATTCATGTAGACTAGGCCTTATCTAGTAGGTATGCACTTGAAGACGATTACATGTAGGACTAGCATTTGGTACCGGGTATCGGTATCGAACCGGTACCGAACCGTACAGGGTATATTCGATACCGGTACCGGTACTTACTTTTCCTATTTTTCGGTACCGGTTCGGTATTGAACGGGTACTATGCTCATCCCTAATTACATGTGTTTCTTCTTGGTGGCTTTATCGCTCTTATTTAATGGGACATTATCATTGATTCCATCTAAATATTTATATCATACGATTAGATATCTCAAGTTTAGATGAATATGATTGGTCAAATTTTCTCGTTTTAATAAGAAAGAACCGGAATGACATATACGGTACCAACTGGACATATACGGTACAATATTCGGTTTTGAATATATCTTAATTGCAGTATTAGTACCAAATCATATGGTACTGATGTTGATCAGTTCTGTTTAAACATAATAGAAAACAGGAATGACATACCTTTGATTGCATCAGTAGAGAATCCAGTCAGAGACGCAGCCACGGTGTTCGACATAGTTGTCAGTTTGATCTGGTTCCTCCTTAGGGTGTAAGGTGATGATGGTGATGAAACCGAAACTAGGGATGATTTCGGTTAGGGAGAGAGAGGGACGAAAATTGCGATGTAGGTTGTGTGTCTAACCTTTTTCCTCTCTAATAATCTCCTTATATATACACCTAAGAGGAAACCCAATTAGTTAATAAGGGTAATATGGTCCATCAACAATTACCAACTAATTATTAATAGGTTATTAATATATTTTGATCTATATTATATAAATGATAATGATGGCTACTAGATTAAATATAAATAAATAAATATTTAATCTTACATTCTCCCACTTAGCCGAATAATCATTTATCATGAGTATTAGATAAGTCTGATCAGAAGTTAATACTCATTTTAGCCTTAAACAAATACTATAGCAGAGAAATACAGCCGTTGAATCATTATGCGACTCAGGACCCCCATTAGTCATACTATAGCCTTAATTTAAAACCTAACAGTTATGATCAAAATAAGTAAGCCCTTTAACGTTTGATTTGTATTTATAGTTGTCTATATGTCATTACACCGGCAGAACATATGTAAGAGACATACAAAATCAAACTGATGAGGAAAATTGATTAATAGTTAGTCATTCATAGTACGATATGCAGTTGTACATGGTCATCAATTAAAACTCGTCTCTTTTATGAGTACTCTTAATAAGACTTATGGGTAATAGACCTTTAGTTATAGGATCCTTAAGCATATCACGAATGCATTCGATACAAAGATTTAGTTTCCTCAATTCGTTCATAAACGAATAATTAATTGCGTATCGAAATTTAATGCAGCACCTCTCGAACTGTTACTGTTCAAGGAGACATGGTAGCTGACTTTATCACAACAAGTCTTCAATATATTAATTATATGGAGTTAATAAAGTCATGAGTCCACTGATAAATTTCCAACATTTAGTGACTATATTATGTCGTTATAACTTAGGTTGTTGATATCAGTCCATTATGACTCCTCCATGAGATAGGTTTTGTCTGCTGACATAAAGATATACCCAAAATTACATTTTGTCATCTTTGAATATTACAAAGTTAGAGTAATAATAAACCGGTTTGAGTTCTCACTTCTTCTTTAAATTATAGCCTCTCGTTTATTTTAAAGATATTGTAATACTCTATTAGATGCTTCACATTAATCTAGACATATCTAGTGTGTTGCAATGTGAGTAATATCTAAACGACTATAGACTTAAACTTACATAAGGCTTCTAATTAATGAAGCGTAAGAAATAATCTCATTTATCCTATTATCCTCTAAAGGAGAGCAGTATTGTTTGTTACATATGTAAGGACCAATTTAATGTTAAACTTATGGAACGGAAGTAATGTTCCATTTGGTCTATCTCAACATGTTATGATATCTATTATGTAAGAGATATCTCTGAGATCTATTATATCAAAGTTTGTGTTAACAATGCTTTGACTTATGTAACATCTACTTGTCAAAAGAATATCATCTATATAGACAAGTTTATCTTAGTTGCTCCCACTCATCTTGAGGTAGGTACATTATTCCACTTGGTTGTTGATGAAAATAATTGCGTTAAGATTTCATCACATTATGATGTTTGCATTAAACCATACATGGATTTTATTGGCTTATAGACAAACTGTTCTTTAACCTTAAGTTTAGAACTTTCAGGTTGTTTTATGAACATGTAAATATGTCAGTCAGTTGTTAGGGAAAATTGTTTTAATATTCATCTAATGTAGCTCAAAACTATTATAAGCTACTAGAACAGTGATGATCCTAAAAGAAATCTTTTGTTAGATATGTAATAAAGATTCTTTAATAATTTATCTCTTCCTGAGTACAACCTTTGACAATCAATCATGCTTCTTTGTGTCTTAACGTTTATATCAGGATTTGGTTTAGTTATGAACACTCTTAGGTTATTCAATCAAATCCCAAACGTTATGCGAACACATAAAATCAGTTTTACTAGAAAACTGTTTTATTTCATTCAGAAGATTGATTGACACTAATGGCTTAGTTAGAAGAGATAGGATCAGTAAACTTTTCCAAAATCCATTTCAACTTCAAATTAGGGAGGTTATGTAATCATCAAAGTTAGTAGATTTTTAAACCTAGATGACCTCCTGAGTTGATTATTGGGTTAGTTAGAAGTTTCAGTTTTATGGATTAGCTCTTGGTTAAGTTGCTATCATTTTCAGGATTCTAAGTTTGTAAGAATTGGTGCAGTATGGTGTACAAGAGGTGTAATCGGAGTTAAATTTGGAGTGAAATTTAATGACACTCTTCCCCCCGCCTCTTGTATTCCTTGCAAGTCATGATAAGGACTTTGACTACTCCTACTAACCTTAGAAATCTTTAGGAACTCAGCATGCTTAGGATCAATATTTAACGACCAACAAATTCTAATAGAGAAACACAAATTAATGACGTTAATCGTTATAGTTTCTCTTGTTGAGGATTATGTTAGTTTAGGTAAGAAATCTAAGTGTGCCCACAATTAAGCAACAATGAAACTTTTGTAAAAGTAGCTTTAGATTTTAAGGAGACAAGTTATGATAGAACAGTGTCAAGATGGAGCAGTGTCTTGTTCAAGAGGTGTAAATTGAAGTAATGTAAAGTTTTCACTCCCCACCTCTTGCAACTATTGCAAGTTATTATGAAGACACTTAATGCTCCCACTGATTTTTAATATCTCTAGAATGCTACAAGAGAAGTTTCAATTAGGTATGTGACGTGGGAACCTATCATATATATATGTTAGACTTTACTTGATTTCCTTAATGTCCAGATGTCATAAAAACTTAGGGACATATTTAATAGAAATCATGTTAAGAACATATATGAATAGATTTCTTTAAGACCATGGGCCATATGAGACTAATTTAGATACAAGCAGATAGTCTTTAATTGATAAATGAATTATGTCTGAATATTCCATTAGGAATAAGTTCCACGAATGTTAATGAAATATAACTTATGATGGACCTATACTTATTCCTTAAGCCAAGTAATATTTAGGGCTATAACGTCATGATTTAAAATCACTTAGAATGAGATTAGATAAGAAATCATCCTCATTAACCATGTCATGATTTCTCATGAATTTTGGTTATGATGGATGAAATTTATAAGTCTCATTTTCATTTTGTCAAATTTTTCATTTGCATGATGACAAAAGTTGTGAAAGTGTAAAGTATCATCTAGTTTTATATTAATAATGTTTCAATCCAGATATTTAGAACAAATAAGATGAGAGTTTAAGATAAGTGTGACTTTATGTTGACTATGCAAACCTCACAACCTCCATAACATTGCTTATATTATGATACTATATTCTGATTAATACTCAGAATATATGTACGGTATCGAAAAACGTTGTTAGAAGACTGCTTATTATTGTTCTTATAGCCTTAACATTTAATTTTGTCACTAACTCTCATGTTAATTATTTGTTGATTTCTGGTAAGGAAACATTTAAAAAACTAGAGTCAACTAATCATGTGTTAATAGGAATATTATAATTAGTAGTCTTAAATATCTTTAATAAGTGACTATCTAATGAATTCATCCAACTGTTCTTTAGAATAATGGATAGTCTCGTTGCTTATGTCTAGTCTAATGACATAATGATGCAGTGAGATTTTCCCTTGAAGAACCTTAGAGGTGGAATTAACAGTTGTAATTTGTCTATGGACCTTAGAACAATCCTCTTTTAAGGTTTTAAGTGGTTGTAAGGTGAGTAACAACTTATTTTCCAGCTTCAAACATTTATTTCTTTGTACATATGTTGCTTATCAACACACTCATTATACTTTGGTATGTTTGAGTGTTATAGTTGATTTATAAGGCATCAAATTGTACAAGTGAAAATCTTAATATGTAATGTACTGGAAAATGTACTTATTTCCATGCATAAGCCCTTAACTTTATGGGTCATGGTATTGTACATTATTATGTATTCACATATACCACTTAACTTTATAATTTAGAATTATAAAAGAAGGCATGCATCTTAGGAGTTCTAGTGATTATTCCATATATAAGAGATTAGCCTTAGGAAAGACTTAATCTGAAATAACTTTAGTGATAGCATTATGTTAGAGAGTTCTTGATTATCATAAGAGACATCATGTTCGATTTGTCCTAATCATCATGCTCTAATTTTCTTCTTTATAATCTTTATCAGAAGAGAGCAATAGGATTATCGTGTCTGAAGAAATAATCAAGGATTTAATTTAAGAGCTAATTCTAATAGAAACTTTAAATAAAGCAAACATTTTAGGTTTAGTAATTAGAGTGGATGAGATATGTGTAGAAGTAAATTATAGTGAGAAAAATTATGGGTACTAAAAATAAGACAGACGAAATGATCATAAAATTAATTAAGGATCATTAATATAAGGATCATTAAGTGAAGAGATTGTGATATGTCTATTACTAACATCAAAATAATAGACTTAGTAAAATTCTACTTAAACAAAGACAAATCAGCTTTGGCCAGAAGTGTAATCATTTAAGTATGCGTGCAAAGTTATTGTGACAAATCAGCTTTGGCCAGAAATGAGACAATCACTTTAGTTATGCACTTGTCAAGCATGCTAAACATAAATGAATTAAATCAGCTTTGGCCAGAATTAAGACATTTCACATTTGTAATGCATACTTAACATAGCTTTTATAATACTTGAACAATAAATAGATGTATTAAATCAGCTTTGGCCAGAAATGATACATCAGAAGCTCATTCAAGTTAAGCTAGTTTGGTTTTGTAAAACATTATTTGATCCTTATTAATTAATTAAGTATAAACAAAACCAAGTATTTAATAGCAAACCACCTGTTAGCGCGGATCGAACTCCGCGGTGATGTTTCGAGTCTTGTGCGATCAGTAATGCCTTGTGCGATCGGTAATGCCTTGTGCGATCGATAAGGCCCAAATCTTATGCGATGTTAAAGCCCAAGTCTTGTGCGATCAGTGAGGCCCAAAATTTGTGCGATGTTAAAGCCCAAGTCTTGTGCGATCAATGAGGCCCAAAATTTGTGCGATTAGTGAGGCCCAAAACTTGTGCGATTTGTCAGGCCCAAGTTTTGTGAGATCCACAGGTCTTGTGCGATCCATAAGTTCTTGTGCAATTTCCCTTGTGCGATCAGATCACCTTTTTTTTTATGTGATCTGATCTTGTGCGACTGTTATAGGGACTTGTGCGATTATGATTTCGAATCCTCTATTTAAGGCTGTTTATTCTGATAATTAACTAAAACCCGAAATTTAAGGGATTTGGGATAGTATTTCCTAATTTATTTATGATCTAAACTTATCAATTATTTCGAAAATAATAACTAAAAGTCCATTAACAGTTTTTTCGAAAATTATAATAGATAAAATTTAGATCAAACATTGGAAAAACATCCACTAATCCAAAATATATTCCAAATCTTAGGGAATTTTCGAGTTTTATTAAGAACAAGCGATGAACCCTAATAAATTTAAAACATAATCTTGGATCCGAAACCTTAAATTTTATACTAACAGATTTCGGATATAAAGATTTGCCCATTATGATTTCGAAACAACATATTAACCAACATATTCCGAAAACAGTGATTTCGGCACATTTAAAAAACGAAAACAGCCATGATGTTAAGGCTTTAAAATTTCTGTTTTCCTTATAATGATCCCAGAATAATGGATACGAAAAACATAACTGATTTATCAACATATGCTCTGATACCACATGTTGATCAGTTCTGTTTAAACATAATAGAAAACAGGAATGACATACCTTTGATTGCATCAGTAGAGAATCCAGTCAGAGACGCAGCCACGGTGTTCGACATAGTTGTCAGTTTGATCTAGTTCCTCCTTAGGGTGTAAGGTGATGATGGTGATGAAACCGAAACTAGGGATGATTTCGGTTAGGGAGAGAGAGGGACGAAAATTGTGATGTTATGTTGTTAGGTTGTGTGTCTAACCTTTTTCCTCTCTAATAATCTCCTTATATATACACCCAAGAGGAAACCCAATTAGTTAATAAGGGTAATATGGTCCATCAACAATTATCAACTAATTATTAATAGGTTATTAATATATTTTGATCTATATTATATAAATGATAATGATGGCTACTAGATTAAATATAAATAAATAAATATTTAATCTTACAACTGATCCAATACTTTTAACGGTACCGTATCGTACCCGTACTGATCGAACATATTCAACCCAATATTAAGTTTTAATTTTAGCAAAAATTCGATATCGACACTATGTGATACAATACATGTTCGGTATAGTATCAATACCAATCTCATCTCTAAAAGACCTTATAAAATAACCCTCTATGCATAGAAAGTTAACAATTATTTTATTAAACAACATTACTTACTAGTAATCTTGATCTCAATTTATTAAGTTCTTAACCACATTGTTGGATTTGAGTGTGTGTTGTATGTGTTTTTCTTTGCAAGACAATTAATCAAATTGGGAAATTCAATCAAACAGTAATATCTAAACACATCAAATAATCACAGATGAACAGGGGATGATTGCAAATGATTCATTATATTATTCGATAGATGTAATACAACCAAACAAGTACAAACTACTTTCCCTCACAAGGTGATCACACTCTCGCTAAGTTTCTATGCACTCAGCTCTTAGTGTTAGCTAATTACAAAGACACTCAAACTATATATAGGAGGTGTGAACTGCTGGTGACGTTATCATGAAACGACCTTCAACAACTTTATCAAATGATGTAACTTCCAGCAGTTGCGAGAAGTGTTGGATTGTTACACTGTTTCATTGAACTGTTGTATCTTCATAGAAATAGACTGAACTGCTGGATTTCTCAAAACAACTTGTTGTGACCCAACTCTTTTGGAAATGCAGAACTTTTGCCTTTGACTTGTTGACTGGTCTTTGGGTATTCAGTCTTTAACTTTGGCTGACTTGACTATAGATTTGTTGACAAGCTCTTTTGATAACCAACACTTGTTCTCTATATACTTTGAAGGCATTAGTTTAATGTAACAGGGGTTGGGGCAGCTGTTTTGTGAAGCTTTCAAAGGGAGAGAGATTGTTGGACTTGGAGATTGTATTTTAACTTATTCAGGTAATGATGATGGATCCTTTGAGTTTTGACTTTCATCATCAGCAGGTCTTATATAACCCAACACACATACATTTTTTCTTAATCTACATACATTTTTAGGATATATGAATAGAACTTATACTTTCTTCTATATATTGGTATACAAAAAATGAACCCATTTGTTTATAATAAGAGAAGTTGGAATATATTTAAATTTAAATAAAAATTATATTTTGATGAAATACAATAACACTGAAATAATAAAAAGTAATGATGGATCTATTTGTTTTTTTAATGACCCACATTTTGATGAAATACAATAACATTGAAATAATAAAAAGTAATGATGGATCTATTTGTTTTTTAATGACCCACAAATCAATTAGATTTTTTTTAATAGCCAAAGAACTTTTATTCCTCATCAAAAATTACATTCGGACCTACAGCAAGAAATTATAGAACCGAATGATACAATGTTTCAATTACATCTCTTTTTTTTAACATAACCAAAGATTTAGTTACACCATGTAAAGAGCTTCCACTCCTCCCACGATTCAATTTGCACTTTCGTTCTATGTATCATCCATTGGTACGACTCCTCCTTTATATCTTCAGTTAGTTTGTAGACTGCATCACACCTATCTTTAAAGATCTTTGCGTTTCGATTCTTCCAAATAACCCAAGCTGTTAACATAACTATTGCATGAACTGTTTTCTTCTTAACCTTTGCCCACTGATAGACATTTATATCTTCAATTACTTCCTTTAGCGTTTCCAGTTTCCTTGTTCCAGTGATCTTTACCCAGCTCCGAATTTGTTACCAAACCGAGTTTGCATGACAGCACGACACAAGTAGATGATCTGGCGTTTCATCTGCTCGGCCACATACCTTACAAATGACTGATGGGATTTGAATACCTCTCCCCCTTAACTGCGTTGCCGTGGGGATCCGACCCTGTAGTGCCCTCCAAACAAACATACAACACTTATTTGCAGCCCACTTATTCCATTGGAAATCTTCCGCAACTTCATTTATATTCAGCTGGTTTGCTAGAGAGTTTCTCACACTTTTTACCGTAAAATTTTGATCGCCCTCGTTACCCCAGATCCATTCATCTGATACATCCGATAATTGAGCTTGCACTAATCTTTCTTTTAGATCTTCCATTTGTTGCTTTTCCTCATCCGTACATGGTACTCTCTTCCAAGCCCAGTCCCATATTCTGCCATTAACTGGGAATGTTTAACCTAGTTAATAAGAGGGAATATTGTTAGAAATAAGTAGGTTGTGGCCTACTTAATAACTAACCAAACAAGATGGGCCAAATTTGGATAACTTGAAAGTTAAAATATAAAAAGAAGTTTTAAAACAAAACACACACATAGTGTGTGTTCTGTATTCGACCTCAGGAAGCTCCCATGGAGCAAAACCCTAACTTCCATCAAAATCATCAAATTGAAGGGCTAAACGAAGCTCAAATTCACAATTGAACGTGAATTGATGATCACCCAAGCTAGGGGATCATAAGGTATGTAAAATTTTGATGATTCTTGAAGTTGTGAAAATTTATGAATATCATAATCGCGAATTATGTATGAATTATAGAAGCCATGGCTAAATTAGTGATGTATACTTGCTTAGGAACAAAACCCTAAGTGAAAATTATACATATATTGCCATGAATTGAATGTTTAGAGGAATTACCACACTAGAATAAGTGGGTTTTAATCATATGATGAAATTGATGATATAATTGGGTTTAGAATCATCATACATGATAGTAATAAGGAAATACTTGAACAAATTGTGTGTTTGAGTACATGATCATACTTGCTAGGAAATGGGTTTTGTATGATAAAATGAAAATGATGATATATTCATGATTAAAATGTTGTTTGATATCCTCATGTGTTAATTAAATGAATTTCGATTACAAGAACTTGGTTAATAAGTGGTTAAAACGGTAGCATAAGAATGATGCTTATCGGATAATTGACCAAGTAATTAAACGAATAGTTGAGGTACATCGTGTAATTATTTACGTTATAGGCAGTTGATTTTAAAAAGTCAAACTGACCATTGATATGATCGAATGATAAATTCGACATAAAAATCGTAGGATGGAATAGTCATGATTGATTATGACTAATTTAACCATCTTACAAATTACAATGATAGTTTGACGCTTAACGAGCTAGGTTGAAGCTTAGGAAGAAAGCGGGTCAAACAAATCGAGTGTGAAGGAAAAAGCATAATTTGGATGCAACGTAAGTAAAATTTACACCTTTTATTGAATACCTATTTTTTATAGGTTATGAATAATATAAAGTCATGTTTGAATTATGATGTTCCGACGCGACATGATACGGGTCGGAACAAGAGACAATAATAATAAACCATGTTTAATGGTTAAAAGGGAATAATATGATTATTCAGTCATGCAATGACTAATAGACAATGAGTTTTGAATGGTTACCTTATAGGGTAAACCAAATGATTTAAATTATAGTCATTTCGTTTTGAAAACACAATGATTTTTCAAACAAGATCATAGTTAAAAAATGGGATTTTGGTCAAATATGTCTTTAAACATCCTTCATCGTAAATGAAAGGCTAAAGTGGACCAAAACGCCCTTGATCGATAAATCAAGAAAACGACCCTTACGGGTTGTTTAGAAATAAGCAGTTCAATCAAATAAACCCTCAGGATAAGTAAAAAAGCGAAAGGCAAGATCCTTATGAGTTAAAGGCCTTAAAATGTGTCTTTGTCGTAAAAAGACAAACAGGGGGATAAAACTCGGAATAAATAGTATACCACATTAAATCCACCACAATAATAGTTGTGGTGGAAGACCAAATAGTAATGTGGAAATATGATGCTAGAAATGAATGAGCGTGAATTATGCTTAAAAGTGCTTAAATACCCTTAACGGGTCAAAATAAGCATATAAGCAAAAACGGGTTAAGAATGCATAAAAACCCGTGATTTGAACCTAATATAATAGGAAACAGTTATAACATGAAGTTCATGATTATTTGAATGCAAAAAATAAGGTTGTTTGATAAAATCGTGAACGGGTCAAAATTTAGTAGAAAAATATAAAGCCAATGGCTTAAAAACTTGGAAAATTGTTAATCCGGAAGTCGGATTTTAACTTCATGTGATGGAGAATAAATTTACGATACGTAGGAAGAAACGGATCGTAAAACGGATAAAAAACGAACAAGTTATGATCATTTTAGTAAAACATAACTTGGATGGGAATATGCAGGTTTGCAAACAAATCTTTCTGTCGAAAAGGGGGTGTCGCGCCACGCGACGGGAAAGAGAGTTCACCGTCGCGCAACGATACGGCTGTCGCGCCCCCCGAAGGTCGGCTAGATATCTCTCGCGGCCCGCGAGAGGCCCAATAACTGGAAAAAAGTTGTTTCTTGTTCGTTTTGATATTCGGGCTTGATTTAAACAAGTTATAAACTCGTATGACTAACCCATTTCATTACTTTTGAAATGTATGTATAATTTGAAGTGCCGGATGACGATCAATCTCAATGAAGAACCGAACACGATAAAGATACAAGCTTCCGCACTATGTTTTGTCGTCACTTTTAAACGACGAACTCATACATATTATGTTGTATTGTTTTAAATCTGAAAATGTTTTAATAAACCCGTATTTTCAGATGTATGTGTAATTGTAAATACACATTTATACTCGAAACCAATATGAAAACTGTTAAATACTAGTAAGGGTCTTACAATTATTATTATTATTATTATTATTATTATTATTATTATTATTATTATTATTATTATTAGGGTAAATTACACTTTTCGTCCTTTATGTTTGTATTGAATTGTAACGGATAGCCTTTAACTTCAATAATTACAGTCACAATCCTTTATTTGGAAAACCCATTACACCTTTCGTCCTTTACCACTAACTAGGTTAAATTTTTTTATTAAGTCTATTCACTTAAAGGTAAGTTTGTAATTTTACCTATTTACTTATAAAATATATATATATATAAAAACAGAAAAACTCAAGAAAATATATTTATAAATCAACCACTCACACCCACCAGCTCTTCCCACCCATCTCCACCTACAACACTCTCTTTGCAACTCAACAATGGCAATCTGCCACCACCACCCACATTCCCCCACCCCGACCTTCGTCTATCCTCATCTTTCCGCCACAACCTCTCTGTCACTTCACCCCCAAAACTCGAACCCGAACCCGTTTACACCTCCGTCAAATCCTTCGCCCTAGCCACCGTCGCCAACCTTGGTCCCGGTCATCCTCATCATCAACAGCAACAAAAGTCTCACGATCTCAAAGTTTCTGATATAGATTTGAAGTGTACAGTTGCTCATCTTCATGACTCCAACAACCCACTGCCATATTTTTCCATAAGGGGCATGTTTGGGTAAGCTTTTCAAAACAACTTATTGACTTATTACCTTTTTGGAAAAGTCAGTATGGAGTGACTTATTGACTTATTGACTTTCCCTCTCACATACACCCTCATTGCCAAACATCATTTTGAAGCTTATGACTTTTCAAAAAGCCAATAAGTCAATAAGTTGTTTCAAAAATCTTAGCCAAACATGCCCAAGGTAAAGAAAACTATATTACCCACTTTCATGATTCTTAATCAATCCACTTTTATGACTATAATATGTTCAAGATTTATTTTTTTACTGGGTCAGATCCAGTGTTACCCAACCCAATTTTAGCAGGCTATCTTGGTTCATATTTCATGAAATCATCATATTGTTATATTTATTGTTTGATTTCTTCCCGGCTTCGACTTCTTAGGCTGCGCCGGAAGTCAGCAGCTTTGCCCAAATCGGAGGGAGAGAGAGTCAGCAGCTTGATTTCCACCTGAATCAGAGATGTGGGTGGTCGATTCATCCAAACTTGTGGACGGCTCCAAAAAATCTGCCACACTATGGGTTTTTTTTGTTGGCCGCAAGCACCGATTTTGGAGGGATTTTGGTTCCATCACTTAAATCTGCTGAAGTATTACATAAATCAAGAGGTAACAGAGGTATTGGAGGGGTTTGTGGTGGGATTTGACCACCACTTGATGAATATTTGGTCATGATGGTTCAGGAGTGTTGTTGTGATCTGATGATGGTGGTGCAGGAGTGTTTGTGGTGGTGGTGGCCGAAATAGCCGAAATAGATAGATATGCAATTTTACAGATGGTGGTGGTGGTATGGCGGTAGTGTCTGTGATAGTGGTGTGGTGGTGGCGTCGGTCTAGTGTGGTGGGTGTTTATAAACAAGGGGTTGACGGTGAAAAAAGGTTTTTACAAGGAAGGAAGAAACAAGCTGTGAAAAGACGTAAATGCCCTCATATGAGGTGCATATGATATGACTTAATGTTTAAAATTAACCAGGTTAGTGTTAAAGGACCAATGGTGTAATGGGTTTTCCAAATAAATGATTGTGTCTGTAATTATCGAAATTAAAGGCTATCCATTGCAATTCAATACAAACATAAAGGACGAAAAATGTAATTTACCCTTATCTATACATATAATAAAGGAAACCAATTGATGGACACGTGTCGATATGAGAGGCATCTACTTTTTATTTTTCCTGCCATATATCTATGTTTATTTTTATCTTAAAAATTACAAGTTTTAAAATAATTTATCAAGTTATACCATATTTTAAATCGACGTTTATCTATAACTATATCTCTATATCTATATTTATCTTCTAATATAATCTTTATATACTTATCTTTATTTTATTATTTTGCGAGTAAATTGCACAAAACGTCCTTTATGTTTCCTCAAACTTGCAGGTTCCAGCCTTAATGTTTAAAACTTGCTAAAAACATCTTTTAAGTTTATTTTTGTTGTTGGTTTAATCCTTTATGACTAACCAAGTTAATTATCTCAGTTTATTTCCCTCACATGCCTAACATGTGAGGGTCCTACTATCGTTTGATGACCGACATCAACTGTATTGCAAAATGGAACGGAGATGCGGTGCAAATGCAAAACTGCATGAAACCAAAGCAAAATTGCCTCTATTTTCACTAGAGATGTAGTCCAAACACAATTGGATCTCTTAAATTTATGGGGCCATTCACATAGAGCAAGCCCCTTTACATTCCGAGCTATCAACATCCACTGGGAGGAGAGATCCAGCCAGCGTTTCGCTGACTAAATGCCAAACAAGCCATATTTGCAGGTTGATAGCCTCACGATAGTTATGTATGTGAATTCAAATTGAAAAGTGCATATCATTTTTTTGTATTTGTTTTCCTCTTTAGTTTTGATTACTTGATTGAGATTACATGTATTAAATATGGAAGAATAAAAACTAATATTTACGTACAAAACAATGGGTCATGAATGGGGAAAGAAGAAATAAGTGGATTTAATTGACGGAATGTATATTTGGGTGCAAAATTTGTGTTTCTTTGAATTGTGAATAGATTGATTTCATACTCAAAAGTCTCTAATGGCAGTGGTTGAGGGCCTAAGGCTTTTTATTTTTTATTTTTTACACTTAATAATAATAACTATTTAATATTTTATTGATCCGACCACATGTAACACACACGTTTTTAACCTGTTAACAAATTGAAAAACAACAAAGTAAAATGTTATAATATGTAAATAGTATATCAAAGTTCTTTTTACCAAAAACGTAGTTTGACGATTGTGTGTGTTAACTGATTACATTATATTTATTCAAGCCGTGTAGTATACGCGTTTATTCAACTCATGTTATACATGGGTAACTAAAGATATAACTTTTTTATTATATAAAAATATATTTAATCAACCCGTGTAATACACGAGGTTCTAACCTAGTTATTATTTAAAGTGTAATACACGGGGTTCTCATTGAAGGCTGAAACTAGGAATGTGAAATTTCGTACCAAATATCGGTATCGTATTATACTTGTTCTGATTGAACATATATAGTATAATATTCATTTTTTAATTTTAACTAAAATTTGGTATCAATACTATACAATACAGGTTCAGTACTTTTAACGATATCATACCATACCGTTTGGACGTATACTATTGTATACAGTATTCAATTTTGATTTTAGTTACCTACCCATCCTAGCTGAAACAACAAGAAGCTTAAAACCCAAAACTAATATACCCAATATCCACAAACCTAGAAGCCCATTAAGCCCGATTATCTACGGTTGAGATCTCATCCATCAAAACGACCACCTCACCAAACATTTCTATATAATTGGAGTCGCAATTAGGGTTTCGTATCTCATACAACAACACAACACACTTCATCTTCTTCATCATGTTTTCTCTGTAAATATTATTTATATACAAATCAATACTAAATTGCTGCATTGTACCAAGAGTAAGGTCGATCTGTACCTTATTCTTGATTGCCAAATCGGCTGTAGCTAAATTAATTTAGAAGTTTTACTGGCCGGTTGTCGTTATTTTCAGTCGATAAATCTGCTTACCGAACTTCATAAATCTTTTTTATATTATTATTAGTTTTTGAATACAAAAGGTTGAGAAGACAACGTACAATGAAATTGGTCGTTTAATATTTTGGCCCTTCGAATGATGTTTTCTCGTATAGAAAGATATTATGGTCACTTTCCAGGCAACATGTTTCAGATTCGCTAGCAGTTTGCGTCTATTGGTGACTACATTTTAATTACTTACAGAAAATGATTTGCTTAATTTAGATGAATTAGAGAGGTAATTATATGTTTTTTGTAAACTTTTAAAATGTTTTGATTAATAAACTGAATCTGGTTATTTTTTTCTTGTGTTTGAATATGATATTGCAAACTTTTAAAATGTTTGGATTTATAAACTGAAAAACTGGTTATTTTTTATTTTGTTTGAAGATTAATGGTATCCGTATATAACAAATTTTAAGTTCAATATATCGTATTAATTAAATTAAAGTAGTAATATCAACAAATGACTAAGAAATTATGTCACAATTTGGTTTATTTGTATTATTTGATAGTAAGTAAAAGAAATTAACTTTTTGTAGGTTATAACCAAATAATCAAATTTTGATTTAGGTTATAACAATATAATTAAAATTTGTGTACCAACTCAGAGTAAGTGACAATGTGATTTCCCAACCGCAACCAGGTTTTGGACAAGTTTTCTAGAACTAAGAATATCTTAGGGCATGGCTCTGTTATCGTTTTTGGAGGCTTAATTGTAAAGTAGAAGCCCTATTGAATTGGTATAAAGAATTTTACAATTGAGGAGATTTGAGGCATTGAATAACCATACTGCAATCATTCACTTTGGTAACTCAAAAGACACCGAAGTAAGGAGTGTTGGTGTGTTGTGGTGCTCTTTTTAGACCTTGAAATAAAGTGTGTGCGGACAACGTGGACTCTTGGACATCCTAAATTATAAAGAGAAACTAGACGCCCTTCTTTTGGGTGGCCAAAGACTTTACTGTAAATTGATAACGGCTGTAAATCGATAAGCCTAATAGGTCGACCTCGTGTTAGGGTATGTGTTACATATATGCCTATATGGTTTGCATAACTATCTTGAGTTGTAATAAACTAATTAACTAGAAAATAAACTAATGAGCTATAACTTAACTAATATTGTATGTATAGGTGTGTGACTGTGTGAGAGAGGGGGAGGGATAATTTTTGTCCTTTCGTGGACCGGCACCAACGTCTAGCAGAGGACGGGGAGGACGATGCCGGGATGGGGCGCCGTGGTGTTTGGCCCGGCGCCGGACCAGGACGAACCGGGGACTAACCCCATACCGTCCAGCCTAATTAATTAATTAGACCTAGCTGATTATTGTAAACTAACTTCAGAATTGTAATCATTCAAGCCAGAAATCAAAAAAAGAAAGAATAAACCTGATGTTATACGTGTTCTACTGTTTTATGTTCATGACCAGAAATCCTAAAAATCCAGTTTCAAATTGGCCCAGTATACATTTGAAAACAATGGCCTCAAAGTTTGGGAGCCCTAGGCAGACACCTAAATGTTCTTCATGATGGGCCGGCCCTGTTTCACAATTTTACCATTTTTTTTTCTTGAGAAAAATGTCCGGATAAACCCTGTGGTTTGCCTATTTTTCACCGAGTTAATTACCAAAATCGTCCCTGATGTTTGGGCACGTTTTTCATTTTCGTCCAAAATGACACTTTTGTACCAAATTGCCCCCAAGGTTTGTAACTTTTTGCCATTTTCATCCAAACCATTAACTTAGTTTATTTTTTCTGTTAAGTTGAGGATATTTTGATGAAACTAGCAAATACAAAACCACAGGGACGATTTTGGCAATTTACTCAAACCCTTTTTAATTTCTTTTATTTAATTATTTTTGTTACATATATAATAAAAAAGAATATACATGGAGTTTTTATAAAAACAAATTTAATAGTTTTGTCACATATTTTTTATAAATTTTCATCCAAATCACTAACTCAGTTTATTTTTTCTGTTAAGGAGACGGATTTTTTAAATTTTATAAATTAAGACAGAAATTAATTTACAACATCTTTATATAAATTAGTTTTATAAAGAGAAAACGTCATTGGTGTGCAACACATAACAATCGATTACAACTTTTAGTATTTATCAGTTGTAGAGATAGAAAAAAATTGTAAAACGTTACATATTTTTTAAATGTGTTGAACGCCTAGGAAATATGTTGGTAGAAATAAAATATTTATTTAATTAAGATTATGAGAGTAACTAACTAATACTTATTCTGAGTGGCTTGAGTAAAGAAATTTTTGGTTCATAGCATTATAATCACAATTTGGTGGGTAATTTTAAGGTTTTGTAACGATACATTGTTTGATTGGGGGGGGGGGGGGGGCACTGGCTTTTGTTTTTCCTTAGGAGCGAATTAAAATAGTAGAAGATGAATTACAAACTTGGTACATATGGTAAGATTTTTTTATTTGACATTTTTCAATAAGGTCACCAGCATTTTAGTTTTATAAAATTTAGAGGTTTAAGTAGATTTTATTTTAATAAAACTGATCTATATAAAAAATTAGAAATTAATTTTTGTCTTAGTTTATAAACATCCTTCGCCTTAATAGAAAAAATAACTTAGTTAGTGGTTGGGTGAAAATTTATAAAAATTACGTGACAAAGCTATTTTTTTCATATAGAAATTGCATGTATATTTTTTTTATTATATGTGTAACAAAACTAATCAAATAAAAAAAAAATTTAAAAGAGTTTGAGTAAATTGCCAAAATCGTCCATGTGGTTTTATATTTGGCAGTTTCATCAAAATATCCTCAACTTAACAGAAAAAAATAAACTAAGTTAGTGGTTTGGATGAAAATGGCCAACAGTTACAAACCTTCGGGGCAATTTGGTAAAAAAGTGTCATTTTGGACGAAAATGACAAATGTGCCCAAACCTCAGGGACGATTTTTGCAATTAACTCAATTTAGTATCTAACTTTCTAAAATTACAGCTATAGTCTCCAACTTTTGTAATTTCGTTCCCGGATAGTCCCTAGCGCGGATGGAGGTTAGTTTTTGGTGTTAAATGGATGTGAAATTACAAACACGCCCTTGTTATTAAAAAAATAACTTAAATGTGAAAAGAAATATATTTAAATCAAGTGGGGCCACAAGTCTCTTCATCATCACACCCACCCACCATCACCATCAACAACCACCCTTCACCACCATCAACAACAGAACCCACATCAAGCCCTCGATCGATGCCCCTCATATCCTCCTTCATCTTCTTCGTTACTCGCCCGCCACCACCGGAAACCTGCAACTCGCCGGAAAGAAAAAAGATATGCCAAAAAATAAATCAAGCCCCCCTCAATTGTTTTTTGACACACAGGAACCAAAATTGTTGCTTGACACCCATAAACGAAAAAACTTAATATCATCATCATCATCATCATCATACTCAGTATATCCCACCAATAGCAAAGCTAAGGTAGGGTCTGAGGAGGGTGAGATGTAGACAACCTTACCTCTACCCCGTAGGAATAGAGAGGCTGCTTCCAATGAGACCCCCGGCTCGATTGTAGTTTTGCATCAAGCCTTGGACATAAGGCACATAACACTTAGCAATTGAGACAAACGAAAAAACTTAATATGCTAAAACTAAATAGAAAAAAGAAACTCTAGTTTAGATGTGGATTTCATGGGTTTCTAATGCAAGCATGATAAGTCTGCATCCTAAACGACATCATATCTACAAACCGAAACCTTTATAATGGACTCTGTTAACACTTTTATACTTCAGTTTTAATATCTCTAGTATTGTTTTATAATTGTTATTAAGATTTTTTATTGTTATATTTCGAGGTCTGGTCTAATAACGAACGAGTGGTGTTAGTGCATATGTATGTTGACTTCGTCTTGTATCGAGTCATGTATCTAGATAGATAGACCAAGACACGTAGTACGAGAAAAACGGGAAACAGACCAGAACCAGCCACTTCGCATGAAGTGACCAGCTCGTGCGGACTGGACCAGGTCATGCGACCTGGACCAGGACGTGTGTGACTGTTTCGTGCGATCTGGGTTTCCTATAAATAGGAGGTCTTGTGTCTTCATTTGTAATGATTGTGATTCCAGTAGCGAAGCTCTGCTGAAGTGTCGCCAGCTCTTGTAACGTTGTGAAATCAATACAAACGCCAATTAATCTACTTCTAAGTGTGAATCTAGCTGCAATGAAGATCAAATCACTGAATTCCGCCTCTGATTTGGCCTAAAACTCTTCTGATCGACTCGTTTAGATCGAATCCTGATCCTACAAGTGGTATCAGAGCTCAGGAGGAAGAGTTCTTACCATTTCAGCTTGATTTCTTCAAAAACAACTTCTTTCTACTCATTTTATATACTTTTTCTTCAAAATCAGAAAGTTTTCACGGTTAAAATGAGCCGAATTTCACAAATAACACGTAAAACACTGTTTTAATCAATCCGTAAACAAAACAGAACTAAAATCAACCTAAAACCTGATCAAAATTGACAAAATGATGAACGATTGGACGAAGAACATTCAGATCGTATGAGTTTTTCTTCAGATCGTTTGGAAATCATCTCAGATCGTGTGAAAAGTGTATCAGATCGCTTGAAATTGTCTCAGATCGCACGGATTGAATTCATCATCACCAGGTCGTTTGTGTTAGGTCCAGGTCGTACGAGTTGAAAGCATTCAGGTCGTACGAGGAGGGTTAAGAACATTCAGGTCGTTTGAGGTTCATCAGTTCGCACGAAGTGGTCCAAACCGCTTAAAATTTTACCAAGTCGTTTGAAAAGTCCAGCTCGTTTCAATCCCAGATCGTTTGAAATATTTCAGATCGTTTGAAATTGATAATTTGTGAATCTTTCAAAAACCAAAACATGGATTCTGAATTTTACAACGCATTTGCTACCCCGATCACTATGGCTCAGAATGTGAACTTAGAAAATGAAATGGGCACCATGCAAAAATCACCTAAGCTTATGAATATCGAGGAGTATAACGGATGGGAGGAACGTTTCGTAAATTGGGTTCAAGCGAATCACTTAGAGGCGTGGGAATGTGTTGAAGAATGATATGTTAGACCGATTGATGAAGACAAAGAGATTGTAGCAATTAAAGATTTAGATGACCAAGAGAAAAAGAAATACAAAAGTGAAAAGATGATGATCAATATATTGCAACAAGCTATTAAGGAAGACATCTTGATTTTATTGCAACACAACGGAAGTGCACACTCAATGTGGAAAGCACTAAAAATGAAGTTTGTTGGAAGCTTAGACATGATCAAGAACTAAAAATCTCTTTTGAAGAAAGAATTTGATCTATTTCATGGATTGAAAACTGAAAACACCAAAATGATTATAGAAAGATATTGCAATTTGGTGGTTAACATGAAGCGATTGGATATCAAGAAAGATAGAGAAGAATGGGTGGAAAAGTTGGCCGATGCGTTACCACAAGATGTTTGGGGCACGTATCTTATGATTTTGAAGAATAATGGTGAATTTGCGAATCTATCACTGAGCAAGTTTGTTGAAAAACTCGAAGTTCAAGAGATGGAATAACGAAAGATGGCGAAAATGAAGAATTCTATTGGTTAACAGGACATTGGTCTGTACTACAAAGGAAGTACGGTTGATAAGACCAACATTGCACCAAAGATCGAAATTGCATTTAACGCAAACAGTTCTTCTGGAGGGTCATCTCAAGGATCAAACAACAATAATGGATTCTCTTCATATCCATCATTTGATCCAAATTTTTCAGCAACCAATTCTAAACCGCAAAGCTCATACAACAATAATGGCCAAGTACTACAATGCAACATTGCATTACATCTTCAGAATGGTCAGAATTTCTCGGAAGAAGTAGCCAAAGGTCATATGTCTTTATTGGTGACTGTATTAGAGTCCTATGAAAGTTTGGTAGCAGGAAGGATTGGTAATCCAATGTTAACCAAAGAGGATTATGATCAGATTGATGCTGAAGAGATGGAACTAATGGATATAAAGTGGTGTATGGCTAGTGTGTTGAGAAGAGCTGAGAAGTTTAAACAGATCACTGGAAGAGATGATTTCCGTGATGCTGGAACTTCACCTTTAAGTTTTGATAAATCTAAAGTTACTTGTTTTCGTTGCAGGGAGAAGGGGCACTTTAAGCGAGAATGCACAAATCGCGAAGCAAGTGGAGCTCAAAATCCATTCGGCAACAATGATTATCATCGAAAAGCGATTTATCATCAAATTGCTCCACAAACTTCACATGCTAGGAAGGATCTGATCGAAGAGCCATCAAAGAAAGCTTATCTAGTTCATCAAGAAGATGAAAGAATTCCAGAAGGTTTTAATTGGGATCATTATGATCCTAATAAAACTTAAAATTCTAAAGCATTTGTTGCTCAAATTGTTGAAGATTCAACCGCTGAAGATGAAATGATATATGCTTATTACGAATCTCAGCAATTCAGTCCTAAAAAGAAAGAAGAAGAACCAGTTTCAACAGAAGAGGCTTCAGAAAAAGCACCAATCTTTGATCACTCATCAGATGAAGAGAGTGATGATGACAGTGAAGAAATTCGAAAACTTGAATATTATAAAAGAGAATTTTCAACTGATAGGTATAATTTGTATTTTGCAGAAAAAACGGAAGAGATCAAAGAAAGACAAGCTGCAAAAAAGAAGAATCATAAGGCAGCAACTGTGAAAGAAAAGGTCAAACCTGATGAAAATGTTCGAGTAGTAAAGAAGCAGGTTAAAGAAATTCCAGCTATCAAGGTTGAGAAGGAAGCAGATATTGAAAAGATACCTGAGAAGTGTGAAAATTGTGATACTGTGAAAAGGCACAACAACAAATTGATTCATAACATGAACAGACTGAAAGAATCTTATGATGTTTTAAACAAAGCTATGAATCAATATAGCAAGTCAAGCAATGAACAAGAGATAGTTATGAAGACACTCAATGGAGCGTTCATGACGAAGCAGAGAATCATCAATCAGTACATTGAGAAATGTGCTAAACTTGAACAAAAATTGGAAACTCAGAGGATAGAAACTGAGAGGGTAAACAGGTTATTGAAAAGTTATTCATGTGCTTCTTACGTGATTGACATGATTTACCCTACAGTAGAAGGCATGGAAGCGTTTGAAGAAAAAAAATCTGAAGTAAAGAATACTGGTAAGAAACATAGTACCAATTATACAAAGTGTCCACCACCGCTTGAAGAAGGATATTCTCCAAGAAATCCTAATTCAGAAAGAGTAAAAAAGGCAACCAATTTAAAGTGGGAATCTGAACCTTCAGATGGATTGCCAGATAACATCGATGTCACTTTCACAACATCTGACACTGATCATGAGTCTGAATTAATAAAGAAAGTGGTCGATCAGGTTTTGGATAAGGATGAGGAGTCAAAGTCTGAATATGAGAGTTCAATTTCATCAGTTGACAGTTCGAAATCATCGGTCAAAAGGGTTTACAATAATGATTTTCTGATATCAAAAAATAATTTGAATGACGAAACATTCAAAGTAGCATATACTTTGAATGACTCCGACAAATTATATTCTGATGAAGAATTTCCAATAAGAAGTGTACAAACTGAAAAGATTAAAAAGGTTTTCAAATTAACAGAAATTAATATTTCTGAAATAAAAGATAAAAATCTTTCTGAAAAATCTAAACAATACACTTCAAGAGTTCAACAAAAATTAAACAAGAAAAAAGGTTTTGGTCCAAATCACCATAAGAAACCAAATCAAAAAAATAATTTCAAAAAGAAATGAATAGGTTTTATTCCAAAAGAAAATGAAAAATATGTTAAAGATTTTAAATCGAAAGTTGTTTTTGTATCAGGAACATCTTCTGAAGAAGAAAATGAGAATCTGTTCAGAAAGCAAACGAACAAAAAATTCCTTGCTAAGAAGCAAGAGGGAACGAAGAATGATGTTGCTCAGAAGAAGGAAATGAGAACCTGCTATCAATGTAATAAAGTTGGGCACATTGCATGGAACTGTCCAAAGCCCACCAAAACAAAACAGGGAGTCTCTGAAAACTTGAAAGAAAAGTTGGTTGATAATGAACTACCAACCGAACAATTTAAAGTGTTCAAAAATTCAAAATTTGAGGTTGGTGAGAGTTCAACACGTTTCTACAAAAGAAGAGTGAATCTGAACAACCACAAGTGGGTTGTTAAGAAATCAGAACCACTTTCTGGCGATGAATCTGACTCATCAAAGTCAGAGGAGCCACAAGTTGAGCTAAAAAGTGATAATTCCTTTCCGACAATGGATGATGCAAATTTTCCACCATTGTCAAATGGAAACTTAAAACAAAAAATTGGCAAAGTTGAAATTTCAAATCAATTCTTTTCTGAAAAGAAAGAATTTGATGTTGAAAAAGCCTTTAACCCTAAAGTTCTAAATATTTTTGGAAAAATGGTTGACGGGAAGGGCAAAAGGGGTAAAAGAATTTTATGAATCAAAGAGGAGAACTTACACACCGAGTGAAAATAACTCGTATGCACCCAAAGCTGGTCAGGTTTGGGTGTCAACATTCTTTGATTGAAATCCTGACTTGCCGGAACTCCCAGGTTGGTAATTGGGGAGTATGAATCGACATCTTTCTTGAGAAATTCACAACTGTGATATTTCGACTTACAAGTAGTTTTGTTGATAAGAATCTACAAGTGGTTAATCAAGGTCATTAAGTTGAACTTGATTTAACTTTCATACAAGTGGTTAAAGAAAAGGAAAAGTGATAGTTCTTACAAGTGGTAATTTGAGAATAATATGATGAATCCCCATGTTTGTGAAATGACAAACAAAACTAATTTTCCGGAAAAACCATTTTGATTAAAACAAACTTAAGTGTTTTGAAATCATAATGGGAAAATAGTTTGTTGTCAGGGGGAGTTCTGATTGTTTATGCCAAGTGGATGGAGAATTGAAGCAATTCACAACAGTTTGTCATTTTATTTGTACAGTTTATTGCTTTAATTTGAAAGTAAAAAGCAAAATATTTTCAAATTTTCCCGGAAAATCAAAAATTGAAACATATTTTTAATTTTAGGGGGAGTAAAAAATTTAGAAATTTTGAAAATTTGAAAAATCCAAAAACATGATAAAATCTAAAAACCAAAAACATCGAAAAATCAAAAAGAGTTTTGTTGTGAAAAAAGAGGAAATGATAATACATCAGTAGACAATTACAGTACGCTAAAGAAATGAAAAGTCATATGTGATAAACGGTCTCACTGATGATATGCCAGTAGGTTTTTACACGCTTAGTAGATTGTTTTCAAGATATAAACCTAAATATCAAATACTTACTTATCTCGTGGGGAACATCTCTCGGATATATAGGTAACCCCTGAAATCTTGTTTGAAGGGCTTTCTATTTCTGACATACTAGGTCTTTGTGCGTGATGATATCTGGGGTATTATACCGGGACTTCTGATTTTGCGGGAGCAATAGCCTAGTCCTCGTATAATACTCTGCACTGCTTTAATCATAAAGCTCACCCTCAGCATAAAAAATGACGAAACATTGAAAAATGCTAATCATGTGCTGTTGAAGAAAAGATCCCCAAACGGGACACACCGAAAGACGAGCCATCATCTCTCTGATTGAACGGAAGTTCTAGCCTGAGCTCTCAAGGTCTCGCATTACCCATTTACAGATATCATTAGTGTACATTCACTTGTAAGACTGAATATAGGAGTCTGGATACGGGAGTATATTCAGAGGTGGGACACGCGAATAAGTTTAAGTTCTTAAAACACTAATCTCGTATCTCGAATCAATTGAACTTTGTGTGAAAATTTAAGTGGATCAGTATACTGACAATCTAAGTGAATTATTTAGAACTTAAAGTGTTTAAAGCTCAATGGTGCTAGTGATTTGTCATAAACAGATATGATCCTCTTACACAAACTCACAAAAATATTGTCTGTAAATATTTCTCTATTGCATTTTAACACACTGAAAATCTTAAAAAAAAAACCAAAAAGAGTATGTTTTAGCATAAAATTTTGAAAATTCAAAAAGATTTTATTTCTTCTTATTTTCAACAACTGATGTTGGAAAGTTGATTTTCAAAATTCCAAGTGCTGAACATGATGAACAAAAGGGTTGGGAGAGTTTGTTTGAAATGAGAAATGACTAAATGGTTCATTAATTTGAAACCAAATTTGAGTGTTACGAATACAAGCGGTTAATCAGAAATTGTTATAAATAAAAACCTTATGTTTTGGGTAGAGTATGTGCAGGTAAAAAGCTTTGAAAGAGCTAAGTTTCGACTCCTGAGGACTTTCCGCATAAGCATATGCAGATTAGAGCCAAGTTTCTGATCCTGTTACTATGAAGAGCCAGGAGACGTTTCTAAACCTGTGAAAGATGCAGATTATGAATTCCAGACTGCGATCCCAGCTTATCGAAAGGGGGAGTCTGAAGACGTTGAGATTCTGTAAGAGTAAGAGAGAGATTGAAGGATGCTTACAGAGAAAGATACTTTGGAGAGAGCAAGAAGACAAATCAAGACTGAAGACTCAATGCACTGAAGACTCGTCAACATCCAAGGGGGAGTTTGTTAGGGCATATGTCAGTTGACTTCGTCTTGTATCGAGTCATGTATCTAGATAAATAGACCAAGACACTTAGTACGAGAAAAACGGGAAACAGACCAGAACCAGCCACTTCGCACGAAGTGACCAGTTCGTGCTGACTGGACCAGGTCGTGGGACCTGGACCAGGTCGTGTGTGACTGTTTTGTGCGATCTGGGTGTCCTATAAATAGGAGGTCTTGTGTCTTCATTTGTAATGATTGTGATTCCAGTAGCAAAGCTCTGCTGAAGTGTCGCCAGCTCTTGTAACGTTGTGAAATCAATACAAGCGACAATTAATCTACTTCTAAGTGTGAATCTAGCTACAATGAAGATCAAATCACTGAATTCCGCCTCTGATTTGGTCTAGAACTCTTCTGATCGACTCGTTTAGATCGAATCCCCGATCCTACAAGTGGGCTGAATCAGAAGCTGAATAAAAGCTTGGGCTTATAAAGAGGTCACTGGGCTGCTTAGAAGGCTGGGCTTAAGAGACTAAAGATTTGTGTGCGGTCATTTTTGACTCTGGGTTACCTGGAGTCCGTTTTACTTCTGGATATCATATAAAAAGGCACCTTAGGATCATGAGAGGTGAACTACGTTTTTTTATTCTCTCTGTTCGTAGACTTCCTTTGGCGATTTAGGGTTTCATTCATGTATTGAATATCTTTGATTAACTGAGGGCTTGTTAGATCGTTTTATATGCAGATTATCATATTAATAATCTGCAGGTGAGAGGAGAGCGGAGAGATTTTGTTGTACATTTCATATTCTTCTGTTCGTTCGTTGTTAAGAATTAATAAAACATATGTTTGGTTATAGTCAGTCTCGATACCTGTTGTTTTAACATGGTATCAGAGCTATAATTGCTCTTAGGGTTCACTCCGATCATATTTTTTCCGCTGCAATCTGATTCAGAGTTGTTATTTGGGGGTTTTTCTGATTTCTGGGTAGTTGAATTACTGTCGTTATGAGATCTTGAAAGTGTCTAGAAGATTCTTTCTATTATCGGTTTCGGATCTAAAAAGAGCGTGAAGATCCCTTCTGTTAGGGTTGTTCTTGGGTCAGATCTGTTCGGATATGAGGAGTTCAGAAGATATAGTGGTTCTAATTTCGGTTGTTCGTGTGTGAAGAACTGAAACCCTAATATTAGGGTTATTGTTGTTGAAGGTTTTGAAGGGGATTCTAGTTGGTCCCTGTAATCCACCAAGGTTACATGGTAAACTCACGGGATCTTTGGTGCGGTTTCTTCTGTCAGAGTCTTGTAGCTCTAAGTGAAGGCTACAAGGTATGATTTCTTGGAGTTAAAAGCCTCAGGTCGTTTTATTCCTTTCTTGAAATTTTACTTTCTGTTCTTGCATTTAGGCATTACTGTTGACGGACTAGTTGGGCCGATATTGATTGGGACACAGGAAGGGTACATCCTGTTGCTTTTTATTTGCTATTCTGATTGTTACTTGTTGTTGTTGTGTTTTAGATTGGTCTAGGTCTGTCGGGCTCCCTTGATAAGGCTTGCAGAGGCACCTTGAGTGACAAACCTCTGATCTGGTCCCTGTCAAGGTTTCGCCCTGTTAGGGTCTCTTGTGGTTTTGTTTTGATTAAAAATTTTACACTAGGTTTATTTTTGCTGACCTAATATAAAAGTTTCATGTAACTCAGTTGAGCTTGGTGAACTGTTATTTTTGGTTTCTAATTACTAAAGGTAACTTTGAATAGTTGTTTTGTTTTATATCAAACTTTTGCAGTTATTTAGTTTTTTTTAAAGGTTGGATATACTTTGGTTAGTCTAATTCTTACAAAGTTGTTGAATGTGATCAAGTGATGTTCAGGAACTAATAATTTGTTATGATCTATAGTTTTCTAAATACATTATCAGGTTGTGATAGAAAGATAATGCCATGATAAGTCACCATGATATTATACTTATATAAGTGGTTCGGTTTATCATGTAAGTCTAATGATATGGTCAAACCGGTATAAACAATATTTTTGCATGTGGCACTTTAGTTGACTACTTATTGTGTGAAATTGCAGTTATGGAAATATTATCAACATGTTTATTAGTTGAAACTTCTTTGGTTGTTTTGTAGTTGGCTTTATGACCATTTGTTGTTTAAATAACGACTTTGTTTTGCTGGGTAGTAATCTTTGAATTGTTTTTGTTAAGTTGTTATTAAGTTCACACATGGCCCGAATCTTTTGTATTATAAGGTTTGGTATAAATGACTAAATTGTCAGTTATGAGTTTTTGGTTAGTTATAGGTGTTAATCTTGTGTCAAAGAGTTAGTAATAACAATGTTTTTTTATAATATTTTTTATGAACTGTTATTACTGTTTTGTCAAACTATTTCTAAAGGGCTATGTTTATCCAAAAATATTAATCTTGTTAACAAATATAGTCATTTTTGATTGATTCAAAATATTTTCTCTTTGTTAGAGTATTGCCTGTTATTGTCTTCTTTGGATATATGATCTTGGCATCTAGCACGTTTGGTTTTCATTGTTGTACTTTGTAATCACAATTCAGTAGATTCTTAATTTGGAATCCTCGGTTAATGTGAATGTTGATTTAGTGCTTAAGGTGTTTGTTTAAAAAATATGGCATATTTTGTTAACTTTTGCGATATTTGATAATCAAAGAACATGTTTATGTTTCAAGCTTGTCCTATATATTGCATTCAAGGATTGTGGAAAGGGATTTGAAGTCCATATGTTGTTACAAAGGTTGCTTTTGTTGAGTGTATTAAATGGTTTTTTGGTCTGATTTGATCTTGTAAACTGTTTTGTTTTGTTGTTTTATTTTTTGGTGGATATCACTAAAGAAAAGTTGTGTTTTTTTTTAATGTAGAAAGTTTGATTTATGATCTAAAGAAATTGTAAGATGTTCATGAATAAGTTCAATTGAACACTTTCTTTCTTTTGAGCGGCTTTCTCTAGAGATTTCTACATATCTACATAGTTGCTGTGCTTAGATCTTGTGAATCACATTCGCGTTGACTCTGTTTGAAATCTGAATTTGTAGCATGGATTGTCATGTTGATAATCGGTGATTGTAGTGTGTGTATGGAATCTTAGTTCTGAGAGGTGTTATTGTTTCTCTTCAGAGCGTTATGTTCTCTAATGCCTGTTGTTCTCGAGCGTATTCACTTTTCTAAATCTAGGTTATCGATTCGTGTTGAATCTGTGGTAATCTTTAGGTTAGAAGTTTTGTTATCTTAGTGATAATTAGTGTTTGTTCATGAGGATGAATGTTCTTTGTTTTTTATTCACTGGTCTTGGATTCTTCATGTTTTAAGTCTGACCGTAGTGAGGGTTGTGTAGGATCATTGTGTTGGTGATCTTTTTTGGTTCTTATTCGCCTTTTGAGACTTCATCGCCGATCGTAGTGATGTTAGTTCACTGGTCTAGGTGACACTTGTTTTTTTCTTCCACACTGTTCTAGGGTCGTTTATAGATTCTTCGTGTCGTCGAGTCTAGTCCTGTTAGATCGTAGTGTTGGTTTCAATCTGTTCTTTGTGTTTTTTATCTGATGTAGAATTATGTAATTCTTGTTTCGTCAGATTAGTTGTGAATCATGTGATTCATGAGTCGGTAAAGGTAAAAGATCATTTGATTTAATCAAATGAATTTTTAAGTTCTTCACAAGTTTTTACATGAATCTTCTTATATGATTGTTTAGGAAATTATTTCCTTGTACTTGAGACTAATTAGTTAATTGGTTTTGAGTTATATAGAGGTTTTGACTCTTCATTGTATCACATATGTTGGTGCTAAATGTGGTTGATGTTTTCTGATAACGAACTGTGTGGTTCGTGTATTTGACCGTATCATGATGGTTTGTTTGACCCGTATCATTCTGTTTCTTTATATAGACTTGTTATGTAGTTGCACTGATTTAGGAAATTCTTTATATAGAGCTGTCTTTGTTAAGTCTGGTAAATTTCATGCTATTCTTGTTGGTCTGAATTCTTTAAAGTCATGTGACTCTATATGTGTGTATCTGTTTTTATGTTATGCAATCATATGGGCCGTGTTATTTTGGATATGTTATATGATTGTTCTTTTCTGTGATGATTACAAAAATTATGTCGTGCCTTATGAAATTCTTGAGTGTATTTTTAGTCAATGAGTACATGATTCATATTTTTTCAGACTTGATTCTCAATGTTTCTAAGATCTTGTGACTCTTTGGTTTAATCATTAAGTGTTCTTGTGTGATATGGCTTATGGCATGAGTATTTTTGTATTCAGACGTGATGCGCTACTTAGTTTCATAACCGACAGTTTGGAGATCTTGGGTGGGGCCATGGTGCCTTAGGTTATGCTTGTGTAAAGGGGATTTGACATCATCAGGAGCTTGTGATCCTTTATGTTCAGTGGATGAAACAAGTTCACAAGAATATGAAGCTTGCAATTATTTACTGAAAGCTCTGGTAATATTTGGAGCAGCTGTCACAGGAACAGTTGCAATTAATCATTCATGGGTGGCTGCAAATCAGGATCTTGCAATGGCATTGTTGGTTGGAATAGGGTATGCTGGCATAATATTTGAAGAGTCACTTGTGTTTAATAAACATGGAGTGGGTTTACTGATGGCGGTTAGCTTGTGGGTTATTCGGAGCTTTGGAGCCTCCTCAACTGACGTAGCTGTCGCAGAGTTAATGCACGCATCGGCTGAAGTTAGTGAAATAGTATTCTTCTTGCTTGGTGCAATGACAATAGTGGAGATAGTTGATGCTCATCAAGGATTTAAGCTTGTGACCAACAATATAACCACTCGCAAATCACACACTCTCCTTTGGGTGATTGGTTTTGTGACTTTTGCTCTAAGCTCGGTTCTTGACAACCTCACATCTACAATAGTCATGGTTTCCTTATTGAGGAAACTGTTACCTCTATCAGAATACATAAACTTACTTGGTAAGATGGTTGTTATAGCAGCAAATGCTGGTGGAGCATGGATTCCTATCGGTGATGTATCAACTACGATGCTTTGGATACATGGCCAAATATCCACATTGCCGACAATGACGGGCCTATTTGTGCCTAGTTCAGTTTCTCTTACAGTGCCTTTGGCCCTCCTGTCTTTCTCAAGAGAAGCTGATGGCAAGGGACATAACACAGTTGATGTTTTGGCTTCTGAACAAATGGCGCCACGTGGGCAGCTTGTTTTTGCAGTGGGAATCAGGGCAATAATGTTTGTTCCAGTTTTCAAATCTTTAACGGGCTTGCCTTCTTATTTGGGTATGTTGTTTGGGCTCGAGGTTCTGTGGATCCTAACTGATGCTATCCACTATGGGGAATCAGACAGACAACGATTAAAAGTACCACAAGCTTTATCCCGTATTGATACTCAAGGAGCTATTTTCTTCCTTGGGATCCTTTTATCTGTCAGTAGCTTGGAGGCAGCTGGGCTTCTTAAAGAACTAGCACATTACCTTGATGCCCATATTGCCAGTAGTGAGCTGATTGCAAGTGCAATAGGGATACTGGGTTCACATCTGGGCCAAGACACAGCTTGATGTATCCATCAAGTGGGCTTGGTTCAACTTGGTAAAATCATTTGCTTAAAGATCATTCATACATGCGTAAGTGTTTAGATAACTAGTCTGTTTGATATTAAAACTGAGGGGGATGTTAAAAGTGATACTTTTATACTTTAGTTTTAATATTTCTAGTATTGTTTTATAATTGTTATTAAGATTTTTGATTGTTATATTTCGAGGTCTGGTCTAATAACGAACGAGTGGGCTGAATCAGAAGCTGAATAAAAGCTTGGGCTTATAAAGAGGTCACTGGGCTACTTAGAAGGCTGGGCTTAAGAGACTAAAGATTCATGTGCGGTCATTTTTGACTCCGGGTTACCCGGAGTGCGTTTTACTTCTGGATCTCATATAAAAGGCACCTTAGGATCATGAGAGGTGAACTGCGTTTTTTTATTCTCTCTGTTCGTAGACTTCCTTTGGCAATTTAGGGTTTCATTCATGTATTGAATATCTTTGATTAACTGAGGGCTTGTTAGATCGTTTTATATGCAGATTATCATATTAATAATCTGCAGGTGAGAGGAGAGCGGAGAGATTTTGTTGTATAGTTCATATTCTTCTGTTCGTTCGTTGTTAAGAATTAATAAAACATCTGTTTGGTTATAGTCAGTCTCGATACCTGTTGTTTTAACAGACTCTACAATAAGTTTCAAGTCACTAGTTCACAAACAATGCCTCATATATTAAGCGATCTAAACTCCATCAAACTAGTTAATTCTAACGTAATCTAACTCAAATTTCAGTATAACACATGAATGACGGATAAATGAACGCGGCGACGACGGTTGAATGACGAGGCAGCAAAGTAGCGGTGAGACATTCGCTTTTCGCAACCCCCGATCCCTTATTTGTCCCGGGAACGAGCGGACACGAACTCAGAACTTTGGTGGTGTCAGTTGGTTAATTTAGCAGCGAAAATTACATCAGGACCGTAGTTAGGAAATGTTTATCAGAGTAAAACCACCATATTTGATATTAATAATCACATGGGTAAAACCCAAGTTTCTTATTACAATACGTTTATAGGGATAAACCCTATTTTATTGAATTTTAAACATCGTCTTTTAGGTAACTTTTATAGCCACATTTTTCCCAAGCCTTCAGTGCTCTCCAGCTGGCTTTTTACTAATTGGCTGTCACATTGTGTTACCTGAAACGCGTTTTAAAAACATTTGTCAGTGGGAAATACTGGTGAGTGAATCCCAGTTTAATCAAGAAACATTTTATCAATTAAAACAGTATTGAGAGCGATCACATTGTTTATTTCTACACAATTACTCATTCAGTACTATCAATCCTGACTGGTGAGTCATATTACACATTGGCTAACTCGTTGTCCAATGGTAACGTATTGTCGTCCCGACTTACTACTCACAGTGTAGTAAATTTTGTATACAAAACCCCAACATACCGGCAGTAATTGAAGAACTACAAAGACTCAATCACCGCTTAATCACATTGTAAAACATTTAAGGTTTTGTAAAACAGTTCATAAAAAGGTTTACAAAAAGAGGATAAACTCACATTGCTATCTTAGACTTCGCGTAAGGGTTTCCTGGGATTAATCTATAATTTATACAAATGTACATAGGTTAGTATAATAACCCTTTGATAATATTAATGATACCCTCCCCGAGACGGTATTCCAACAACTACGTCGGGCAGAACCACGACAGTTGTTACGGAACCCTAAATCAATGGGGCAGCGTATCTAATACGAAACTGGGGTTATAATACTTACAACGGAGCAGAACCTCGCTAATTAGGGGGTATAATACCCGTATAATAAAGCCTATATTTCAGAATTTGAGATTGAGAAACGTTTGTGAGTGAATTGGAATGAAATCCGATGGCCTTCTTATATAGGGTTGTGTTCTGGTTCTCACGCGGCCCGCGTAAGTGTAAGCAAGGGCTTACGCGGACCGCGTACTAGTCCGGGTAGGGTTTAGGGTGTCCGGGTCACTGCCTAGCTTCGCCACGATGATGACACGTGTCATCACCAGGCTGCGCCACTATCTTGGTCTCATGCGGCCCGCGTTAACTTAAGGGGGATCTTATGCGGCCCGCCAAAACTTAAGAAAACCAACGAAATCAAGTTTTAACCTTGATAACGCCGGCGTAAGGGTTGGGGTGGGTCTACGCGGCCCGCCTCAACTTAATAATCAGATTTTTAAATTTTATTTTTAATGCTATACTGTATTTCGGGCTCGGTTTTCACATACGGGGTGTATTTAAAGACATATTGGGACATTTTAAAATATATTAGGGTGTCGGAAATATTCAAGAGTGTCGGTTTTATTTGAGGATTGTTACATCCTCCCCACCTTGTTTTAGAGCTCGTCCTCGAGATCTACTGGAACAAGTGCGGATATTTCCTTTGCATTTCAGATTCAAGCTCCCATGTGTACTCAGGTCCTCTTTTGGAGTTCCACTTCACTTTGACCAGAATTAATCTCTTATGCTTGAGATTCTTGACTTTCCTGTCTTCAATCTGTAGAGGCTTTTCTACAAACTTGAGTTGTTCATTTACCTCTATATCCTTAAGAGGTACTATTAGTGATTCATCAGCTAAACACTTTTTGAGATTAGATACATGAAATACATCATGTATTCCTGCCATTTCCTCTAGCAGTTGTAGCTAATAGGCTACAGGTCTATTCTTTTAATAATCTCAAAAGGTCCAACATACCTGGGACTTAGCTTTCCCCTTTTGATGAATCTTACTACTCCTTTCCAAGGAGAAACTTTCAACAATACTTTATCTCCTGCTTGAAATTCCAATGGCTTGCGTCGGTTATCAGCATAACTCTTCTGTCGATCACGTGTTGCTTTCAATTGTTCCTTGACTTGAATAATCTTGTCGGTTGTTTCTTGCACTATCTCAGGTCCAGATAGTTGCTTTTCCCCAATTTCTGCCCAACAGACTGGGGTTCGGCACTTTCGCCCATAAAGTGCTTCAAATGGTGCAGCTTTGATACTTGTGTGATAACTATTATTATATTAAAATTCTATTAAAGGTAAGTGATCGTCCCAATTACCTCCAAAATCAATTACACAAGCTCTAAGCATGTCTTCCATTGTCTGAATCGTCCTTTCACTTTGTCCGTCCGTTTGAGGATGATAAGTTGTGCTTAGTTTTAACTTGGTTCCCATGGCTTTTTGGAAACTTGACCAAAAATGAGAGGTAAAACGGCTATCTCTATCAGAAACAATTGATAAAGGAATTCCATGTAAAGAAACAATTTCATTTACATATAATTTAGCTAGTTTTTCCATACTAAAAGTTTCTTTCATTGGTAGAAAATGAGCTGACTTGGTTAGCCTATCTACAATCACCCAGATTGTGTCATTGCCTTTCTTTGTTTTGGGTAATTTGGTAACAAAATCCATTGTTATCAATTCCCATTTCCACACTAGCATTTCTAATTGTTGTAATAGACCTGAGGGTTTCTGGTGTTCAGCTTTGACTTGTGAACAGGTTAAACATTTAGAAACATAGGCTGCTATGTCCTTTTTCATTCCTATCCACCAGAAATTCTTTCTTAAATCTTGATACATCTTATCATTTCCTGGATGCATCGTATATTTGGACTTATGGGCTTCTTCTAATATACGATGACGTAGGTTTCCTAATTTAGGTATCCACATTCTCTTTTCATGGAATCTCCAAATTCCATATGTTCCTTGTTCTAATTCCTTAATCATACCTTTCAATTTTTCAGTATCATCCTTGATTACTGATTCTTGTGCTATTCTAATTTGCTCATTTAAATCTAGTTGTAGATTTAATTTAAGAGAACGTACCATTTTTGGTTTGTCATGATATTTTCGACTTAAAGCATCTGCCACTACATTTGCTTTTCCTTCATGATACTGGATATCACAATTATAATCACTAAGCATCTCCATCCAGCGTCTTTGTCTCATATTCAACTCCTTTTGCTTGAAAACATACCTTAAACTCTTATGATCAATGAATATAGTAAACTTACTACCATAAAGGTAATGTCTCCAAATCTTAAGAGCAAAAATTATAGCTCCTAATTCTAGATCATGGGTTGAATAATTCTCTTCATGATTCTTAAATTATCTAGATGCGTAAGCTATAACCTTTTAACGTTGCATTAATACACATCCATAACCTAATTTGGAAGCGTCACAATAGACTACAAAGTCTTCAGCTCCTTCTGGTAATGCTAGTATGGGTGTATGGGTTAATCTTTGCTTAAGGATTCTAAAGGCTTCTTCTTGTTTTAATCCCCATTCAAACTTAACAGATTTACAGGTTAGCTTAGTTAAAGGAATGACTATTCTAGAAAAATCTTGAATAAATCTTCTATAATAACCGGCCAATCCTAAGAAACTTCTAACCTCAGTTGGTGACTCAGGGGTTTTCCATTTAGTAATCGCCTCAATTTTTGTTGGATCCACATGAATTCCTTCATGATTGACGAGGTGTCCAAGAAACTGTACCTGTTCTAACCAAAATTCGCACTTGGAAAATTTAGCGTAAAGCTTTTCCTTTCATAATAAACTTAAAAGTGCGTGCAAATGCTTTGCATGATCCTCTTTATTCTTAGAGTAAATGAAAATATCATCTATAAAAACAATTATGAATTTATCCAAATATGGCTTACATATTCGGTTCATCATGTCCATAAATGCAGTTGGGGCATTGGTTAAACCAAATGGCATGACAGTAAATTCATAATGGCCATACCTTGTTCTGAATGCGGTTTTAGGAATATCCTCTTCCTGTACCTTTAATTGATGATATCCTGACCTTTAATCGATTTTAGAGAAAAATCGAGCTCCTTGTAGTTGATCGAACAGATCATCGATTCTTGGTAATGGGTACCGATTCTTAATCGTGACCTTGTTTAATTCACGGTAGTCAATGCACATACGCATCGATCCGTCTTTCTTTTTAACGAACAGTATCGACGCTCCCCATGGTGACGAACTTGGCTGTATAAATCCTTTTTCTAGCAATTCGTCCAATTGTTTCTTCAATTCTTGCATTTCTGCAGGTGCCAAACGGTAAGGTGCTTTGGCAATCGGTGTTGTTCCTGGTATTAAATGGATTCTGAATTCAACTTCTCTATCTGGAGGTTGTCCTGGAAATTCTTCTGGAATACATCTGAAAACCGAGATACTACTGGAATATCTTTTAAATCCTTTCCTTTAGTGTTAGTGATTATGGAAATCAAATACACTATAGAACCTTTTCTTATATAAATTGCAGTTTTCATCACAGAGATGAATTTTGTGGATCTAGATGGTTTATCTCCTTTAATTATGATCGTTTTCCTTTTTGGTGAATTTACTTGAATTAACTTTTGATCACATAAAATACTGGCTTTATTGGCTATTAACCAATCCATTCCTAGAACAATATCAAATCCTGCCAGATTCCTGGGATAAAGGTTTGCAATAAATTTTTGATTTAAAATTTCCATGCTTGCTCCCTGCAAGATTTCAGAAATCCTAACAGTTTCTCCATTAGCTGTCTCTACTAAGCATTCTTGTGGTAGTTTAGTTAATGACTGATTTAGAAATTTGCAAAATGATGTATTAATAAAACTTTGGTTTGCACCAGAGTCAAATAATACTTTAGCAAAAACATCATTAACTAAAAACGTATCAGCTATGACATCTGGAATCATCTTGGCTTCATCTGCAGTCAGAACAAATGCTCTAGCATTTTTAGTATTCTTGTTGTTTGTAGCTGGAGCTAATTTCGGGCAATTAGGCTTGATATGACCTTGTTCTCCGCAGTTGTAACATATCCTGTTGTTAGCTTTCTTCCTGCAGTCTTCTTCCTTGTATCCCAATATTGCAAAAATTACAGTATATGGAGCATCTTTCTGAATGCTTTCTTTTGCAATTTTTACAGTAAGGTGTAGAGGTAGAACCTATATTTTTTCCCACGATTAAAATTTCCAAAATGAAATTCTTGTGTGAGCTTCTGGGTTAGGTTCCTCCTTTGATCCTCTTCTCGGGTACGGACTAATTCATCTGTCAATGTATTTGCCAGTTCTACAGCTTCTTCTATGGTTTGAGGTCTAACTGCCTTGACTACGTGTCTTATCTCCCCAATTAATCCCCAGATATAACGGGAGATCAATACTGGTTCAGGTGAAGCAAGAGTTGGCACTATTCTAGCATATTCAAAGAATAATTTAGTGTATCCCTTACTATCCACACCAGTTATCCTAAGGTTTAGGAATTTGTTTGCTATCTGTTCCTTCTCATTGGGTGGGCAGAATTTCCTTTCTACCTTGTCCTTAAATTCTTCCCATTCCATATTGTAAGTTCTACCACTTCCTCTTGATTGGAGGATAGTGTTCCACCATTCTAGTGTTGAATTCTTAAATAGATTAGAAGCAAACATTATCTTATCTTCTTCAGCACACTTGCTTATTCTTAAGACTGCCTCAGTCTTCTCTATCCAGCGTAGGGTTGCAATGGCCCCTTCGTTGCCCGAGAATTCCATTGGTTTACAAGACCAGAATTCTTTATAAGAACAACCGTAAGACACGGTTCTTCTCCTTTTGGGAATGGGCATTTGAAGTACAGGTCCATTGTTCACACTGTTTTCTGGTTCGATTGGTCGCTTATTGCTATGCTTACTTTTATTATTTGCTTCTTGAATCGTTTGAATAATAAATGTCATGGCATCTATGATTCCTTGTGCCACTATATGTTGAACGACACTATTATCCATTTGGTTTCTATTGTTATTGATGCTTGGATTCTCATTAACCACGTTAATGTTACTCTGGTTATCATTATTCAGATTTCCTTGATTTCCTTCGTCGGCCATCTGAATTTTAAACATTTAGCAATCATTAATAGAATAATTAAATAGTTTAAGTAACAACCACATAATACACATATTGGTCAAAAACGTCGTGCATTGCGACTTTACTCTTTTTGATATAGTATGCGTCAAATACACACTAAAACAGAAATAAAAAAAATTACAATACTACTATGCCTCGTTAACCACAGAGTGGTCTATACTACTATAGATTTATTATTATTACACATATTTTATTTATCTTATTATTATTACCAACTTTATCATCTCCTTCATGGATATGGATTTCCCCCGAAATCCATCTGGCGCTCATCGTATTTCCATACGAGTTGCTCTCCTACATACCTCATCCTTTCGCTACTTTCTATGATTTCCTCTCCAAAATTTCGGAGTTCTTGCATATTCTCTGCACTCATTAGGGGTGCAGGTACTGGTATTGGCTCTGTGTACTAAGGTACTGGATTCTCCTGAGGGTATGGATTCTCCAAAATCTCCCTAATGTATTCATCGTTGTCAAAATAGGGATCTAGAGGGTCCAGACCTGGATATGCTGCTAAGTTCGGCAAGGTTTCTTCGTTTAAGTGGTAACGTGGCACATAATCCCTAAGATCATCAAACCATGGATCATAATTTGGATCTAGAGGATTAAGGGCTGGTATCCTAGGTATCTCCTCAGGGTTAAAATCATGCATTTCTACCTCCATCGGTTGAGTGGGAATCAAAGGTAAGGGTTGTGGGGCTACTAGTTGTTCCAGACTTGGGTTAGCAGCAGTTATAGCTAGGATATGGAAATTGGCTAGGCTTCTATTAAGCATATCCTGTGTATGGGCATCTGTCTTTCGCTTAGCGGCTGCTAAAACTCTTTACTGTTGCAACTTTCGCATTCTTTTCCTACGCGCAAATGCTTCCTTACTGAACCATCCTCTCTTTTTATGAGGGAATGGCTCTTCTGACTGAGCTTTAAATGCAAACATTTCTTCTTCCTGATCAGCAGAATACCCAGAAAGGGCAGGCTGTGAAGAGGTACCTTCACTCCTAGGTGAATCAGACAACTGTCGACACATGTCTGAGGGTCCTTGATCACTCATACTGTAAACTAACAAAAAGTCAAATAACACAAAACACATAATCACATAAATTATTTCCTAACACAAAATTTAAAATTTAAGTGTCAGCAGAACACTTCTTTGGCTTAGACCAGGGCTAGGTTCTGATACCAACTTCTGTCGCAACCCCCGATCCCTTATCTGTCCCGGGAACGGGCGGACGCGAACTCAGAACTTTGGTGGTGTCAGTTGGTTAATTTAGCAGCGGAAATTACATCAGGACCGTAGTTAGGAAATGTTTATCAGAGTAAAACCACCATATTTGATATTAATAATCATATGGGTAAAACCCAAGTTACTTATTACAATACGTTTATAGGGATAAACCCTATTTTATTGAATTTAAAACATCGTCTTTTAGGTAACTTTTATAGCCACATTTTTCCCAAGCCTTCAGTGCTCTCCAGCTGGCTTTTTACTAATTGGTTGTCACATTGTGTTACCTGAAACGCGTTTTAAAAACATTTGTCAGTGGGAAATACTGGTGAGTGAATCCCAGTTTAATCAAGAAACATTTTATCAATTAAAACAGTATTGAGAGCGATCACATTGTTTATTTCTACACAATTACTCATTCAGTACTGTCAATCCTGACTGGTGGGTCATATTACATATTGGCTAACTCGTTGTCCAATGGTAACGTATTGTCGTCCCGACTTACTACTCACAGTGTAGTGAATTTTGTATACAAAACCCCAACATACCGGCAGTAATTGAAGAACTACAAAGACTCAATCACCGCTTAATCACATTGTAAAACATTTAAGGTTTTGTAAAACAGTTCATAAAAAGGTTTACAAAAAGAGGATAAACTCATATTGCTATCTTAGACTTCGCGTAAGGGTTTCCTGGGATTAATCTATAATTTATACAAATGTACATAGGTTAGTATAATAACCCTTTGATAATATTAATGATACCCTCCCCGAGACGGTATTCCAACAACTACGTCGGGCAGAACCACGACAGTTGTTACGGAACCCTAAATCAATGGGGCAGCGTATCTAATACGAAACTGGGGTTATAATACTTACAACGGAGCAGAACCTCGCTAATTAGGGGGTATAATACCCGTATAATAAAGCCTATATTTCAGAATTTGAGATTGAGAAACGTTTGTGAGTGAATTGGAATGAAATCCGATGGCCTTCTTATATAGGGCTGTTTTCTGGTTCTCACGCGGCCCGCGTAAGTGTAAGCAAGGGCTTACGCGGCCCGCGTACTAGTCCGGGTAGGGTTTAGGGTGTCCGGGTCACTGCCTAGCTTCACCACGATGATGACACATGTCATCACCAGGCTGCGCCACTATCTTGGTCTCACGCGGCCCGCGTTAACTTAAGGGTGATCTTACGCAACACGCCTAAACTTAAGAAAACCAACGAAATCAAGTTTTAACCTTGATACCGCCCGCGTAAGGGTTGGGGTGGGTCTACGCGGCCCGCCTCAACTTAATAATCAGATTTTTAAATTTTATTTTTAATGCTATACTGTATTTCGGGCTCGGTTTTCACAAACGAGGTGTATTTAAAGACATATTGGGACATTTTAAAATATATTAGGGTGTCGGAAATATTCGAGAGTGTCGGTTTTATTTGAGGATTGTTACATCGCTGCCGCCGGAGACAAGGTACGCATTCCCGACTTTTCGAAACGGATCTCGATCGTAGATAGATGCGTCAGTGGATTCAATTGCAAGTAATAATAGAGATATAGCTGTGACGGTGATGAACCGGAGATTTGAAATGCGTGCAGAATTCATAGAGGTTGAGTTGATGATTCGTGCCTCATATATGGATTATATCCAAGTAAATTCATGGAGGTTGAGTTGATGATTGATAGGAGGTGTTCATCTGATTTCTTGGCTGTGATGGTGGAGAGGTTGAAGAAGATGAAGTTGAAGATGGTGGGGGTGGATCCACAATAGGGATGAGCAAATCGTTCCAGGTACCGGTACCGAATTTACCGAACCGGGTACTTTTTCGGTACCGACTTTTAGCATTTTCGGTACCGGTCCGGTACGGTACCAGTTCGGTACCGAACCGGGTATATTCGGTACCGGTACCCACTTTTGAGGATTTTCGGTACCGGTACCGGTTCGATACCGGACGGTACCGAGTTCATCCCTAATCCACAAAGACGGTGGGGTTAAGCTGATTGGGTGAGAGGGTGAGGTGGGGCCATGCACTTAATCGTCTTATATATTTTCTAAGATTTTAATTATTATTTTTTAATTGTAAGGGTATTTAGGTCATGCCACACTAATTTAACTGAGAAAACTAACACTCATCCGCGACAGGGATTATCCGGGAACAAAATTGCAAAAGTTGGAGACCATAACTATAATTTTAGAGAGTTTGGGACTAAAGGTGAAAAATAAGCAAACCACACTACTATCCATGCACTTTTCTCATTTTTTTTCTTATACAGTAATAAATAAACACTTAAAACTTTCTCATGGCTCTCATCCGATCCAAATATTTATACATGATTAAGGGGCTGTTTGGTAGCATCTGAATGACATTAAGAGGCTACCTCTTAATGAAATCATTTAAGAGTTTAACAAAGATAATGTAGAAGAATGTGACATGTGATGGTTTACCATTCAGATGTTACCTCTTATTCAGTCAGACATAAGGTTACCTCTTATTCATTCAGACATAAGGGCCACAAATGATTTCATTAAGAGGCAGTCTCTGAATGGATTAAGAGGCTACCAAACAGCCCCTAAGTACCCTGTCTCTGAATGTTTTTTGTGAGGCTTTTTGGCTTTATTACCGAATACAAACCAAGTATTCTAGTAAACTCTTCACGTCAGAATAATAAGTTTTGACCAGCAATATTAAACAATATTTATGTTGCTTTTTGGGAAAGCATAGTTTACAATGTTCTACGACTTGTGGGTCATGGGTTTGGGTTGGGGCGTGACCCTTGGAGCTTGGGTTTGAAGCCGGGCGTGGGGCGGGCTTGAGATCCGATGTGGCGGCCTCCTATTCGCTGTCCACCGCCAACCCACGCGGTGCACCCACGCCCCGCCATACCCCACGGACACGTCACTAGGCAGTGGGGGGCTTGAACTCCACGTGTCAACTCATGCCCCCAACCCAAGCCCCACCATACCTCACGGTCTACGATAATGGACTGAAGATTTCTCATATCATGGACTTAACTAGAATTTTTTTTACGACATTAGCTATTAGCTGGTAAGGACCATCTATGTTATGGAAACATGTACAGTGTTGTACAAGTTGGGCTGCCCGCTTCTTTTTAGGAAAGCAAAGTGTACAATGTTCTACGACAATGGACTGAAAATTTCTCATATCATGGACTTAATCAGAAAATTTTACGACATTAGCCGGTAAGGACCATCTATGTTATGAAAATGCAATCGTTGGGCTCGCTCATGAACATGTTTTAAACCATCAGGATCAACTATACAATTTTGATAACCACGAGGATAAACTTTGTAATATATGCAAACTACAGGGACCAATTGTGTAACTAACCCCCTTAGTAATTTCATTAGAAATGATTTTTTTTTTTTTTTAAATTTGGATTTTCAAAGTTGGAAAATGCATGGTACACTACACATGCGGACATGAAGTAGTGATTTCCACACGTGATGTATTCACTCGTTCTTGTCTAAGACTAGGGTGTGGGATAAAGCCATCAAGACACATCAACGCCACGTCAGATCCCCCTCCTAACCAATCATTCATCGATCCACTCAAAAGTTGCTCGTTACCATGCTGGCGAATGAACAATGACGCTCCCTTTTAATTGACTGGGTATGAACGGTGGCGCCCCTCCGGCGCTATCGGAGGTGAGGTGGTAGGGGTGACGCTCTCCACACCCTCCGGCCTAAGAAATAGTTAAATTCGTCAATGTTTGTTTTGATAATTTTTTTACCTACTCAAAGTAGTAATCTTTGTGATTTGTTCCGAAACTAATATTAGGTTAATAATTTACTTGGTCAAAGACTAGAAGTTGTATTTTTATGAGTTTTTACCTAAAGTGAATCTGCAAGGCTAGTAGTAAATAAGTGGCCATGTCGTTATACATACGTCAGTATATAAAATTACAAAATGGAAGGAAGGGTAATAATTTACTTAGATAATAGAGTAAAATGCTTGGATGCTCCGTGTGGTTTGGTAAAATAACACCTATAGTCCCTAACTTTTATAAATTACATGTATGCTCCCTGTGGTTTGCTCGTTTGTTACAAGGATAGTCCCTGAAGTGGATGGACATTAGTTTTCTCAGTTAAATGAGTGAAATGACAGAATTGCCCTTACTATCAAAAAAATATAATTAAATCATTAAAAGAAATTAAAAAAAGGGGAACCCACCTTCCACTTCTTCTTCATCCTAAAACCACAGTCCACAACCTCCATCCTCCTAAAATCACCACCACCCACCACCTCCTTAGACTATCCGCATCAGTGAAAGGCTATCATTTCTACAAACAGCCTAATCAACATGCCACATCAGCTTTTCACTTATTCTTCCCACAAACACTTTTTACCCACAACAATAACATATGGGTGTGCCTATTGGCACACCAAACCCTAGTAAAATTAGGATTTATCTACGCAGCGTATTGGTCAATACAAAGCGTATAGGATTAACCTTATACGCTGCGTATTGACCTATACGCTGCGTAGATAAACCATGGATCTCAGTGCCTAATAACCAATCATTGCACAGAAAACAAGGTTTATATATGCTGCGTATAGGTCTCTACGCAACGTATATAAATCATTAGTCTTTTTTGGGTCATTTTGGTAGGTTTGAGGGATCATTTTTTCACAAAGTTTAAATACGCTGCGTATTGACCTATACGCAGCGTATATAAAGGCCTGAAAATGTCATTTATACCCTTGTGTTGAGGCTATACGAAGCCAAATTCAAGGGTAGTTGGGTCATTTTCGTCTTATACGCTGCGTAGTGATCTATAAGGAGCGTATATAAAGCTCCATTTTTGTATTTTTTTTTGTGTATTCCTTTGTTTATTTATTAAAAAAAAGGAAAATAACACCCGATACCATACTATACGATACGATATAACACCCTTATAGACCTATAGGTGTGATTTAGGCCTCGTATTGACCTCGTATAAGCCTATAAGTGTGATATCGTATCGTATAGGTGTAGTATAGGTCACGTATTGACCTCGTATAAGACTATAAGTGTGATATCGTATCGTATAGCATAGTATATGTCCCGTATTGACCTCGTATAAGCCTATAAGTGTGATATCGTATTGTATAGCGTAGTATATGTCCCGTATAGGCCTATAAGTGTGATATCGTATCGTATAGGTGTAGTATAGGTCACGTATTGACCTCGTATAAGCCTATAAGTGTGATATCGTATCGTATAACATAGTATATGTCCCGTATTGACCTCGTATAAGCCTATAAGTGTGATATCTTATCGTATAGCGTAGTATATGTCCCGTATAGGCCTATAAGTGTGATATCGTATCGTATAGATGTAGTATAGGTCACGTATTGACCCCGTATAACCCTATAAGTGTGATATCGTATCGTATAACGTAGTATAGGTCCCGTATTGACCTCGTATAAGTCATTTTTGTCTCATACGCTGCGTAGGGATCTATACGAGGTCAATACGTGACCTATACTACACCTATACGATACGATATCACACTTATAGGCTTATACGAGGTCAATACGGGACTTAAACCCCATACCTATACGATACGATATCACACTTATAGCCTTATACGGGACATATACTACGCTATATGATACAATATCACACTTATAGGCTTATACGAGGTCAATACGGGAACTAAATCACACCTATACGATACAATATCACACTTATAGGCTTATACGAGGTAAATACGGGACCTAAATCACACCTTTAAGCCTATACAGGTGTTATATCGTATCGTATAGTATCGTATCGGGTGTTAATTTTCTTTTTTTTTATAAATAAACAAAGGAATACACAAAAAAAAATAAAAAAATGGAGCTTTATATACGCTGCCCAAAAAAAATAAAAAATGGAGCTTTATATACGCTGCGCATAGATCCCTACGCAGCGTATGAGACAAAAATGACACAACTACCCTTGTATTTGGCTTCGTATAGCCTCAACACAAGGGTATAAAGGACATTTTCTGACCTTTATATACGCTGCGTATAGGTCTATACTCAGCGTATGTAAAGGGTGGTAAAATTTGTTTTAACCCCAAACCTGTGGTAAAATTATCTTTTTAACCCTTATAGTGTATATACGCTGCGTATTGACCTATACGCAGCGTATATAAAGGTCTGAAAATGTCATTTATACCCTTGTGTTGAGGCTATACGAAGCCAAATACAAGGGTAGTTGGGTCATTTTTGTCTTATACGCTGCGTGGTGATCTATAAGGAGCGTATATAAAGCTCCATTTTTGTATTTTTTTTTGTGTATTCCTTTGTTTATTTATAAAAAAAGTAAAATAACACCCGATACCATACTATACGATTCGATATAACACTCGTATAGGCCCATAGGTGTGATTTAGGCCTCGTATTGACCTCGTATAAGCCTATAAGTGTGATATCGTATCGTATAGGTGTAGTATAGGTCACGTATTGACCTCGTATAAGACTATAAGTGTGATATCGTATCGTATAGCATAGTATATGTCCCGTATTGCCCTCGTATAAGACTATAAGTGTGATATCGTATCGTATAGCATAGTATATGTCCCGTATTGACCTCGTATAAGCCTATAAGTGTGATATCATATCGTATAGCGTAGTATATGTCCCGTATAGGCCTATAAGTGTGATATCGTATCGTAAAGGTGTAGTATAGGTCACGTATTGACCTCGTATAAGCCTATAAGTGTGATATCGTACCGTATAACATAGTATATGTCCCGTATTGACCTCGTATAAGCCTATAAGTGTGATATCGTATCGTATAGCGTAGTATATGTCCCGTATAGGCCTATAAGTGTGATATCGTATCGTATAGATGTAGTATAGGTCACGTATTGACCCCGTATAAGCCTATAAGTGTGATATCGTATCGTATAGCGTAGTATATGTCCCGTATTGACCTCGTATAAGCCTATAAGTGTGATATCGTATCGTATAGCGTAGTATATGTCCCGTATAGGCCTATAAGTGTGATATCGTATCGTATAGATGTAGTATAGGTCACGTATTGACCCCGTATAAGCCTATAAGTGTGATATCGTATCGTATAGTAGGCCTATACGGGACATATATACACCTATAGGCCTATACGGGACATATATACACCTATAGTCCTATACGGGTGTTATATCTATCGTATAGTAGCGTATCGTGTTGCATCGTATCGTATAGTGTAGTAGCGTATCGTGTTGCATCGTATCGTATAATATATTTGTACTATTTACCAATAATATTGTTTTTTATAATTAATTTTCTTTTTTAATTTTTATAATTCATAATAGTTGTATTATTTTTAATTTTGATAATTTATATTTGTATTATTTACCAATAATATTGTTTTTTATAAATAATTTTCTTTTTTAATTTTTATAATTCATAATAGTTGTATTATTTTTAATTTTTATAATTTATATTTGTATTATTTACCAATAATAGTGTTTTTTTTTTAAATAATTTTCTTTTTTAATTTTTATAATTCATAATAGTTGATTCATTTTTAATTTTTATAATTTATATTTGTATTATTTACCAATAATATTGTTTTTTTATAAAAAATTTCTTTTTTTATAAATAAACAAAGGAATACATAAAAAAATACAAAAATTGAGCTTTATATACGCTGCGTATAGGTCCCTACGCAGCGTATATAAACCCTTGTTTTCTGTGCAATGATTGCTGATAAGGCTCTAAAATCCATGGTTTATATACGCTGAGTATAGGTCTATACGTAGCGTATAGGGTATACGCAGCGTATAGGGTATACGCAGCGTAGGTAAACCCTAAGTGTGCAGATAGGCAAATAGGGTGTGCAGATAGTTAGAGCCTAACATATATATCCTTCCCACAAATAAAAAAAAGAAAGGACCCACCATTCCCCCATTCTTCACCATTCTTCCCCAAGAATCCTTAAGAATGAACACCCTCCATGTCATCCTCTACAACACCCACTAATCCATCTCTCTCACAAATGTCCTCCACATAGGCCAAGAATCACCTTCAAACATCCTTAATGTGGATAGTCTTAAAGCGCAACCTGCAACCACCACCTAAAACCGTCACTTGCCACCACCACCCTCCACCATTACTCTTTCTCCACCATGACCACCCCAAAATCAACTAGCACCTCCTAAAAAAACCCAAACTGCAGTACAACATTGGATATCATCAAATCACTCACAAAGATTGAATATTTTCACTACAAACCCAAAACTCACATGCTCAATTTGAACAACACCCCCAAATTAACAAAAAATCATGAATACCTAAATAAATCTTACCTGGTCAACAAGAAAGTCAATTGTTTAAATAATCTCAATTAACATACATATATAGAAAGATAATCTGGTCAGTTGTTTAGATCCCACTGCCTCCATTTTCAAAATATGCATTGAATCAAAAGAACACTCTAACATCATACAAACAATAGCTGTTTCAAATTCCAAACAAAAAAATAACCAATATCACCAACATAATTTCATAGATCTAGCAAACGGAGTAGAGTTACATATATATAAGATCTCTCTCTACCTTCTTCTCTTTCATATTATAATATAAATTGTTTAGAACATGAAAGCGAAAGCAATACGGATACGAAGGCGACGACGGTAGAGACGAAGGCGGTGGTGGTGGTGGCGTCAGACGTTGGTGCCAGAGCAGGAGCAAGAGCGTCCGTGGCTGAGATGGAGACGAGGAATTTAGTTCGTTTCCGGTGAGCTCGAATGGGGTCGTCGTTTCCGTTGTGGTTTACAACTGAGGTGGGGTGGGATGGAGTTTTATGTTTTAAATAAAAAGTGGGTCCCACTTTAATTATATTGGTTTTTATTTATCTATACTATATTATAATATATGAGGGAAGGATTCCCAAAAGTTAAGAACTTCTTCCCCCATTATTTATAAATAAACCCCTAGAATGAGGGTAAAGTGGTCTTTTAAACCATAATTATTTTTTAGTCCCTCAATCTATTACATTTAAATCCTTGACATTTAACATAATTATGGGTAATTAGTTACACTCCCCCCCTCTTTAATTCTTTAATGTATTCCTGCGATATCTTACAACCCGTAATGTTTTAAAAAAAATCCGAAGGTACCATGACGATCGGCACATTTTTTTAAACGTTTCGATAGTTGTCTTTTTTAGTTTCGTCGTGCGTTCATAAAGTACAAATAGCCGATGCGTAAATGTACAATTGATTAAAGCCAACATTTGTTTTTTTTACCCAAGCCAGCTTTGACCATTACCTAGCTACCGTGCATTAACATTTGTTTTTTACCCAAGTTTTTTGTTTTGAACGAAATTAATAAACTAAAATATTCCCTCATTTTACTTGTACAGAGTCAGTTTGTTGTGACATGTTTAATATAGTATAGATAAAACTCACAACAAACTTCCTATTAAACATGCCACAACAAACTAAACAGGATATGTGCATCTTATTTTAAAAACTTAAAACTCACAACAAACTTCCTAAATAAGTGGATGACCAATCTAAAACAAACCCTAATGGACTACTATAAATACATAGCAAACACTCACAATTCTACATTTCTATTGCTAAACAGATGTAAAATATGGAGCCAGTTCTGAATTCACTTGTTGCGAAAAACAAGCATGCGATATTGAAAAATCTAAGGTCGGTTCTATGATAAGTTTTGTTATATCGGAATAATGAATAATTGTTTTCTTTTATTTACTTTTATGTGAATACTAACTTATTTGATTTTTCAGATTCAACACACCAATTTAAACACCCCAGTTGTCAAACAAGCTTTTGTTAGTTTTAAGTAATATTTTCGCTTATAATCTTTCATATTAACAAGTTCGTTATGTTATTATTTGGTGTTTTATTGTAGGATGATGGTGATAATAGTGTTGAAATTATTTCTTATGGTGCAATGTTCAGTCCATACAAGTCTAATCTTCAACATCAATTTAGTAAAGAGGTAATTTTAAAATTTATTTAATCTTTTTAAAATTTTTATATTCAATATTTGTTTTTTTTATAAAATTTATTTAATCATTTTTTAACCTTTTTATTAAATTTTTGTTTTTTAAGGATCGGAAGTATGAGAATCAAAAGAAAAGATCTAAGAGACTCTCTGAATGGAAATGGGTCGATGTTATAAATTTAGATGATTATGAGGACGATGAGAAAGAAGATGAATTAGATGATACTGCTGATTCGAGCACAAACAAGAAAAACGGATCAAAAAAGAAGAGAAATTAGATGAAATATATCAAGTGTTTTTATGTTTTTTTCATTTTCAGTTGTTTTTGTTTGATCTAGTCTATCCCATGAATAATAAAGTTTATTTTATATTTGAAGTTTATGTTTTGTGTTATTTTATTGAACTTATAATTTACATCTCGATTGAACTAATATACTTTTGTCATTTGTTTAGTATTTTTTATTAACAAACGAATCATTACATGTTTAAAACAGTTTTTCTATACTTTATTTATTATTAATTTTTATAACAAAACAAAACTTTGATATTTAGTAGATAGAAGATAAACTATGTTCCAAAATTTTAGGAATTATTTAATACTAATTTACGATATTAGTAGATAGATAATAAACTATATCCCAAAATTTTAGGAATTATTTAATACTAATTTACGATATTTAGTAGATAAATAGTAAACTACGTCCCAAAATTTTAGGAATTATAAGTCAATTAATTAGGTCCTCCAAGTTAATTATATGGGATGAGGCATCGATGGCGAAACGTCAGGCGATAGAGGCAGTTGATCGAACATTGCAAGACATTATAAGTGTTAGGCTCCCATGTGTAACACTTATGACATATATCCACCACAATAATGTTATCATATACAAATAAGAAAACTACCAGCAATGAGTGCCGCAATCCAAAGTGTCGCCCCCGCCGCATCGCGCGGGCACCCTACTAGTATTCATGTTATTGGTTTTTATTTATATTCATGTTATTGGTTTTTCAAGGATAAGGATAATTTAGTAAATTTACATGTACTTAACACCAAAAACTAACCTCCATCCACATCAGGGACTATCCGAGTAACAAGTTGTCAAACCACAGGGACCATATAAGTAATTTTGAAAAGGTGGGGACTAAAGGTGAAACTTTAACAAACCACAGGGACTATCCGTGCATTTTACTCTAGATAATATCAAAACAAAACTATGTCTTGCTTATTATAGGAAGTTACAGTACCAATTAAGTAATTATAGGCAATTGAGACCAAACAAATAAATTTGATGAAAAAACAAGAACATTTTCTTACAAAACATTCTTTGCAACAGTTGCATTCACCCAGGTTAACATAGAATATGGGAATCGAGTAGTCCTGCAAGTAACCAAGTTCAAGTACCTAGAATTGTTTGTATAAAGTATGGGGAATTAGATAGTGATGTGGCACATAGAATACAAGTAGGCTGGTGTAGGTGGAGGGTAGTCTCATGGGTACTATGTGACAAGAACTTTCCAATTGGATTAAAGTGGAAATTCTATAGGGTGGCAATACGACCGACTATGCTATATGGAACTAATTGTTGGGCCATTAAGAAAACACATGCGCATAAGATGGAGGTGGCATAGATGAGGATGTTGAGTTAGATGTGTGGCCAAACAAGGTTAGATATGGTAAGAAATGAGGTTTTCGGAAAAAGGTTAAGAGTGACTAGTATATCGAATAAAATAAGGGAATGGAGATTGAGATGGTTTGGGAATGTGAAGAGGATACAAACAATGACGCCAATTAGAGCAACAAAAGCCATCACGGTGGAGGGGAGCACGAGTAGATCGAGGCCTAAATTGACTTGGGAAGATAGAATTAGCCAAGATTTAATAGAGTTGCATCTCTCTAACGACATAGTCCAGGATATGAGTTATTGGAGACGTAAGATTGAGGTGAGAGACTTTTAAAGGCTTAGGGTTTCTCACTCTTTAGGGAGACTTTGCATGTTATTGTATACCTATTTTTGTGTCTATATGGTGTTACTTATGTTTTTTTTTTTACTTTTCATCACTTGCTTGGTTGGTGGTTTGCTTTTTTTTTTCCTTTAATATTGTTTTTGTGTTTATTGGTTATTGCTTGTGTTGGAGCTGGGGTCTATTTGAAAGCAGTCTCTCTGTCCTTAAGCGTATGGGAAGTGTTGTTTACATCACACCATCGTCAGACCCTATTAATAGCTTGGTTATGGGTGAGATTTACTGGGTTTGGTTGTTGTTGTTGTTGGTCTTGCGTGGAAACTTGAGTAAACGTAGAGTTAGTCTATCAAGGGTGTTTAGTTTAAAAATGAAAATAAGTCTTATGGGCTATTAGATTATAAGTTTAAATGGATGAGATTGATTAGTGAAATTTCTATAAATTGTGTTCTATTTTTAAATGATTGATTTAATAGCACAGGGATAAAAATGTAATTTTAGTGTATTTTATATTCAGAAACTCACATGCCAGTTCCTCTCCATCTTTTTTAAACGTCAATAATTTTTATACGTAATTGTTTTTTCAGCATTCACACGATAATAACGAACATTTTTTTAATCTTTAAAATGAGTACTATAGTATTATATAAAAATACGTTTAAACTAGGCGTTTTTAGTCTATGATGTTTTCGGTTTTGTTTATTTGAGGTGATTTATTTTGTAGGTAACAATGGGTTTATTATGTAATGTTTTATTAGTAGCATGTAGATGGTGTTTTATTTTGCAGTTAACAAAAGGTAGATAGTGTTATATTTTGCATATAACAAATGGTAATAGTGTTTTATTTCACTGGAACAATTGAACAAGGTGTTTTTACCACAATTAAAGAATTGTCTAATTACTCTTATACCCTTTACTCTAATTAATAATGATTGCCACATGTTAAGTTCTTAAGGCCTTTTAGACTTCTTAGGAGTTTAAGTATTTGTAGATGAACATTTACCTATTATCACATACAATATTTATAAATTATCAATTATCAACATGATTGTGCCTCATGTTGTTGTAATCTTTGCGTTTTTATTTTATTAGGCTTTGAGGAGTTGTAAGTAGGGGTGTTCAAGATCGGATAATCCGGTTTTCGGATATCCGAAAATCGGATATCCGAAATTTCGGATAGTGAAATATTGACATCCGAACCCGAATCCGAAATTTCGGATATCTGAAATTTCGGATTCGGGTTCGGATATCTAATCGGATATCCGAATATCCAATTTTTTATTTAATTTTTATTTTTTATTATTTTTTTAATATTTGGAACCGGATTTTTCGGATAGTTTCGGATATCCGAATATAAATTTTGGATATTTTTCGGATATTTCGGATATTTTTTCGGATACTTCGGATATTTCAGATATTTTTTCGGATATTTCGGATATTTTTCGGATACTTAGGATATTTGTCGGATACTTCGGATATTTTCGGATATTCGGATATCCGAAAAAAATAAAAATTAAATTTTTGGATATTTTCCGATAATCCGATTATCCGAAAATTCTCAAAATCACTATCCGAATCCGAATCCGAATTTTCGGATTATCCGATTTTCACATATCCGAAAATTCGGATATTTCGGATATTTCGGATTCGGTTTTTTTGAACACCCCTAGTTGTAAGGTGTTCTTTGGTGTTTGTTTAACTGGTTTAGTTGAGTTGGCTATTAGGCAGCACTATACGTGTCTGTGAGGTGTCTTTGTTTTTGACATACGTTTTGCTTCCTATCTTCTTTAGATTTCATTATCATCCCACTGTGTCCCTCTCTTTATGCATTATGCTCATTCTTTCTCTGGAAGCTGCACTTTTTGGGTTAGATGCCGATCGTCTGATTTTCAGGTGTATGGAAGTGATTTTTATAGCCGTGTTATTTGATCGATTATTAGGATATGATCTTGTTTTTTGTGGTTTCTTTTGAACCCTAGATATTTGGTTTGTTATTTTGTATGTTTTAATCTTATGTATTTTGAAGATGTATAGGCTATGAGTGATTGGTGAACCTTAACATGGTTATTTTTATCTCCGTGTTGTTTGTTCGATTGTTAGGCTATTAGGTACTTACTTTTATGTTTGAACTTGAAAGGTTTTTGAAGATGTATGGGCGATGATCCATTGGTGAGCCTTAGTATTCATTGAAGGGGTGTTTTGCTATATGATTGTTGTTCGCTTATGGCTTTGCTTAGCTTGTTTGGTCCGTCCTTTTTGCACTGTTATTTTGATGTATTAGTTATGTCTTTGGGATTTGAAAATAAGGAGACCCATACTCTTTTACATAAACTTATGGTTGTTGTAGCTCTAGGTGGCTCCCACACTAGGACCTATGTTGACACCATTGAGTGATGAACCAACAATCTAAACACTGGCATGGCTTAACCATTGTTGATGTTGTTGTGTTGGTGTTTGATAATTTAAGCTTTGTACGCCGTATGTATAGGCGGGGATTTTAGATGGGTGTTTTGATATGTCGTTTTTGTTCCTTTATAGCTCATGTTGCTTTGGGCTTTTTATGTTGTTGTTTTGAGGGTAGAGTCTAGGCGATGAGCCTTTGCGGTATGCGCATATAATGTATATATGTGTGGGCCATCGGGGGGCAAAAATGAAAGTGCGGTAACTTCAACGTTATTTTACTAATTTCATGAAAATAACATTAAAAGCTGAGGACGGTTAATCATGCATCATGAGGTGGCGTTGATAGCTAAAAGACAAAAGGGTACATGCACTAATCGGTCTTTGTCCCGATTGCTGAGTGTTATGTGCCTTATGTCCAAGCCTTGATGCAAAACTACTATCGAGCCGGGGGGTCTCATTGGAAGCAACGTCTCTATTCCTACGGGGTAGAGGTAAGGCTGTCTACATCTTACCCCCCCCAGACCCTACCTTTTCTTTGCTATTTGTGGGATTTACTGAGTATGATGATGATGATGATAATGATGATCTGTGATTGTTTTATGTTTGTATGTGACACTCGTAGTTTTTGGTTGTTATCCCAAGGTATTTATGAAAATACATGTGCCATTGTGTGCATAAAATGATTTTGAAATATTTTCAAAATGTGTCGGTTATTTGTATTTACTAGTGTAAACTGACGTATCTTCAAAAGACTAAGCGCATGTTGCAAAGTACGTAAATAGGTTGAAAGCTGCCCGGTAGATGATTAGGTGGAATTTGCAACTCCATGTGATTGAAGCTTAGTAGTCTGTTACATAATCATTATGTTATTTCGATCCGCCTGTGGATCTTTAATATACTTCCGTCTGCATATTATTTTTGAACATTCAGACACTTGTAATTTGTAATAGTATTTTATAATCCCAAGACTTCTGTTGTGTTATTTGTGAATATCTGTATCAATTTATCATGTACCCCAAGTTCGGGCCCACCGAGAAATCAGGGTGTGACAGAGAGATACCTGAATCTTAAGCGCCAGATGTGAAGATATATGAAAGGATCTTCTGATCTTTAAAGAATTGGGAGTTATCTTTATCCCTATATATAAGAGAGTAGTTTGACGCATTCTAACGGCTAGTTGATCAGACTAACGGCTAGTTCGAATTGAACGGCAATATGACAGTTGTGATCACTATCACAACCGCTATATTGGGGGCAATTGTTAGGGCATAGATTTTTATAATTATGGATCCAATATTCTGAGGTGTTGCCTAGATCAGTTATCCTTAATGGGTAGTGCAGGGACTCAGAGGATCAAGGATCCTTATTATTATTTGTGGTCTTTAACGATTGTTCTCGATATTTTCTTATGTTCATGTGCAGGGAATCAACGAAGTGGACTGAGTCTTAGCTGGAATCTCGGGGATAATTCGTTCAAGATGCTGCACGTGCTATTTCCACAAACGGTCATGGGAAATGAACGTGGTCTTGCATAATTTTCGGGCTTAGTTGTTAGTGTAGTTCAAAATGAGTTGATGAAGTGTTAGTAGCATAACTCACAATACACACTCTCACATACACACACTACGAACTAGAGAACACATACAACACTCTTAGTAGTTAGTTGTAAAACACTTGATCAACATCCAAAGTTGTAAACTCTTTCGATTGTGCAATATAGTTGGTAGTGATAGTTTTCACTACCCGAGGTTTTTATGCCAACGATCTACTAGTGATCAAGGGCTTTTCCTTGTATAAATCTCTGTGTTTGATTATCTTATACGTTGAAAATTCGTTTCATCATCGTTCAACACCTAAGCACTCTACCTCACTTTACAAATTTGGTTACATTACCCTTGATTAGATTTTTGACCAAAACAGTAGTATTTAAAATTCTCTTGTGTTGTGAAGCTTTTGATGTTATTACCAAATCCAAACCTAGTAACGAGATAAACCTCTTGAGTTATAAGTTAATATGTGCAATACTAAAGAACACACAATCTCTAGGTTGTAAGGTTTTTACTTATTTTTAAATGACGATATTCTTATATAAAACAAATTATAACAAAAAGCTAGAACCGAAATGTATATATCCATGTGAGTAAACTAGGACGTTTGTGAAGATAAAACACATCAATCTACCCATCATAAGGTTGACTTTTTTTTTTTAATCTTCTTTTTTCACTTAAAAGAGCCCGTTTTACCTTGATTTCTTCAAGTATCTTTGGTATAGGTATAAACTTTCTATATGCACCAACATGTTGTCAAAATATTGCATACATCTTTTTACGAAAACCCGATAATGACAATTGGCTTGGAATGTCTACGATCTCCCTTACCAAGTTACCCATGATGATCAGTTGTTTGCACCATATCAAGTTTTGGGTCCATATAAAGTTCAGAGCATCACATGTAAAATATCAGAAGATGATCAACCGACTGAAATTTCTCCACAGTATACACAATTGCTTGAATTGATGTGAAGACTTTACTTGGTTGTGTAAATTTGGGTGAACTAATAGACTAGCATTATGTATATCTATAACATCTAACATTGTGCAAAACATGTACCATAAACTAACTATTGTTTCCCAGTGACTTATCCACCTTCTTTGGATTTCTGATGGCAATAATGTTTAGAAGTAAAAATAATAATGTTGAAAATTAGAGTAAAACTAGTATTAAGCACCCCCGCGTTGCGGCGGGGGCGAATACCAATGGCACACTATTGTCAGCGACCACCAACACTCAAGTTGTGGCGTGTTAATGCGAAAAAACTAAACCGAAAAGTAAAACATATAAAAGAATAGCAAAGTCGATCTAGGACCCGCACGTTACGATGAACCTGTCAAACGGGAAAAAACAGACAACGTAAAAATGTTTAACCACACACAGAGGTTGCGCTTTGTTAACTCGCAAAATTTAGAACGAAACGTAAAACGGAAATTTAACGAAAAGTATAGAGGACCAAAGTTGAAAGTAAAAAAAGTTGTGAGGTTAAATTGCAAAAGATGAAAGTTTTGTGGTTAAAAGTAAAAGAAAAATCAAATAGATTTGGGTTAAAAGTAAAGTTTTGGGGTTAAAAGTAAAAAAGTTAAATTATTTTGGGTTAAAAGTAAAGAATCAAATAATTTTGGGTTAAAAAAAAAACCAATTTTTTTTAAAAACTTACAAAGCATAGTTACTAACACCTTTATAACTAATTAAAAACTTACAAAGCATAGTTACAACACCTTTATAACTAAACATGTTGAAAATTATAGTATTGGATAATTCCATAACGAATGGTTAAAAATTCAAAATGTTAGAAAATGAAAGTTACACATGTGGTTCCAAACTTCCAATGAACGGGTTTAGTTAATTTTTTTTCACCCACTAAGGATATGTCACTCTCTTATTGGCTAGGTATAAACGTTGTACATATGCTCAATAAGTTAACAATGTGTGTAAACGACCCACTCACTTGTCTTACGTGTTACCATCTAGTCGGGGCAAAGGAAAGGTACCAAGGATAAATTGTGCCCATTAGGCCCCACTCAACCACGTCTTGACTTAAGCAATGAGAATAAGTTATGTATGTTTTGCTCACTCGTGACATGCCTATCTTTCATTTTCATCCACACAACTCAAACATGCTATGTGTGAAGTTGTTATTGGTTTAACTGTCTATGAAAAAAAATTAAAATGAGTCAATTATAGTTATGTTGATTTACTCACTCAATAGCAATCATCATTGTGGTTTTTCAAAAATTAGATAGCTACATTATTATTATTATTATTATTATTATTATTATTATTATTATTACTACTACTAGAGTCGTAGTTACCCGCGTGTTACGTAGGGACGTGGTTGGAATTCAGAACGTATAGCACACCATTGCAACAGATAAATAAATTTGTAAAATTAATTAAAATGATATATTAATTGGTTATGCTATTTGCGTCGTAACTCGGCTCTGAACATCAAAATAATAACAAAAGGTAAAATGATATAGTAAATAATAAAGGTAAAAACAAGGTAAAGGAAAAATAAAAGATAGAAACTTTGTCGGTTTCGGCGCGCTTGTTATAGAAAAAAAAAGTTAAAAAATATGTTCAAAAAAGTATTGGCGTTTTCGTTAAAAAATATTAAACTAAAAAAACCTTTGTGACTCTCGTTATAGTAAAGAAAAAGAAAAATAAAAAAAAATATGTCTAAAATGGCATTAACGTGTTCGTTAAAAAACTATTTATGGGTAGAAAAGTAATTTGGTTAAAGTTAAAGAAAAAAATACAATAACTAAACTAATGGGGTTGTAAATAAAAAAAGTTTACACTAAATGATGAAATAAAATAAAAGACAAAAAATTGATGAACTTGTAAAACATACATTAGATGTTGTATAATGCTATTCATCTACTCTTCTTTTATATTATTATTATTATTATAATTATTATTGTGCTAGGGTGCTTTTAAGTACAGACTCGATTAAAAGGACGCATACTAGACCTTCTAATATTCACGAATAATTCACATTTTTTCAAAAGAAAAAAACAACTTATATGATTTTCCCTAAAGTGAATCTGCCAAGACAGTAGTAAATACTAAATTCTATATAAAACTGACCATGTCGTTACACACAAGTCAATCCACGAAATCATCACAAGAAAAAAAGTGCAACAACTTTATCAAACAATAAACAATAAACAATAAACAATAAACAAAAAATAAATCTCTTGCTCATTATTGCCAACTCAAACAAAACAAATAAAAAATCCCAAAAAAACCTACAAACATTTCTAACAAAACATCATTTGCATCCGATATTCGTGCCGAAAATGCTTGATACGATACAGTTTAATACCATACCAGATACCATTTGCTCATCCCTACCTTACAACACTCAGACGTTCACCGTCTTACATAAAAACCTTAACGACTTCGCTGCCGACTCACCACCACCAACCGCCCCACCGTCACCCAACAACAACCGCTCATAATACTCCACACAAAACAACGACAACGACAACTCCACCTCATTCCGGTTCCACACCCGCCGCACCACCTCCGTATCACCACCGTTGCTCCTCCTTTTCTTCAGCCGGCTCACCACCGGCCGAACACACATTAAATACAACCTCCGGTAGCCACCAAGCGCCAGCACCACCGACCGAACACCAACTGACGGCGGCACAGACAACTGGCGGAAACATAAGTGTTCCCATAATGCATCGTTCCGTACAATGGAACACCATTTTTTACACACACACGCAGCCGCACCTAACGACCGGCCGTCGAGTCTTTGCAACACTTCGATTAATATGTCGTTGTGGTCGTTTATGGAAATATTGTGTTTCTCTCTCTTGGTTTCTCTCTCTAGAATATTGTTGTGTGTATGCAACATTGCTTGCTGCCTAAATGTTAAAATAGTGATATGTGAGAGGTGAAGATGAGTGAGGGTATTTGTAAGATGAGGCCAGGGTGGTTTGAGTGGATGGGGGAAATGATAAGTTGGAAAAAGTTGAAGGGGGTGTGGGGAATAGTAGTAATTGGTTAGGGGGTGTTTTGTAAATGTGGGTTTGATTTAGAGTTTAGAGTAGGGTGTTGAATAAACGATGTGAGAAGAGTCAAACTAGTATTTTAATGTAGTGGTGTCTCCATGAGGTGTTAAGTTATTGGTCGTTTTATTATTGAGTAAATTACAAGTTTTGTCCTTTATGTTTATCCAAAATTGCAGGCGCTGTCCTTTGTCTTTAAAATTGATGAGTTTTGTCCTTAATGTTTGGAAATCTTGCACGTTATGTCCTTTAGGCCAAACCTAGTTAGATTTTTTTGGTTAAATTTGATTATCCAAGGGTATTTTTGTCATTTCATTATCCAAGGGCTATTGTGTAAAACAATTTATGTTAGAGGGACTATTGTGTCAAATTTAAAAGTTTATGAAATAAAAATCTGCTCTCTCTCTTAATTAACTCCTGCGCAGTCTCTCTCTCTAAACTAAACACTCTCTCTCTCTAAACTAAGATGGCGACAGTGATGGTGGTGATCCGGCGTGACGGAGCTGGTGGGGATCCGGCGGATGGAGGTGGTGTGGTTGTTTTAGGGGCGACGGTGGAGGTGGTGATTCAGATCTTGTTCCGATCTGATCTCCTCTTTCACCGCCATCGTCATCTCCTCCACCTCCACTTCCACCGCCATCGTCACCGTCGACGGTGGTGATTCAGATCTTGTTCCGATCTGATCTCCTCTTTCCGGTGTGGTGACGCGACAGGTTGGCCACTCTCTCTCTCTCTCTCTCTCTCTCTCTCTCTCTTTTCTTTCTCTCTCTCTCTCTCTCTCTAACAACAAGTTGGCCACTTTGTGTGGCGGGCGACGGTGGCACACCGGAAGCAGGTATCTGTGGTGTTAGGTGATGGCGGGTTGTTGTGGTACTGGGTTAGGGGCGATTGAGGTGGTGTTATTGGCGAGAGAGATAGGGATTTCTTTTTTGGGTTGTTACCCCTCTCATGCCACATCATCATCGGATCTGATCCGATCATGTTGAGCCGATGATTTTATCACTCAAAATCAACAACCCTTCAAAGAAAAAAAGAATAAAAAGATCTGCTAGCTGAGCTACGACTACTTGGAGTGGGAGTGGCTATGCTTTTTTTAATAGCAATTCTTTTACTGATAATTTTGATGGTGAAAGATGAAATTGAGAAGGCGATGATGATATTAATTTCTGTATGTGTGGATTTTTGGGGGTGTTTTGATTTGGTATTTAGGTTTTTAATTTTAGGGGATGGAGGATTTGATGATTGGGCATATGGGTTTGATTGTGGTTGGGGACGGTGGTGGCTGGTGGCACTGGCGGTGGTTGGGAGCGGTGAGGGTGGAAGCTGGTGGTGGTCGGCGGCAGGTGAGGGTGGAAGGTGGTGGCTGCAGGTGATTGGCTGTATTTTATTTGATTTCTAAAAATCATTTATAAATTAGGATGTGAAATGACAATGCTACCCTCATGTGCCTTGCACATGACCAGATTTAACAAAAAAAAATTAACTGGGTTTGGCCTAAAGGACATAACGTGCAAGATTTGCAAACATTAAGGACAAAACTCATCAATTTTAAAGACAAAGGACAGCGCCTGCAATTTTGGACAAACATAAAGGACAAAACTTATAATTTACTCTTTATTATTTTAGTGTATTTTTTGTAAACTAATTTTGATAATGTAACTAACTAGGTTTTTAGTATTATTGTTTATTGAAAATAGTGTTATTAATAACAAAAATTCATGATGAATATAGTTGTGTTTAAGTGTAGATTTTTATATGGTGAAAACATATTTCATGATGATATAGTTGAGTGTTAACTCTTCTAAGCTTAAAGTTCTACTTGCTTAAATGAGTCTCAAGTCATGTGTTTAAAGCTATGTTTAGCTTTGTAAGTAATTTTAGATGCTCAAGTTCGACTTAATCTCGTTTAGTATATATCTGATTACATACTCACATATGTAAAGTATATGGGGTAAGTTAATGTACAAAGGACTTTTAATGTACAAAGCGTACAAAGTAATTACGCATGAAGGATTTCAAAATTACGTACGAAGGAAATAACAATTGAAAATTCCGCATGATGGAAATCAAAACTATGCATCAAATTACGCTTGAAGAAAAGAACAAATGAAAATTACGCATGAAGAAAAACCAAAATTACGCATCCTAAAACTTTTTTTACACTTTGTACGTTAACAAGTCTTTGTATTTATAACAAGTGTCAAAAAATATACTTTTTTTTAACGGCAAAGAATCTCATGTGTAAACTCACCCTACTTGGGGCTATGTCCAAGGTCGACTCCTCGACCGCCATGAGACCCTGCCCCTTGATGCGCAGGAACCGGATGGAATCCGTAAACCCTCATCCCCTGTCAGGTTTGAACCCGAGATTAAAGCCTCGATTCATTCCTTCACTCAGACGTCTCTCGAAAAGAGCTCGAGTGAGAATTGAAGTTACGTCTCCACTAGAGAAGGCAAACCTTTTGACCAATAATATATGATAATACTTTTTGTTTAACTTTTTTGTTTTATGTGTGTAATAGTTTTTTTATTTAGCTATATACACGAGCATTAAAAAAATCAACATTTGCATGTACTTTTTTTCCTTTCAACAAATTTGACTTCCATATAATTGATAACGCTTTTACCGTCACCATAATCTTAATCAGTGATGATAACTGTTCAAAAACACTTAGTAATACTTAATTCAAAAGGGGGGTGGCGGCGCAACTTGTTACCCGACTACCTGCCATTGCTTTGTAATTGCCCTTTTTCGTGTGGAATGATAATCTATTATTATTCACATAAAAAAAATTCACTTAGTAACACTTAATTCACTTTATGTGTGTGATATAGTAAAATAGAAAAAAACTAAAATAGTCAATTTCTTTGTTGATGGGGAAATGGAAAATCTTGGTTCTTTGCTGTTGTTTTTTCATGAGATTTTCGTTTATCAGGTTTCTTGACGTTGCTTTAGAGATCCGTTGGGGCAAAGTTTGTTCACATACACACGCAAACAATATTTTTAAAATGCAATTGGAAGTATCTAACTATCTATACTTATTTTTTGTTTTTGTTTCACCTTTAATCTAGTTTACGATTAATTTCTTTCATTTCATTTCTTTTCTCAATAACAATAATTTTAGGGAATAATACTATTTCGAGAGTTGGATTTGCGGTCACACTTTATTTGTCACACATGTATAATGTGCGCTGTTGTATTATCCTAGGACACAACTAAATACATAGATATAAGATATAACGTACAGTATGATACGATATATATCAACTCATCTATGTAATTATATCTTTTTTGGCAAGAAAGAAAGTAAATAGGGCTCGTGTTTAAGCGTTCAACAAACCTTTTCGGGCCCAAAAGTTTATAAATTATAAGGTCAATAATCCTTGGAAATACAATGATATGAATTGTTCTATTGCATTCATTAATGAATGATGAAACAAATTGTCTCTGATAGCCATAAGAGAATATGTTGAGTTAAGATCACACCAAATCAAAAGAAAACCAAGTGACCATTGTCACGTTGCTTTCACTTCACAAGGGCTTATATTTTGCGCCCCACCAAATCTCAAGGGACAAAATGCTATCTGTATCTACATTCTCTTTTGTAGATTTTTTAATTTACTTGTTTCTTTTTCGCCCATAATATAAATTTTTATATTTTAAATATTATATACAATACCCAATCATGGGAGGCTTTGATGGTGTGCGGGGAGGACCTCCGCACAAGGCCCACGATTTCGAGGGGCATGCGATTTAAAAAAAAATCCGATACGTATATGTTATTTTTTCTAAATAGTAAACACATATCACTTTCAATATAGGCCAATTTACAAATCATTTTTTATGGTTTAGAAATTAGCCCACTTGGAATTATGTTTATTGAACCCAATACTAATTTGATTTTTTTTAAATAATAACTAGCCCACTTGGAATTAGGTTTATTGAACCCAATACTAATTTGATTTTTTTTAAATAATAACAAAATATAACGGAAGTGCACATTTTTTCAAGCTCGAACAGGGTATGTGAATTCTCAGAGACGTCTCTGTACCCAATGTTATGTTTCAAGTCATAGCAATTTAATTTAAGATAAAAACAATTTCTTTTAGTTTATGACCGAACCAATAAATGCGAACCTGCATGTAAATGTGGTGGTTCTTAATTGAACAGAATCCTTGATACATAAATCATACGTATAATAGCTATATAGTATATCTTATTACACTTAATAAAATAGCTCTAAAGAAGATAAAAGAAAACTTGTCAACCTAAATTAACAACATCAAATTATCTGTCTTGTGAGGATGAAACAAGTAACTTTTGAATTTTACAAAATAAAAAATAAGTAGTAAAGTAAATATGTAATGTAGTTTTCACATAACATCCCAAGAAGAAAAAAACAATACTTATAAAAGAAAAAAAGTCAAAGAGATAACTATAAAGGTAATATATTTATTAAATATATTTATAAAGAGTGGGGAATGAGCTTGTGGAGTAAACAACAAGAACAAAACAAGAGATAAAATGGTAAACAAAGAAACCAAGGATTCAAAGCCAAATATTTAGTTCCAGTCTAGTTAGAAATTGAAATCCAATACTATATGGTTATTCTAGAAAGTTACATAGTAAAAAATAAAAAAAAAAAAAATTTAAAAAGAAAAAAAACTTCAACCGGTGATAATAAATTTGGTTACATTCACTCAATTACTTTACTTATGATAATTTTGAGAATTAACAATACAACAATAAACAATACGCTGGCCGATATCAATATTAATATTAACAGAAAATTAGATGGCCGAACCGAAAGGTTACCAACTCCTAGTAATCTAATACAACAATTGAGATTAAATTAAAAGAGAATTAAAAAAAAAAATAGAAAACAACACACTCTACCCATGAATGTAGTATCACAAACAAAAAGAGTACAAAAAGTGACTTTTGAAAAAGACCAGTGTCCTATTGTACTACCAATTTAAGATATTTGAAAACTTACCTACGGTGGAATACTTATTCTCACCTGACCGATACACCTCAATTACAGTTAAATACGCTTATTAGAGTACACCGTAAACATACGATACGATATTGTAAGAATGTAGGATTATCGTGTACTAAATTCGTGCTTCACGGCTAGAGGTGTACAAAAAAACCGGTTTTAGAACCGAAACCGGGAAAAAAACCGAAACCGGTTTTTCTTTTTAAACCGGTTTTTTTATAACCGGTTTTAGAACCAACTGAACCGTCGGTTGTAGACTGGTTAGGGATATTCAACTTCGAAACCGGTTATAAAAAACCGGTAAAAAACTGATTTTTTTGGAATAAACCAGTTAAAAACCGGTCGTAACCGGTTGGACTGGTTATTGTTTTGAGTAAAAAACCGGTTTTTGTTTTTGATGAAAAAAACTGGTTCGTTTAATAACCGGAACCGATTTTTGAAAAAAACCAATTTGTAGACCTCTCTACTCACGGCTATGTGACTATGTCCAAGTAAATGGGCCTTAATATACGTTATTGGATCTCACAAGTTGGACTCAAGATTTTCTCATACAACCCATGTAGCTTACTTGTACTCAAATTTGTAAGCTCATGAAGAGGCGTACAAAAACCGGGTTTACGCCTAAACTGATTCGAGCTCCAAACTGAATTGCTTTTTATTGTGGCCCAAATAGGTTAAGCAAAGCCGGTTTGAGTTGCGAATCAATTTTAGTCTACAGTTCCCAAACCTATAGGAACCGGTTTGGGTCCAGTTCTAAGCCGGTTTGGGCCCAAACATATTCCCAAACTGGTTAGGCGCAGACCTATTCTCAAATCGGTTTTAGAAAGATATTTTTTCGATGTCTATTATAAAAAATACAAATTAAACAAAAAAAACCTTTAAATTAACCTTTTCATTTTAACCTTAGAAAAAAAATTAAATACGAAGTAGAGGAAGAAAAATACAAGTGGTAATATTTTTTTGACCTTTTATTTTTTATTCTTTGGTCTCATGATGTGTTTAATCTTCGTCATCTGAATCAAGTTATTGCGTAGGTACTCATCATACGGCTTCATCATCGGTCAATGGGGACATTTTGATTGTTTTGATTCAACCAAAATTTCCCATATATATATACTAACTTACGAGGGGCTAAAATGCAAAAAAAAAAAAAAGGTAAAAAATTTGGGTTTTTTCGAGTCTCTAATGACTATTTAATAGCTATATAGTCGTTAGAACCGTCTAATGGCACAAACCGGTTAACCGGTTTCTCAAACTATTTTTTCTTAACATGCCAAACCGGTTTTAATGGGCCCAGACTGATTCAGGCTCAAACCAATTCGGCTCGTGAAATCTTGAACTACTACCAAACCGTCTGGTTGGGCCGAGCTCAAACCAATTTGGCCTAGAGCAACTTTTTTCGAGGTATAAGGTGGGGTTATGAGCTGATTTGATGGGCTGAAAATGGTTTTTTTTTTGTGCACCATCCATTAAAGACTTATCTGAAAAATCTCATGTTCGATGTATGCATGATCAAGACTTCCCAACAACACAACCATCCCCGCAGGAATGTATGCAAGAAATGGTGGAATCTAGTTTCAGATTCTTACTTTGTGAATCAAGATCACCCGTTTTTTACGATATTATATATTTAGAGTGAATTTCAATGATTGTTCTTTATCTTTATACCTATTTTCAGGCGTTGTCCTTTATGTTCAAAATTGACGAGTTTTGTCCTTTATGCTTTCATATCATACACGTTTTGTCCTTTCGGCCTAACCCAGTTTGTTTTTTCAGTTAAATTTGGTCATGTGCTTTGTACATGAGGGCATTTTTTCAATTCAAAGGTTGCAGAAGCTTTGTGCTGTAAATCTGTCGTTGAACTTACCTTTGAATTGACAAAAATGCTCTCATGTGCAAAGCATATGACCAAATTTAACTGAAAAAAACTAACTGGGTTAGGCCTAAAGGACAAAACGTGTATGATATGAAAACATAAAGGACAAAACTCGTCAATTTTGAACATAAAGGACAGCGCCTGAAAATTGGTATAAAAATAAAGGACAATCCTTGAAATTCACTCATATATTTATATTGATGTTCATTGTTTCAAATTTCGGTTGTTTCACATGACCTTTTGTGTCTTTGGAGACTATGTAAGTATGTATAGAGAGATGTCATGGTCATTCTATAGAGCCTGGTGCTTGACAACCATTTTTAACATGAGTTGAAGAGCCGAAATTGAAGAAATGTAGTCTTGTTTGCCGCTTACTAGGGCATGTGAAACTCCAAAACGGTAGACGATGTTTCACAAATCAACATCTTCATTTTCTTACGTTACGATAGATGTTGGTTGGTTGCTCACCTATCTTTCATCATATGTGAAGAAGTATATTGATGCAACTAACAATCTTACCCTCTCTCAAGCTTTTGAAATAAGTGGCTTGACAATGCTACATCACTATTCGAGAGACAATCTCATGTGATGTACCAACGTAATAGAGATAATATCATGTTTGACATCCTATGTAGTCATCAATACGTTTGGACTAGGGCCTAGCCCATTATTTTATAAAACTACGCCATTGCCTAGGGCCTCACAAGATATGGAGCCTTCAAAGTTAACAAAAAAATTTCATGTATAACTCTATATCAGGGGAAAAACTGCAGTTTTAGACATCTCAATGAAACAAGACAACTCAATGGCCGTAAACAAAGCCGGATTACCACCAGCCATAATCCCAGCAACCCCAGATCCTAAAACAGCAACTTCCAAAAGAGGCGCACCGGATTCGCCAGGTATATAGATTACACTCATGCAAATATAATACATTTTTTTATTTAAAAGGCCAAACGTATAAAACTAACTATAAAATCATTTTACTATTACACAGACGATGAAACAACGGGAAAGCAAGCAAAAAAGTAAAAGGATAACGGGGAAGGTAACATTTTTGCCAGATCAGAAAAACCCAAAATGCATCCTTGCCAATTTTCCAAGTGAAAAAAAGACTAGTGCCTTCACAAAAGCTATCTCTTTTGCGACACACATACACGAACAATGAATGCTTTGTGTAACATCCGCCAATTTTAGAGCTATAGGATTAACGACCCGCCGCCCGTAACTTGTGGTTATGTCATGAGCATATTGCGTTTTCTTGGTTTGATATGTTAGACACATACCATGTTTTTATGTTTATCTCGAATCACATGCTTGCTATGAGGAATGGTTCAAAACTTATCTTTTGCTATGTACGTACCAAACTTGTATACTCGCCTTTGCTTTTGCATTGAACTTTATTTTTAAACATGTTACAGGTTGATGATGATGGTACTATGAAAAGAAGTAGCGTTGATGCCTAGATACACATATAGACGTTAGGTTTAATATGTTGTATCAATTTTGCTTATGTTGTTATGTACTTCTTTGAACTTGTTGTATTTGAATTTCTTGTAATGTTGACAATCACTTTATGCAATGAAATCGGTTTATTAAATATTATCACAAATAGCGTTATGATGTCTCTAGCAATCTTCACACTTCGTCTCATCCCGATGTTTCCGCCATTGGTTGGGGTGTGACAGATTGGTATCAGAGCCATAACTATAGGGAATTAGGAAAAGTAGGAATGCTTTTACCTAGTCTATAGTTTTAGAGCCTTATTCGTATGTTTTGATTGAACTACTACGTGATACCTTATTTGTTTCTTATTTATGCTATTTTAGACATATGTATCACTCGTGAGAAATATTCAACATGTTATTCTTATGCTTTAATGCTTGTCTTATTATGTGCTAATACTTGCTTCATTATTCGATTCTTTACGTGTTACTCTAAACATATTTCTCTATGTGTTAATACATGTTTTATCATTTCGTTATCCAAGCACCATTCTTGATATGCTTTCTTATGTGTTTATACTTGTTCATGTATTTCCTTTGACATACACTTCCCTCATGAATTTTACTTTTATTCTAAATCCGACAACGCTCATATTACAAAAAAAGAGACGACTACACCAAAATAGGCGTGAAACCCACAATTTGGTGAATGACTCTCGATCCTTCTACTTTTCTTTCTTACGCAAAATTCACCACCAAGTTAGGAGTGAAATCCACACCTTGAGGGAGAAATTCAAATTTCAAATTCTAGTGGACCCTCGCCAAAGTGTCGAAATTAACTTTTGACCCGACGAGTACCAACCACACTTAGGATACTAAATCGCCAAGTTAGGGGTGAAACCCGCACCTTGTCGACTAGTTCCACTCCTTGATTTTCATTAATCCCGCCAAGTCTCGAAATTTCAATTGAATTGGGGACATGTAGTAACTGGAAGGGTAAATACCGTCAACCGACTTGTCGGCGAGAGTATTTCACCTATTAGGCCAAAGCATGCTCCTCAAGATCGAAAGACTTTTCGACTACTTTGGTTAGTCAAAGGTTCCGTTTTGGAACCATCCGAATTTTAATCAAACGTGTTTTACTATTTATTTTACGCAATGCAATCTTTCAAATTCGAATTTACTTTCGATATTTTCTTCTCACACACACAACATATTGAATCTTTTCCATACATTTATACATATGCAAGATTTCATGTAATTTAAATTCATATTCCTTGTAACGACAAGCGGAGACATATCCTCGAGATAGGAGTGATTTCCTTACCTTAACGATTAACTCCACTCCCCTTTTCTTAAAACGACCTCACCAACAAGTTCGGGGTGATTCCCTTACCTAGGTGATCGTTACCAAAACGTCTCTTCAAAATATCTTATTATGCAAACTCGATCATGTTTTATACCTAAATTATTTATCATTATTCAAAATACATACGTATACGATTTCAAAATACATTGTTTTATCAAGCGTACTTTCTACCCTACAACCTATTTTCACCTAACTCATACACATGAGATTCTTAAACATATCTTAAACGTTTTACTACACAAATGTCCATTCGTTACAAAATACGTTATGCATAACCAATGAGTATTTTATGTTCCTTTACATATACAAACTATATCCTACCCTTCAAATCATGCTCAATCTAAATTTGGTTTGATAAACTCAACGTTTCGTTTAAACAACTATACACACATTTCATCATACACGTTTTAGCCATTTTAACGCAACAATTCACTCTTAATCATTCGTATTTACATACTTAACCTTTTGGACGATTTTATACACCTAAATCCGTGATGTTCCAACGTACCCTATATACGTAAATTTAAATATTCATACCTACACTTACATTCATACGTTTTATGCCTATACTTATAATCGTATTCATACTTATACTCCTACGTTTCACGTTTTACCTATACCCATACGTTTCATGAGTTTACCTATACTCATATATTTCATGTTTCCACTTATACTCATACGTTGCGTGCTTATACATATACACATACTACTCGTACGTGTTATGTCGATACACATACTCGCATGCTTATTCGTACTTGAACTTATACTTATGCTCATACTTTCAATCATACACACGGTTCATACATTCATACCAGTAGTACATACTTAAGCATGGATTTGCTTACATACTTTACTCTTATACATACACATTTTTATTTTATTCTTACTTTATGTTACCCTGATTCATACTCAACTAGTACAAGCTATGCGGATCATGCGACAATCAATATAATCGCGGGTGCACACGGGATTATAGTGATAGGCGTATGAGAACCATAGAGTGTACTACTGTGTATGGTAAGACTCGGAACGTAACACGACACCGAATACGGAACGGACGTAATGTGGTCAAAACATGGTGGATACGCCGTTGGTACTTCCTATATATAAGTGTTTTCACCATGTTACCAAGTTTCGTAAAACGTGCCATGAGAAATTCAGTGTTTTGCAGACCTTTTGGACCTAATACAACTTCACACAACTCACAAACGCATTATATCCGATTATCCATGACGAGACTTCATCCTTAACACACTACGTTCATCTATCCAACACTTATGCCATTCTCATACTTCTACTCTTTAAGAGACATTCGTTTATTCTATACTCGAATTATTCTCCTCATCCTTTTAGTTCATACAAACCTCGTTCGCAATTAAGTTTGTTTAAACATTCGAGTCCTAACGTACCACGTTACCTATAAAATAGTCTTCCTATTCTGGATTCTTGTGTAACTGTACTTAGTATACCTTTAAAGCTTTATTTAAAGTGCCAAACCTTCTCGTTTCACTCAATAAACAATCTTCTACAAGTGTGATTTCGTTACCACGTCCCATCAAAATACAAACCGTTTGTCAACATCATCTCTCTTAATACGTCACCTTTTTAAATACGTCGCCAATTTAAGTTATTCAAACTTGCTTAGACTCACTGCACCTATATACGCACCTACATGTTTTCAACTATGGTAGATACCTCAAATCATTTTAAACAATGAACTCACTCACAAATTTACCTTGTCACTCCCCAAAGTTTTGTTCCTTTCAAAATGTTTCAAAATTTCAAGTCTCAAATTTTTACTAAAACTTTTCAAGTCTACCTCTTGAATAAATTTTTGGACGAAATTTCCTAAAGGAGGGGAGACTGTAACGCCCCGCGTTTTCATACTTTCTATATTTAGAAACCATCGTTTGTAAAACTATTTTTTTGGAAACCTTGTGTTTTTGTAATCGTTCTATCTTTGTAATCGTTGTAAACTCGAGACTTGAATCATGAATGAAACCTCGCAATCATTTAAGCTTGTGTTATACATACTCTATACATGTGTGTACGTTTAAATTGAGAAGCAATTTGGTATTTATTCGAGGTGATTGCAAACATATGATAAACTATTAAACACGCGACATTTATGTTTTATACGAAACTTATACTTAATCATATTCAAATTACACTTGGGCATACTTTAGAACATGTTACTTATACCTTAGAACCTTAAAATAATCATAAAATCCGTATTAGGTGACATGGGAACAAGTTACAAAGTGAAACAACAAAAAATAAAGATTTTGTGTTTCTGACCACTGCTTGCGCACCGCAACAAATAAGCCTTACGGTGCGCAATGGGTATCTGGGCGGGACAGATTGTGTTTCTTCGCGAAAATACACGAAATCCCAAGATTTAAACCTCCCCAATCACCTTCAATCCACCTCTAAACACCTCCAATCATGCTTAACCTCCTCCCCTATAAATACAACCCTTCTCCAAGCCATTTTACACTTTCACAACTCTCTAATCTTCTCTAAATCACTCTCAAGTTCTTGCAAATTTCAGAAATTCGGGCAGATTCATACACTTGCACTAAAATAGGTATAACTTGCTCATTTCTTAACGAAATCACTTGATTCTTCTTCCTACTTGCTTGGATAATCATGGGGTTTGATTCCTTGACTTCTCCTTGGAGAAATCAGACCTGGAATTGCCCTGAAATGGTCCAAGAACTTTCTGTTTTGTTCAAACTTGTTTAAACTTCATCCAACTTGTGTCTAACACATCTCACACCAATGTCCTAATGCTTACAACCTCTCTTATGGTTGGTTAAGCTTAAAAACATGGTTGAGACACTATAAATCAGAGGTTAAAACCTCAAATACTTTCTGTTTTGTTAGGGTGTTTTGACCCACAAGTCATGTTCGAGCTAGTTCTTGATGTAGAGTGATTATGGAACGACTTGGGTTGTTCCAAACATACAATCCTCACATGATTTGGTGATTTCCCTTAGTTAGATTGTTTATATTATACTAATCCTAGTTCGTGACCCTCCTTGGTTTTTCTTACATCAAGAGAAGTGGTGAACATTTAAGGGGTTCCTAAATGGAAGCTTGTCTTCCTACCCCATACATGACATCTATGAACAACTTGAGGTGCCTAAATGAAGATCTTAATCTTCTACCTCCTACTTGAATTATTGGACTAAATAATATGTAATACTTAACCTAGATATATATATACACTCATTCGAACCTTTGATGTTGAACTTGTGTTTATATGTTAAAGTAGTAGAACATCATCTAAGGCCTAAACCTTGTTGTGATTCTTATGGGTGTCCAACTCATGAAAACATTATCATAACCCTTGTGGTTACCAAGTGTCATACAAGTGTTAAGTGTTGAAGATGATTATTTTCCCATGTTATTCTCATATCTTATTTTATGTTGTTTTAAATACCGAATCTCGTCTCTAAGCATACTTGAACTTCAACCCTTACACATTCAATCTTTTAACCTCATCAACTCGTCAATAATTGGATAATTGGAAAGCATACGCAAACTTTGTGAGTATACTCGTATTTCCCCTTTTTACTTTTACCACTTTTGGGGTGTAACATGTTTACTTATCAAAAAACTTACACATGAACATTTTGCTTAAACACAAAATTATCCATTATATATGAATACTTTGATACATCTTGATGCTTGTTAATACTCATATTCCAAAAAAATGGTAACTTATCATCAAGATAGGGGTGATTCCCTAACCTTGATGATTAGCTCCGCTCACTTTCCAACTTCACCAATGAGCTTGGGGTGACACCCTTACCTCAGAGGTAGTTACCAACTTTTCTTCGTTCTCAATGAAATTTTATGATTAAACGTCCCTTTTCAAAAAAAAAAATTGAATTTATTTCACGTGCATGCTAATATGTTATATTGGATTCGTGTTACTTGGGTGAAACTTTATGTGATAAACTTGTCATTAACTTCGTAAGAAGCCACACCTTAACATACACGATGGGTTGACTTGTGTATTCACATGCCAGGGATACGTTAATCTTGTTAACTAAGTATGTCATGTGGATTGTTCTAAATTTTTATGCAAATACGTTAATCTTAGATTTCGAGGACGAAATCTCCTAAAGTAGGGGAGACTGTAACATCCGCCAATTTTAGAGCTATAGGATTAACGACCCGCCGCCCGTAACTTGTGGTTATGTCATGAGCATATTGCGTTTTCTTGGTTTGATATGTTAGACACATACCATGTTTTTATGTTTATCTCGAATCACATGCTTGCTATGAGGAATGGTTCAAAACTTATCTTTTGCTATGTACGTACCAAACTTGTATACTCGCCTTTGCTTTTGCATTGAACTTTATTTTTAAACATGTTACAGGTTGATGATGATGGTACTATGAAAAGAAGTAGCGTTGATGCCTAGATACACATATAGACGTTAGGTTTAATATGTTGTATCAATTTTGCTTATGTTGTTATGTACTTCTTTGAACTTGTTGTATTTGAATTTCTTGTAATGTTGACAATCACTTTATGCAATGAAATCGGTTTATTAAATATTATCACAAATAGCGTTATGATGTCTCTAGCAATCTTCACACTTCGTCTCATCCCGATGTTTCCGCCATTGGTTGGGGTGTGACACTTTGGCTTTAGCACAATATTTTGGCATCAGCAACAAGATTGGAGAGGCCAAGACATAAACATCTCACTTAAAGGAAGACATTTTGGCTTCAGCAACAAGGCAACAAAACTGTGAAAGCAGCAAGCAAGGACCATAACTTTAAAACCCTTATAAAAAATATCTACAAGACTATTACCCTTATCAAAGTTGTAGTATGAATCCTAATGTCTATAAGGCTATTACTCTTATTTAAGTTTTCTGAATGTTTATGCCACCAATTATCACCTAATGTACATACGCCGCATCGCGCGCGGGCACAATCCCTAGTTAATTATTAAATTAGGATAAAGGACTACGAACACATATCTAACAAGATAAATTATGTTAATGTGCTATAATTTAAACCGCTTATGTTGTCTGATGCAATGAGTCTAACTATTGATAACTGAACTAAAATAGTTAGTCTAGTCCTTAGCGAGCCTCGTATCAAGGTCAATGCTGGACATATGATTTATTTTTTCAGGGTGGGCAAGTGGGAGGATTAACCAAACTTTTAAGGATGATTGTATTAGACTATGAGCCCGTGGGCCCATAGTCTAATATAATAGATTGAGTTTCCTTATTTACACATAACATTATATTCTTTTCAGGGGATGCCCCTGTAGAGTGGGTACACCCCTAATCAAGGTTGGTGTATTGTGGTCTCCGTTGATGTACTAAGATATGGATGTACCGAAGAAACCAAGTAAACATAACTAAAATGTATTGTGATAATTATTTCATACGATGTACATGATAGGCTCTAGAGTATGGTAACCTCTGTAAATTAACTTTTGGTGGACGCCTAGAGTATGTAACAGCTGGCTGCATATGGTGATAGTGATGCAACACGAGTACACCATGCTAGTCGTCAGTTGAATGCAAATAAAGCAACTCGTCAACATTATTTTAAAGCATCTCAATGGATTTAGCTTATAGATATAAAGTGGTTAGTTACCTCAAATTCACTGTTAGTCATCCCTCATATCATACTAAGACCATGTGTAGTGGTAAATTGTTATAATGCCCCCACCATGGGGCATTATCCGACACGTGTCATCCCAGTCAGCATGGGACGTTATTGCAAAAGTGACGTAGTGGGAATAATGCCTGATAATGCCCATTCCAATCATTAAACCAAAAAAAAAAAAGCAAACAGATGGATGGTGATTGGCTAGTCAAACTTGAATGGGGGTTCTCCAAAGTTGTCAGACAAATGCTCAAAATTGATTGGTTAAACAAACATGTGCCAAAGTTCATATCAGCGTTATTATTAAAACGCCAAAGTTCATTTTTTTTAATTTTTTTTAAATAACGCCCCATGTAATGGTAGTGGGGGCGTTTTTTTTTTCAATTTTTTTTAAAAATAACGCCCCACTACGGATGGTCTAACTATGCTTCAACTTAGATTTCAGTAGCAGGGGAACATAAATATCTTGTTACTTCTTCCTCTAAGTACTATTTTAGATATATTAGATAAACTAGGTTATAGATTCGTGTATTACAAGGGTTGAATAATAAAAACGTTTCATAAATCTGTAAATACATCGTATAAGTGAAATATGTTGGAAATTTCGAATTAAAGGTTCCTTTGCGTGCAAGGCAAGGAAACTAAAGGTTCCTTTGCGTGCAAGGCAAGGAAACTAATTAAGGAGTGGATAATTAATTATTATTATCATGTCCTAAAATAGATAGATTTTTAGCAATCCTAGTTATAATCTAATAGGTGTGTTTAGATTATAAATACCATGCTTTGGGTATTAGGGATTGTATGAGTCAAGTTTTGTGATAGTTTCTTGACATTAATAAAATTTGGGTGCTTAGCCAAGTTCTTATTATTTTCCGTTTTCGTTTCTATTCAATACCGATTCGTCTTGAATTGGTATCAGAGCGACCTGGGAGATATCACGTACCTGCGATTGAGTCTGGGATCAAGCCGGAAGTTTGAGTTCAAGGATCGGCAGGTTGGAAGCGGTTCAAGCAACCGTTGATTGTCCCGTCGTCCGATCGAAAGCAGGTTGGAAGCAGTTCTCTGAACGACTGATTGTCCTACGCAAACTGATCTAGAACCAAGCTAGACGCCGGCCGGAAGTGTGATTTGGGATAGGTAGCAACGCGTGCAAAGGTGTTGCTGGTCTTCTTGTCATCACTCATAGGAGCTGCTGCGATTTGTGAACAGCCGGAAGTTGAAGTCGTGTAATTATACAGCGTGGTGAAACAGAGAACTGGTGCTGGAGTTACTTGTTGGTGGGCGCTGTACTAGGGTTATTGGGTTAAAGATTTCGTTTAGGTCAGACGATAAAGGGGCCCAAATATTGAAAAAGTCCAATTAACTCCATATTGTGGTGCTGTTGTTCGAGAACAGTAGATCACAACAAAATTCTTTTTGCTTTGGATTACTTATTAAGTTCAAAACAAATTAGTTTTATTTAATTTTCGAGTTCGTGTTTGAAGTGGAATTCGGGAATTAAACGTGTAGACTGGAAGAAACTGAACCAGTTACACCGGGTTCCTTTTCTCATACGTATAGTCGACGAAAGAAAAATATGGTTGGAAGCGATGGCGGTAGCGGCTCGAATACCGAGAAATCGGTTCCAAATTCAACAGCACTTCAATGCCCGATGTTGAATAAGGTTAATTATACAATTTGGGCGTTGCGTATCCGCACGATTTTTAACGTTCATGGCGTGTGGGAGGCCATTGAACTCGGAACTGAAACCGATGGGAAGAAAAACAATATGGCGATTGCCTTGTTGTTTCAATCCATACCGGAATAACAGATCTTGCAAGTTGGTAATATGAAGACGACAAAAGAGATGTGGGATGCACTGAAAGCGCGCCATCTAGGAGCCGAACGAGTACGTGAAGCAAGACTACAAACACTCATGTCGGAATTTGAGGCGTTAAAGATGAAGGATTCTAGTACAGTTGATGAGTTTTCTAGCCAGTTAACAAGAATGTCTTCAAAAGCGGCATCTCTCGGTTCTATAATAAAGGAACAAAGGATCGTGAAAAAGTTTCTCAGTGGTTTACCAAGGCGGTTCATCCATATGGTAGCCTCAGTTGAGCAAGTTGTGGATCTAAAAACAGTTGCGTTCGACGATGTTGTTGGTCGAATAAAGGCGTATGAAGAACGCATAAAAGATGAAGAATTGCAGTCGGATAATCAAGGTACTCAAACGAAACTAATGTTTAATAATTCTAATGCCTCTTCAAGTTCTAGACAGACTTCACGCGATTCGAGTAGGGGACGCGGGAAAGGCTCGAACCGTGGACGTGGTGGTGGTGGACGCGGTCGAAACCAATCTGGTCAAAACCGCGGGTCACAAGGCGGGTCCAACGAAGGGGATAAACAACAAGGAAAGAAGGATTATTCGAAGGTTCAATGCTTTCGATGCGACAAGTTCGGTCACTTTGTTTCGAGATGTCCAGAGCGAAAGAAAGAGAAACAAGCAAACTTGATCGATGCGGAAGAAATTGACCCGTCTTTGTTTATGGTGCAAGATGTTCAAGAAATCGTTTACTTAAATGAAGAAAAGGTCATTCCAAAAAATTACGAGAACGGTTCGGAAGAAAATGACTTGTGGTATTTAGATAATGGCGCGAGCAACCATATGACGGGTAATATATCTTTTTTCTCTAAATTAAATAAGCGTGTTGGTGGCAAAGTTAAATTCGGGGATGGTTCTCAAGTCGAAATATGCGGGAAAGGGTCTATATTACTATTGGGTAAAAGGTTACCTAACTGAATAATAGAGCAAAAATGCATCCTAATATGTATTTTTTTTTCCATTTTGTTTAGTTAGACCTAGAATTCGACGCCATTTATCAATGAGGTGGTGGTCTATTCGTAAAGGCAAAACGTTTAAAGAAAAAAAGACGTCATTTCTTATAGTTTTCTCATTTATAATAAAAAAATCTAGTTTTATGTTCATACGTTATGAGTCTTTGTTGGGCTGCGGAAATTGGAACGAAGGTTCGCATAAATTTCAGCATGCGACAACCGACAAATTATCATATTTACATGGCCCACATGTCGTGCTAACTTATAAGCTTGACTTGTAAATAGACTTTGACTTCTAATATGTTAGTATCTTTTCATTACAAATTGTATTATTCATTATTCATCTTTACAAACAAATCCTTTATAAACATTTTTATGTAACCCTGACTGACTATAATGAAATCTAAAATATGTGGGAGATATCTAATTAGATAATCTTCTTCTGTACTAGGCCCATCGATTTTATTCCGTATCTGGTTAACCTAGCCCGTTTTCACAGTACCCGATTAACTAACTTGACCTGAATAAACACATAATCTGAAAATCGATTTTTATTAGGGCCGGGTATCGGTTGGACCTTTAAACTTCAAAATCCCAAATAACGCAAACCGATTAACCCAGACTAAATTGGTTCAACTTCTGGTCTGTTATCAAGAGTTTGTTAATACATGTTAACTTTCAAAATAGTATGAACGTTATGTTATTGTCTTGACTCTTGAATAAACTATCCAAACAACATAAGAGTTGGAATCTTTTAGACTAATAGTGTAGCATAACCCAATTTTTTTAGAAAAACCAAACCTGACGAACCCTATTTTGATATGGATCGTTTGTTAGACATAATAACACACACAAAAAAAATCCGAACTACCCGAAACAACAACAACAACCATACCCAGTAAATCCCACAAATAGCAGAACTATTGGTAGGGTCTGGGGGAGGTGGGATGTAGGCAAACCTTTCCTCTATTCAAGAATAGAGAGGCTGCTTCCTGAGAGACTCCCGGCTCCAAAACAACCAACAGACAGGTAGACGAAAAACGGGTAAGTAAATCACGTGCCAGTAGGCAGATAAAGTGTAAAAGAAAAATCACGTGGCAGTAGGCAGATAAGTCATCAGTAAGCAACATATATGCATATATACAAGAAAAATCATCATATGTTGGTCTACCTAAAGTGTAAAAGAATCTACCCCCCCCCCCCCCCTCCCAAGGCACAGGTAGGACACGTCTATACCTTCACCTACTAGTCCTTAACCTTAATCCTACATCTCCACGAACTCCTATCATTAACCATGTCCTCAGAGAGGTGCAATTCTAACAAATCTTGTCTAAGTCTTTCATCCCAAGTCAACTTGGGCCTGCCTCTACTCCTCCTTCCTTCCACTGTCATGGTTTCCACTGCTCTAACTGGTTCTGTCAACTGCCTCCTCTTCACATGCCCAAACCATCTCAACCTCCCCTCTTTTAACTTGTCTGATATACTAGCTACTCCTAACCAATCCCTAAAAACCTCACTTCTTATTCGGTCTAACATCGTGTGGCCACACATCCACCTAAACATCCTCATCTCCGCTACCTCCATCTTGTGCGCTTGTGTTTTCTTGATGGCCGAACTACCCGAAACCCAAACAATAAATCCAATCAACACTCCTAGTCAGTATTATGATTCTATATAGAGTAAATTACGATTTTAACCCCTGTGGTTATATCACTTTTACTCTTTTAGCCCAAAAAAGAATTTTTTAACATCTGAGCCCCCAACGTCTTTTTTTCTAACCCTTTTGGCCCCTAACGTCTTTTTTCTAACCCTTTTGGCCCATAATGTCTTTTTTTCTAACAATTTTGGCCCCTTAAATTTAATGGATGAGGTTAGTGTTAGGGGCCAAAAGGGTTAGAAAAAAAAGACGTTGGGTACTCAGATGTTAAAAAAAAATTTGGACTAAAAAGATAAAAGTGATATATGTTGAATCAGTTCTGTTATACATGAAGGAAAACAATAAAACATACCTTTGGTTGCATCAGCACAGGTTAGCAAAGAATCCAGATGGAGTCGCATCAATTAAGGTTTGACATGATTGTCATCTTGGTCTGGTTCCTCCTTAGGGTGCTGACTGATGATGGTGGCTTAGAAATCGAATAGGGGATTCGATTATGGAGATGGAGGTCGAAAATTATGATGTTATGTGTTATTAGGGTTGTGTCTAATGTGTAACTGAGTAACCCTTTAACCTCCACATAATTCTCCTTATATAAGCACCCAGGAGGAAACCTAATTAGTTAATAAGGGTAATATGGTCCATCAACAATTACCAACTAATTATTTAATAGGTTATAATATATTTTGATCTATATTATGTAAATGATTATAATGGCTACTAGATTAAATATTAAACATAATATATTTAATCTTACATTCTCCCACTTAGCCAAGTAATCATTTACTATGAGTATTAGATAAGCCTGATCAGGAGTTAACACTCATTTTAGCCTTAAACAAGTACTATAGTAGAAAAATACAGCCGTTGAATCATTATGCGACTCAGGACCCCCATTAATCATACTATAGCCTTAATTTAAAACCTAATCGTCATGATCAAAATACGCATAAGCCCTTTGTTTGATTTGTAACTATATTTGTCTATATGCCATTATGCTAGCTTGACATATTCTTAGAGACGTACAAAATCAAACTGATGAGGAAAATCAACTAATACTTAGTCATTCATAGTACGATATGCAGTTGCGCATGGCCATCAATTAATACCCGTCTCTGAGCTCTCTTAATAAGACTTATGGGTAATAGCCCTTCAGTTATAGGATCCTTAAGCATATCATGAATGTATTCGATACAAAACTTAGTTTCCTCAATTCGTTTATAAACGAATAATTAATTACGTATCGAAACTTAATGCAGCACCTCTTGAACTGTTACTGTTCAAGGAGTCATGGTAGCTGACTTTATCACACTAAGTCTTCAAAACATTATATGGAGTCATTAAACTTATGAGTCCACTGATAAACTTCCAACAACATTTAGTGACTATATTATGTCGTTATAACTTAGGTTGTTAATATCAGTACATTATGACTCCTCCATGAGATATGTTTTGTCTGCTAACATAAGGATATACCCGAAATTACATTCTTGTCATCTTTGAATATTTCAAAGTTAGAGTAATAAACCGGTTTTAATTCTCACTTCTTCTTCAAATAATAGGCTCTCGTTTCTTTAAAGATATTGTAATACTCCATTAGATGCTTCAAATTTATCTAGACAAATCTAGTATGTTGCAATGTGAGTAATATCTAAACGAGTATAGACTTAAACTTACATAAGGCTTCCAAATAATCTCACTTATCCTATTATCCTCTAAAGGAGAGCAGTATTGTTTGTTACATATGTAAGGACCCATTTAATGTTAAACTAATGGAACAGAACTAATATCCTATTGGGTCTATCTCAGTATGTTATGATATCAATCACGTAAGAGATATCTCTGAGATTTATTATATCAAAGTTTGTGTTAACAATGCTTTGACTTATGTAACACATACTTGTCAAAAGAATGTCATCTATATAGACAAGTTTATCTTAGTTGCTCCCACTCATTTTGAGGTAGGTACATTAATCCACTTGATTCTTGATGAAAATAATTACGTTAGCTTTTCATCACATTATGATGTTTGCATTAACCCATACATGGATATTATTGGCTTAAAAATAAAGTGTTCTTTAACCTTCAGTTTGAAACTTTAGGTTGTTATCTAATGAACATGTAAATGTGTCAGCCATTTGTTATGGAAAATTGTTTTTAATGTTCATCTAATGTAGCTTTAAACTATTATAAGCTACTAGAACAATGATGATCCTCAAAGAAATCTTTTGTTAGATATATAATAAAGATTCTTTAATAATTTATCTCTTCCTAAGTACAACCTTTGACAATCAATCAAGCTTCTTCGTGTCTTAACGCTTATATTAGGATTTGGTTTAGTTATGAACACTCTTAGGTAATTCAATCAAATCCCAAACATTATACGAACACATAAAATCAGTTTTACTAGAAAACTGTTTTATTCCATTTAGAAGATTGATTGACACTAATGGTTTAATTAGAAGAGATTGGATCAGTAAACTTTTCCAAAATCCATTTCAACTTCAATTAGGGAGGTTATGTAATCATCAAAGTTAGTAGGTTTTTAAACCTAGATGACCTCCTGAGTTGATTATTGGGTTCATTAGAAGTTTCAGTTTTATGGATTAGCTCTTGGTTAGGTTGCTATCATTTTCATTCTAAGTTTGTAAGAGTTGGTGCAGTATGGTGTACAAGAGGTGTAATCGGAGTTAAATTCGGAGTGAAATTTAATGACACTCTTCCCCCCGCCTCTTGTATTCCTTGCAAATCATGATAAGGACTTTGACTGCTCCCACTAACCTTAGAAATCTTTAGGAACTCAGCATGCTTAGGGTCAATATGTAACGACCAACAAATTCTAATAGAGAAACGAGTTAATGACGTTAGTCGTTGTAGTTTCTCTTGTTGAGGATTATGTTAGTTTAGGTAAGAAATCTAAGTGCGCCCACAATTAAGTAACAATGAAACTTTTGTAAGAGTAGCATTAGATTTAAGGAGATAAGTTTTGATAGAACAGTGTCGTGATGGAGCGGTGTCTTGTACAAGAGGTGCAATTTTAGGTAATGTAAAATTTTCACTCCCCCACCTCTTGCAACTATTGCAAGTTATTATGAAGACACTTAATGCTCCCACTGATCTTTGATATCTCTAGAAATGCTACAAGAGAAGTTTCAATGAGGTACGTGACGTGGGAATCTATCATATATACGTTAGACTTTATTTGATTTCTTTAATGTCCAGATATCATAAGAAAACTCAGGGACATATTTAATAGAAATTTTAATAAGTACATACATGAATAGATTTCTTCTAAGAACGTGGGCCATAGGCGACAAAACTTAGATACAAGTTGATAGTCTTTTAAATGATAAATGAATTATGTCTGAATATTCCATTTGGAATAAGTTCCACGAATGTCAATGAATGACTTATGATGGACCCATACTTATTCCTTAAGCTAAGTTATATTTTAGGGCTTTAATGTCATGATTTAAAATCACTTAGAATGAGATTAGTTGAATAATCATCCTCATTAACCATGTCATGATTCCTCATGAATTCGGTTATAATGGATGAAAGTTATAAGTCTCATTTTCCTTTTGTCAAATTCTCATTTGCATGATAACAAAAGTTGTGAAAACGTAAGGTATCATCTAGTTTCATTTTAGTAATGTTTCTATCCAGATATTTAGAACAAATAAGATGAGAGTTTAAGATAAGTGTGACTTTATGTTGACTATTCAAACCTCACAACCTTCATGACATAGCCTAAGTAATGATACTGTACTCTGATTAATAATCAGAATATGTAATGTATCGAAAAACTTTGTTAGAAGACTGCTTATTATGGTTCTTATAGCCTTAACAACTAATTTTGTCACTAACTCTCATGTTAGTTATTTGTCGAGTTCTGGTAAGGAAACGTATGGAACTAGAGTCAACTAATCATGTGTTAATTGGAATATTAAAATTATCAGACTTAAATATCATTAGTAAGTGACTACCTAATTAACTTATCCAACTGTTCTTTGGAATAATGGATAGTCTCGTTGCTTATGTCTAGTCTAATGACATAATTATGCAGTGAGATTTTCCCTTGAAGAACCTTAGAGTTGGGATTAGCACTTGTAATTTGTCTATGGACCTTAGAACAATCCTCTTTTAAACTATTAGTGGTTGTAAGGTGAATAACATCTTATTTTCCAGTTTCAAACATTTATTTCTTTGTACATATGTTGCTTATCAACACACTCGTTATACTTTGGTATTTTGAGTGTTATAGTTGATTTATAAGGCATCAAAATGTACAAGTGAAAATCTTAATATGTAATGTACTGGAAAAATGTACTTATTTTCATGCGTAAGCCCTTAACTTTATGGGTCATGGTTTTGTACATTATAATGTATTCACATATACCACTTAACTTTATAGTTTAGAGTTTCAAATTAAGGCATGCATCTTAGGAGTTCTAGTGATTATTCCAAAATTATAGATTAGTCTTAGGAAAGACTTAATCTGGAATAACTTTAGTGATAGCATTTACGTTAGAGAGTTCTTGATTATCATAAAATACATCATGTTCGATTTATCCTATTCATCATGCTCTAACTTTCTTCTTTATAATCTTTATCAGAAGAGAGCAATAGGATTATCGTGTCTAAGGAAATAATCAAGGATTTAATTTAAGAGCTAATTCTTATAGAAACTGTAAATAAAGCAAACATTTTAGATTTAGGAATTAGAGTGGATCAGATATAGATTAATAGAAGAAAATTACAGTGAGTAAAAATATGGGTACTAAGAATAAGGCAGACGAAATGATCATAAAAACTTAATTAAGGATCATTAATCTAAGGATCAATATGTGAAGAGATTGTGATATGTCTATTACTAACATCAAAATAATAGACTTAGCTAAAAAAAAATTCTACTTAAATGAAGACAAAACAGCTTTGGCCAGAAGTGTAATCATTTAAGCATATGTGCAAAATGGTTGTAACAAATCAGCTTTGGCCAGAATTGAAACAATCACTTTAGTTATGCACTTGTTGAGTATGCCATCTATGAATGAATTAAATCAGCTTTGGCCAGAAATTAAGACATTCATGCTTATGATGCATACTGATGCGTGCGAAGTGTTATATATATTAGGTGTATATTTTAAGCCCTTTTTAACACTTATTTTAGCCAAGTTTTAAATTTATAAAACACGATATTTCACTAACACTAAACACACATATGGGCAAGTGCACCCATCGTTGAGTGTAGTATAGCGTTGGTAAGATACCGAGGTCGTCCAAGGACACAAGAGCTTTTAGTACCGGTTTATCCTCAACGTCTAACCAAAATAAAAGTTTAGAAAAATGTTTTAAACTAAGAAAAATAAAACTAACTAAAATGCTGAAAATAAAAATAAAAATAAAAACAGATAGACAAGATGAATCACTTGGTTCCGACTCGTATCTAGTATAACCTTTGATTATTTCCGCACTTTTGCACATAATTAAGAGATTATCTTAGTTATTGTAGTAGGCCCCTCTTTTGGAGGTGACATTACCCTCACCCCAGTAGTTTGAGTCAGCAGGGATACAATCCTAAAGGGGTGGATTATTGGAAGATAATGAATTAAGTTATTAATGCAGTATTGTGGTAGGCCCCGCTTTTGGCGGTGACGTTACCCTCGGCTAAGTAGTCTGAGTCAGCAGGGATACAGTCCTAAATAGCCGGGTTATAGTATTAATAGTAGTTAACTTATGAGGGGATCAAAGAGTTTGGACCCCCGCCATCCAATACCGTGAAGTATTGAAGGAGGTCCTACTAAATTTGACCCAGGTCCATTGCAGGACCTCTAAACGCTGAACAATGGCAAGACCTTTACCAAACCGTTCCCTTAACCCCCTACCAGGTAGCCAACATACCTCCATATAGACCGTGGAGATATGAATGGTGAAAATCCTTTATTTTATATAGACAGTAAAATAATGCCAAGACACCACGGACAAACGATAAGGAAAGATCACCTTCAACATAAGTAACTAGTTATTAAAGTCATTAATACAAAACCAAATAAAAAGTGCAAAAGATTAGAAATAAAAAGTATTATACTAGACACTTTGTCTTCACCAAGTGATGTAAGAGACTTAGGCAAACATGGCCTTGATTGTCAAGAACTCTTACGATCAATCTTGGATCCCGAGACGACTCACACACTCTACGATGGACAATGGATGATGGTGTTGTGATGGTGGTGGGTGGTGGATGAAGTGTGAGAGAGGTGGTGTGCCAAGGGATGAGATGAAATGAATCCAAGCACTCCTATTTATAGGCTGAACAGAGAGCTGGACACGGCCCCGTGCCCGTCTGACACTCTCTCTCCTCATTAATTGTAATTCGCAATTACAATAAATGCGCCTGCTGTACTTTCGACACGCCCCCGTGTCCGCTGAGCACGGCCCGTGGTGGGCAATAGAAGCTTCTATAGGTTTGTCTTTTCTGCTGCTTCTTGGGCACGGCCCCGTGCTGGCTGAGCACGGGGCGTGTTCAGCCTTCTGTTTTCTCTATTTTGCTTTGGAAGGTGCCGGTGAGGGTTCGGGCAATCCACTAATGTTCCTTTTCTTGTATTTATGTTGGATTTAGCTGTCTTTTTGCTTCTTTTGCGTTTTTGAGCTCATTTAATCCTGAAAATACAAAAGGAAGACAAAAACACTCTTTTTCCAATATTAGTACTAAAAAAGGGTTAGTTTTATGCCTCATTTGATGTAATTTATATGTTGCATTTTACACACATCACATACACAACATAGCTTTCGTAATACTTGAATGATAAGTAGATGTATCAAGTCAGCTTTGGCCAGAAATGATATATCAGAAGCTCATTCAAGTTAAGCTATTTTGGTTTTGTAAAATATTATTTGATCCTTATTAATTAACTAAGTGATTACAAAACCAATTGTTTAATAGCAAACCACCCGTTAGCGCGGATCGAACTTTAAATAATGAGGTTTCGAGTCTTGTGCGATCAGTAATGCCCAAGTCCTATGCGATCAATAAGGCCCAAATAAGCTTGTGCGATCCATAAGGCCCAAGTAAACTTGTGCGATCCATAAGGCCCAAGTAAACTTGTGCGATCCATAATGCCTTGTGCGATCAGATCCTTTTTTTTTTTTAGATCTGATCTTGTGCGAATGTTAAGGGACTTGTGCGATTTGTACAATAATGATTTCGAATCCTCTGTTTAATAGCTGTTTTTCTTTTGTGATAACATAACAAAAAAATTCGAAAAATTATGAATTGAGATATAGTTTCCAATTATTAACATTGATCTATTTTTATCACTACATTTCGAAATCATATCTGTTTATCATTTAACAGATTTCGAAAAAAACTTAATGGACAAGATTAGATCAAAATTAGGGAAACATCTAACAATTCAAATCACATTCCAAATCATAAAGGAAAAATTCGAATTTCTCATAAGAACATAAGAACATTATGAACCCTAAAAAATAAAAAATAATTCTGGAAACCCGAAACCTGAATTTTAATGGTTTTTGTAATGGATTTCGTGACAATAAGTTCAACCCTTTATGATTTCGAGTCAATTTATCAAACATATTTTCCGAAAACAGGGATTTCGGCTCATTAAACTCGAAAACAGTTTTGATTTTGATGAACTTTTTAAGGCTTTAAAACTTTATGTTTTCCAGATTTCTATCCCAGAATTAATGGATACGAAAACAGAACTGACTAATCAACATATGCTTTGATACCACATGTTGAATCAGTTCTGTTATACATGAAGGAAAACAATAAAACATACCTTTGGTTGCATCAGCACAGGTTAGCAAAGAATCCAGATGGAGTCGCATCAATTAAGGTTTGACATGATTGTCATCTGGGTCTGGTTCCTCCTTAGGGTGCTGACTGATGATGGTGGCTTAGAAATCGAATAGGGGATTCGATTATGGAGATGGAGGTCGAAAATTATGATGTTATGTGTTATTAGGGTTGTGTCTAATGTGTAACTGAGTAACCCTTTAACCTCCACATAATTCTCCTTATATAAGCACCCAGGAGGAAACCTAATTAGTTAATAAGGGTAATATGATCCATCAACAATTACCAACTAATTATTTAATAGGTTATAATATATTTTGATCTATATTATGTAAATGATTATAATGGCTACTAGATTAAATATTAAACATAATATATTTAATCTTACAATATAACCACGTCAACTAAAATCGTAATTTACTCTTCTGTATATGTAGTTCTCCTAACTTTTTAATTATAAACTAAGTACATAATATAAATGTTTTTGTCAAGGTGGTCGGGTATTTGTGGGAAATATATTTTAAAAAATTATTTAAATGATTTAATCAAGCTAACCAAGGGTAATTTTGTAAAGTGGCACATTTGTTAACTTATATATAGACAACACCCTCGTCAATGACCATCATCAACCTTCATCTAATAAGTAAAAGTCTTCCTGCTTTTGCACCTCTGCCTGCCACAATGAATACATTAGCAAATCAAATTAAAAAACATAGCATCAATTCACCATCAAAAACTCATTTCTTCAAACTCAAAGACACTGTTTCGGTTTGTATCTTCATTTTCTTACTCTCATCTGCAGTATTCCTCTGTTTTTGCACTCTTAATCTATCCAATTTCGCCTATTACACCGACAGACATTACATCTTCCTTCTCTGCAACGGAATCCTTGCTATCCTTATCATGAACTTCCACTCGACTGATGTTTCTTCATCGAAAGACGATCATTTAGTGGTTGCATATGAAATCAAGCATCAACCTCTGATACTGACACCAACAATCGAACAAGTATCCGTCTCGGAAGAACAAGATGAAGAAATTGATGATGAAATTGAGCGAAATGGGAATCGGGTTTGTGTGACTTGTTACCATGATGATGTTTCAATTGTTGAAGATCGTATTGTTGTTGTTGAAGATCATGAAACAGGGGAACCGAAAGAAGAAGCTGAAACAGAGGAATTGAATGATAGATGTACGCAATTTATAAGGCAAATGAGAGAAAGAATGAAGTTGGAATCATCGAGTGAATTAAACAATTTATTTTTGATGCAGAAGTTATAATGTTTTTAGTTAAGTAGAGAATTATGCATGTTTGTCACTATGACATGTTTAATGAAGTGGAGAATTATGAAAACTTGTGAGTAATTCTCTATTAAAAAAATTGTCTCTTTTGTTTATAACTAGTTTTTTCCTCGCCTGCGTTGCGGGGCACTAAGCCGAGTATTTCTATCTCATTTCATAACATGTACGTCTATGTTTCGGTTACTTGTACATACTAGTCATAACACGATCTCAAAAAAATTACATCGAGCCAACCAATTAAAACAAAACACTACCATAGTTTTGTCAAAAAAAAAACATTAAAACGAATTTTACACTAGGGGCAAAATCGTAATTTTACAGGAAAAAAAAACAATGGCAAAACTATAAATTTGAGCTAAGGACAAAATCGTAATTAGGCTAGGAGAAGGGAAAAAAACAAAACCAATGCCAAAGGCCCAAAACTATAAATTTAAACGGAGCAAAATTTTAATTTGGCTTGACCAATAGAAAGTGTCACGCAGTTGACTGTTACTACCCTTCTAATACATCCATTAAATAGTTTTTTAACCGCAGACAAGTAAAAAAATTAACAAATAGCCGTTAGGCACTATAACCGTCATATTTGACCAATCGATGTAAATAACTATTCTCGGCCACCGAAAATGTAATATAGGAGATAATGTATGTGTATGGTGAGTAACTGACGTTATATTTTTATATATCAATTTAGATGTATTCGACCATATGCATATGTGATATGTGACATAATTTAGTTCAACAACTAATAAATTTCACTTATAGCAAAGCTATTGATATAATTAAAAAAGTGAAATATAGACAAATCTTACGTTAGTTCAAAAATATAAAAAAACTGTTTCCAAATGAGATATATTTAGTAATTTTTTTCAATTTACTGAGTGATCAAATAAATCATTAAATTATTTATCAACTTAGACATCACCTTATATTATATTTTTAAACATAAAGAGCCAATCGGGAAATACAAAATAAACATAGAATTTCAGAAAAGTCTTGCATGGACATGGTTACTGATTGTACACCTATAAATCATGCATGATAATGATGGAGTTTGAATTGGTCTGAAACTTGAAATTTTAAAATATAAAAAATTATGAAAATAACTATATTTGTGATTTTAGAACATAAAAAATATATAACTTTTGTTTTTTCCCTTTTATGTTTGTCAATATTAAACTTTTAACTTAATTTGTAAAACTAAACTTTCATCTCATCTAATGTTCAACTAGATTACTAGAGAAAAAAATACCAGGAAAGTAAATATCTAGAATAAAAAAAACCTAGTTCTAAAAAAGATTGTAGTAATTTATAACATATAAAGCCAATGAGGTACTGGAGTGGTTAGGGAAAGACTTGGTATTCTTTGTGACCCAGGTTTGACTCCCACCCTCCACATTATTTTTTGCGGCGTCCAGTTTGAAGGCGAATACGGGTGGCGCCGGTTCGTCTTGGATGAGAGGCGAGGTTTTACCGATTATTAGAGGTGAGCAAGTGTAGGTCCGGACCAAAAATAACCGAGAACCGAACCGAAAATATACCCGACCCGAACCCAAGTACCTAGGTATTTACATCGGTTCCAATTTTTCATATAAAATAGGGTCTGGACTGGTCGGGTCGGTTCTCGGTTCTTTTCATGGTGAAACCCGACTTGGACCTATGGACCGGAATCGACCCTATATTTAGGGTAGTGAATCGGTTCTGTATTTTATGTTTAATCGGTTCTCGGGTCGGGTCGGGTTTTTCCTTTTGCTCACCCCTACCGATTATTCCACTGTTGTGCCTTCGAAAGGGTGGAGATCGGGTTTCCGCGCATCTAGGAGAGCCTAGGGGCTGACGGCGGCCGAGTAATCGACCTTGGTAACGGTGCCACCAAGGTGCCCGTGACAGTGAGTCAATGATGTTGGGTTCCCCCACCTCCCAAATCAGCTATTTGCCCCATTTTTTAATTATTATGTATGGGTCACAACGTACAAGTTTCATTGACTTTGTTAGTGTGAATTTGATCATCATAATTGTTCAAACAAGCTCATAACTATATCTATTCAAACATGTCAAACATTTCATACTACTATAATTGTTCAAAAATATACATACATGATAAACCATACATTCAGTATCTTAGAATTCAAGACCTCAAACATGTTTAACAGTACATCAAAGTGTGCCCTTCTTGTCTATATCAAATGAATATACCTTACATTAATACACATGATTAGCAAGATTAGTAGAAACTAATTAACACAATTTATCTAAGAAGTGAGATCTGGATGATCAATAACCTTCTTATTTGCTCTCACAATTTATAAAAGTTTCAACACATCAGAATCATCAACTAATGCATGAATGCTAGAATCTAAATAAGCTTCTGGCTCTCTAAAATTGTGATAAGTAGGAACCTCATCAGTGTAATCTAACTCCTTAATCAACCCCAACTCATACACACCAAACCAATCGATATCCAACAAATCAACGATCAACGAAGCATAACGCACCATTCTCATAGTATGAAACGACCTGAAATAACCTCCATGATGCATATTTATAGAGAATAGAGTAGGATACAATAATGTGGCGGACCCATGATTTTTTTTCCTGGGGGTGCGGAAATTTTTTAAAGATTTTAGACCCTAGCTATATAAAAAAATCGGTTCATAGCGGGTCGGATCGGGTCGGGTCATGTAAAACAAGTAAAAACAAACAAACAAACAAAGTTTAATGGCGGGTCGAATCAGATCGGGTCGGGTCCATTTCAATTCTCAAACAATCAAACTCTAGTTCCTAACTTCCTATCACATTAACAAACAAAAAACATCAAAGTTCAAACCATCCCTACTTTTATTTCTCTTAATCATTCAATAAAAGAACAAAAAAACTTATCTATAACATACCTTGGTCTTTAATTAGAATAATCCGGCGAAAAAAAAATGGTTCAACCCCTTTCCTCTTGAGAAATCGCGGCATAACTTTCCTACTCATTGTTCATTCCTAATCCTATCACATACAAAATAAACAAAGATCTTCAAGTGTTCAACCATAGCCCATGTTCCGTAATTTTCAATTTAAAATTTTGAATTTCAAGCCCTAGTAATTATTATTTGCCAACCAAAAATCATATAATCAACAAACATGTTTGCCAAGTGAGGCAGAGGGAGGGCGGGAGTCGCTGGCAAGTGGCAGCGATTTGTTTTTTTTTTAATTACGTGGACTGATTTGTTTAACAAAACTAGTAGTTGGGTTGGGCTTGAATGTGTATTAAGTTATTGGGCTTGATGGATTGAATTTAAATTTTATTAAAGGGGTTAGTAGGCTAACTTGTTTAAATAATTTGATCGGGTTTCAATCCCTCAATTTTTTTACATAAATTCCTAACATTTTTTTCTAAGGAGTGCGGTCGGAATTTTTAAAGGGGTGTGGACAAAAATTTCTAAGGGGTGCGGTCTGATTTTTCGCAAAAAATACCACTAAATTTTTTTTTTTCAAGGGGTGCGGCCACCCACCCACCCCATAACTTGGGTCCGCCCCTGTACTGCCTCATACAACCCTGCATTTGCAAAGCCAAAGCAAAAAACTATATCTATAACAATCAATATTAGTCAACTAAAATGAAAAGGCTCATTCTATACACACCCCCCTCTATTACTAACCACACCCCCCCTTGTGAGAGGAAACTGTCGGTCCCACGCAGGCCCCACCTGTAAGTTATGTGAGAGGAGGGGGGGTGTGGTTAGTAATAGGGGGGGGGGGGGGTGGTTAGTTAATAATGTAGAATGTTGACTTAATATTTTTAGATTTGCCGTTAAAAAAAGTTAACATTTTTAAATAATGAAATGTTAGTTTTATCTTTATGAAACACATACAGTTTTAAAATATGCAATCAAATGATCAGTATAGCTTGTTGATAAATTACACCTAATATATTAGAAGCAAAATTTGACTGATTACTTTATAATAAAATAAATATATAAAGTTAAAAATACTAAATTTTGAACCCGGTGTATACTTGCCTAGTGGAGATGGATATGATCGGGTGGTTCTGCTGGTGGCACGATGATACTTCAGTGGTCCGTCAGTGATCCAAATTTGCCGTTCAAAAAAAAAAAGTTCGGATATGTGAAGAATTTTAAAAATATATATAAAGTTTAAAGAAAAATATATTTTTAATTAAAGAGTTAATTGCCAAAATCGTCTCTGAGGTTTGGACACGTTTGCCATTTTCGTCCAAAATGACACTTTTGTACCAAATTGCCCCCAACGTTTGTAACTTTTTGTCATTTTCATCCAAACCACTAACTTAGTTTATTTTTTCTGTTAAGTTGAGGTTATTTGGATGAAACTGGCAAATATAAAACCACAGGGACGATTTTGCAATTTACTTAAACCCTTTTTAATTTCTTTTATTTAATTATTTTTGTTACATATATAATAAAAAAGATTATACATGAAGTTTTTAGAAAAAAAAAAATAATAGTTTTGTCACATAATTTTTATAAATTTTCATCCAAATCACTAACTCAATTTATTTTTTATGTTAAGGTGAAGGATATTTTAAATTTTATAAATTAAGACATAAATTAATTTACAGTTTCTTTATATAAATCATGTAGGATCGTTTGCACGACCAAAACGAGTCGTTCAGAAGAGTTCTTGACAATACGAGAGGCGGAAACTAACGTATCGACTTAGAATCAGCTTGATATACACTCTAACTGTCTTGTTTATTGATATAACAATGTTTTACAGCCTGGAGACACTTTGGCAGCACCTCGGCACCGGAATCAGATCGTTACAAATGAAATGATCAAGTCCACTATATATAGGCATCTCATTTCGCACGGAATGGTCATAGCCCATTTCGTGCGAAATGGTCACATTCTACATGTTTCACACTTTTCTCGATCTACGTGACTTGATCTATCATTCTAGTTACAAGACTCAATACAAGACGAAGTCAACAGACATATGCACCAACAGACTCCCCCTTGGATGTCGACGAGTCTTCAATACAAGTCTTCAGTATGTCGAGCCTTCAATCTTTATCAGTCTTCTCGTGCTCTTCCAAAGTATCTGACAGTGTAAGCATCCTCAATCTCTATCTCTTCTTCTCTCTCATTCTTCCAGAATCTCAATCTGACTGTATCTTCTTTCTAATTCTCTTGATCAGATCTCTTGATTCCTTAAGTTCTTCAACATCAGTAACTAATCTCCCCTTGGATGTTGATCTTTTAATCTTTATCATCAGAATACAAAACTGGCTCTACTATCTTCAGACTCCCCTTTGCTAGCAGACTCCCCCTTAAGTTGTTCCGGGATCGCAATCTGACTTAGCTTTTCCATAGGTTCAGGTCGTCTCCTGGCTCTTCGTAGCAACTGGATCAGGAACCTGGCTCAAATCTGCACATTTTCAGGAGTCGAAGCCTGGCTAACCTGCACAGACTCTACCTCAAAATAAATTTCACAAATTTAACAATTTGACAAATTTATAGCTCACTTGCAGGTATCGTTCAAAATGATTTAACATTTAAAATTTCTGATGACCACTTGTAAGAATAACATACAGATTTGACATTTTTTCATTTCAAAAACATTTTTCATTTCAACAGATTCTCCCAAACCATTTGTTCATCATGTTTAGCACTCGGAATTTCAAAAATCAGCTTTCCAACATCAGTTGTCAAAAATCTTTTTGAATTTTTCAAAATTTTATGCTAAAACACACTGAAAATCTTTTTGGATTTTTGTTTTTAATGAAATGCAATAAAGAAAAAATTTACAGACAATATTTTTGTGAGATTGTGTAAGAGGATCATATAAGTTTATGAGACAAATCACTAGCACCGTTAAGCTTTAAACATTTTAAGTTCTAAACTATTCACTTAGATTGTCAGTATACTGATCCACTTAAATTTTCACACAAAGTTCAATTGTATCGAGATACGAGATTAGTGTTTTAAGCACTTAAACTCATTCGCGTGTACCACCTCAGAATATACTCCCGTATCCAGACTCCTATATTCAGTCTTACAGGTGAATGTACACTAGTGATATCTGTAAGGGGTTAAATGCGAGTGTCACGGCCCCCGTCCCTGTTTTACCCGATCCAGGTGCCACGGGACAGAAACCCGTGGTAATTAATATGTTGGCAGCAGAAATTTTAACAGGATCTTTTAAAACTTGAAAATGCCCAATTATTTTATTTCATAAATTGGGATAACCCCGCAATTTACAATAGAGAAATTTCACGAGGAAATTCCCTGTTTTACAAAACATGTTTATTGATTTAACTGAGCCACCACTTCAAGCTTTGTTAGTGCTCCGTAGCACTTTTCCTTGATTCACAGTAGGTCACCTGAAACATGTTTTAAAAATATTTTATCAGCGGGGAAATACTGGCGAGTCACTCAAATTTGATAAAACGACACATTGTTATAATTACAGCATAAGAGCGATTACAATGGCTTCTATCTTATTTTTATCTGGCGCCGTGTCACAGCCTTGTGACGATGGTCATACCACTATTGGGTCCTTTCACCCAAGTAGTGATGATTATCACTGTTAGGTTAATGAACCTAATCGTGAGAAATTAGTAATGTGCACAATACCCCACTAGCCAGTGATTCAAGATAACAATGACTTAATCCCTGTGATTATAACTTTTGAAAAAAAATTGGAGTATTGTAAAACATTGTTGATAAAAAGAGAATGACTCACATTGCAAGTTTAATCGGGCAGAATTTAGCCTACTGATAAGCCTGTTAACCTAATTCAAATAACAATGCACACGAAAACTAGGTTAGTAACTTTAATCCAACTTTTACGACAACTCACGAGATCAAAACCTTCACGACGAATGACAAAGTGCAATACTTAAACATCCATCGAATTTACGACGAATGACAAAGTATAGCCCAAGTACGGGCAACACTTAAACATCCATCGGATTGGTTTCCATCGATCGGACATTAAATCGTAGCAGTGATCGAGCTATTACCCTGTTATCGCGACAGCGTTTCATGTTGTGTGTGTTATGTAGTAAACAGACGATATCTCAACGTACGAAATGAGTTTTTACGTCGAACCAATGCCCAAATTCAAGTGCCAAACTCCTCTATATATACTGAAAAAATGTCTCCCTCGCGTGGCGCGAGGGGACCCCTTCTAGCATAGGGTAGCCTCATGTCTGCTTAGCGAGTCGACGGTTTGTTAAAATTCGATTTCTATCGTAAACTGTTTAGATAATATCAACTAGGAAATACCCCCCTAAGTTTTAGGGGCCCTGATCCTAGTTCTGATTGTTCTGAAAATTTTAGGGGTCATGCCATATTTCTTGGGGGTCTAAATTAGGGTTTCCTATTGGACAAAATAAAATAAGAAATAGTAATTTTAAATGAGAGTTGTTACATCCTCCCCACCTTAGAAAAATCTCGTCCTCGAGATTTTCCGGAACAAGTAGGGATACTTTCGCTTCATCTCTGATTCCAGCTCCCAAGTGTACTCAGGTCCTCTCTTTGAACCCCACTTGACTTTGACCAGTACTAGTCTTTTGTGCTTGAGAAACTTAACTTTTCTGTCTTCTATTTGCAGTGGCTTCTCAACAAATTTTAACTTTTCATTTACCTCTATATCTTGAAGAGGTACTACCAGGGATGTCAGATAGACATTTCTTGAGGTTGGATACATGAAATACGTCATGTACCCCGGCTAGCTCTTCTGGTAGTTGTAAGCGATAGGCAACTGGTCCTATTTGTTGGATTATTGGGAATGGTCCTACGTATCTTGGACTTAACTTTCCCTTCTTACCGAACCGAACTACTCCTTTCCAAGGAGAAACTTTTAAGAGTACCTTATCACCGACTTGAAATTCCAGTAGCTTGCGTTGATTGTCTGCATAACTCTTCTGGCGATCTCGAGCCGTTTTCAGTCTTTCCTTGATTTGAGTGATCTTGTCGGTAGTTTATTGTACAATCTCGGGACTTGATAATTGACTTTCTCCTATTTCTGCCCAACAAACTGGAGTTATACACTTTCGTGCATACAGTGCTTTGAATGGGGTAGCTTCAATGCTTGCATGATAACTATTGTTATAGGAGAATTCAATTAAGGGTAGGTGGTCTTCCCAGTTTCCACCAAAATCTATCACACATGCCCTGAGCATGTCTTCCAGGGTTTGGATCGTCCTTTCACTTTGTCCGTCTGTTTGAGGATGGTAAGCTGTACTTAAATTTAGTCGGGTCCCCATTGCTTCCTGGAAACTAGTCCAGAAATGTGAAGTGAAACGACTATCTCTATCTGATACAATAGAGAGTGGAATTCCATGTAAGGATACTATCTCATCTACGTACAACTTTGCTAACCTTTCCATGCTAAATGTTTCTTTCATGGGTAGAAAATGAGCTGATTTGGTTAATTGATCCACAATTACCCAAATCGCGTCATTACCTTTTCTGGTTTTGGGCAAGTTAGTAACAAAGTCCATGGTTATGAGTTCCCATTTCCATACAGGCATTTCTAATTGTTGTAGTAGACATGAGGGTTTCTGGTGTTCTGCCTTAACTTGTGAACAAGTTAGACACTTAGATACATATATGTCATTTTTCATTCCTATCCACCAGAAATTATTTCTTAAATCTTGGTACATCTAATTATTTCCCGGGTGCATGGTATACCGAGATTTATGGGCTTCCTCTAAGATCTTATTTCTTAATTCTCCTTGCTTAGGTACCCAAATCCTCTTCTTGTGGAATCTCCAAATTCCATCAGCTCCTTGCTCTAATTCCTTTATTCTTCCTTTCATTCCTTCAGCATCATCCTTGATTGCTGTTTCCTGAATGTTTTTCGGTTGTTCCATTAAGTCTAATTGTAAACTTAATCTAAGAGCACGAACTCGCTTTTGCTTTTCGTGATACTTACGACTTAAGGCATCTACAATGTTGGGATTGAACCCTATCAGAGGAACATATAATAAGAGCCAAAACCGGATCACAACAGTGGATTCATAACAAGCAACTGGTTACATTAGACTTTTCCCTTGAAAGTGATTATAACATCTGATGGTCCTCTATCCACTGCCCGTATACAACAGCTGCTGTCCTTCAAACTACTGATGAAGCCCAGAAGACTGCTAAGAAGTAAACACTGCTGGTTCAATCTACTAATGCTAAAGGACTGCCCACTCAAGGACTGATCAACCTTGAGGAAAGCACTGATGAAAGGAGAAAGCAGTAGTTTAGTGTGTCACTTGTTCTGTGTAAAGTTAGTGATTAAGATTTGCAGTGTTTGTATAGGAACAATGGTTACAGGTTGTTAGGTTGTTAGATGTCGCTTTCATGGTGACGTCAGCTGAGATGCTTCAGTGGTTTGGTTTGCCTATAAATGGAGCAGTACCCTGTACTGTTACATTTGATGGACTGAGTGAGTTCTTCTCCTCTGATCCAATCCTTTAATCTTGTGCAATCAACCATGGAGTATCAGGCTGAGGGGGAGTTTAGTTTGTAAGCTTGCTTTGTAATCTTTTGATTTGTATTGTAATCATACGACTCAATGAAAAGCATGTGTTTATCAAAACTATTTTCTTCCATGATTGTGTTTACAAAGTTTGTGTTCATTTTCGCTGCATTTAAACTCTGTTCATTTCTATTGATTTGTTCAAATTATACAAACAAACACAATCATGAGGAGCCTTAGATCCTAACAATTGGTATCAGAGCTTGGACAGTCAAATTCGATCTAACAATCAATTTGACATAACAGTTCACCCCAAAATTCATTGATGCTAAGGTTGATTGTATTTAGTTGAAAAACAGAGTAACGAATAGTCACGGTCAAAGTTGCTATTCAAAAGCTCTGTAAAACAACCAAGATGTCATAAGACACACAAAATTCACACAACAAGTGATGTCATACATAAATCACCTATAGGTTTCAGATCTGAAAATATATCTGTTAACTATGGTATAATTATCCTCTTTACAAAATTGATTTCAATTGTTGTTATGAAGTTTTGTGCTGTATCCATCATGTTTGCAGCTAAAGTATGTACCTCAGGTCGACAAAAACCTATGTTCATAAAAACATTAGTGTTTTTGTTTACATAAAAAGTGGGAAATTAAAACTTTAGTCATTTAGATCTTATGTATTGAAAAACAGGTTGAGTATCCTTCAAAAGGATCAAAATCAATTGTGTTAAGAATACATTAAGAAAATCAGCAGTAAAAAATGTCCAGATCATGGGTAATGTGAAATTTGGCATAAGCATGTGCAGAAATGACCAACTCTCTCAAAACATTGCTACAAAATGATTCTGAAATAAGTATTCCTTCAATAAATACCTCCTAGTGAGTATTTCAGTACTTATGTATGGGAAGGGTAAAAAGGGAAGAAGAAAATTACAAAAACTCAAAAGTGTGTTTATCTCAAAACTTTTGAAGTAAAGAGTATAAATATAAAACACTTAAGAGTACAAAAATAGGGTGGACAATGGTCATCAAGCAACTGTGTGCATTCATTGGTACAGGGAAGTTCAGGTAAAAATAGTATCACCAGTGATTAAACTTGAAAGAGGACTAGACAAGTTTTGCAGAATCATCACATGGTAACAAATGTATGTGAACATGTCTCCTCATTTCTGCAATCAATTAAACAAGAAAATGGTCTCAAACAGTGCTTATTACAATGTTTTTCAAATCACTGACCATTTTCATAAAACTTGAGAATGATATGATTATGAGTTTTATTGGAAAATATACCAGATCCTTTTTGATGTTGTCTTCAGAAAAATCTTTAGTTATTTTTTCTTGAAAAGGTTTTTCTCAAATAAAGCAGGATATATTACTCTTTATTTTTCTTCAAGAGTAATATATTTTGTACTTTTACTTGTTTTTTATAGTAAAAGTTTCAAACTCCTGTCCGGATATAGAACCCTTATTTTTGGTGATATTATCCTTGAAAATAGGTCAAAAGGAATGGTATAAGTGTCAAGGTCATGTCAAACTCAAGTTTGTTTTAACACATATCAGAGATTGATTGCTAACAGACCTTAAAAATACTTGGTACTCATGTTCTAATTTAAATATTATGACACAAAATGAGTTGCCATAGTAAAAGGGTTTCCATCATCTGGGGTACTAAACCACTGTCAGGAATCTATAAAAGCTTCAAAATGTGTAATTGACATGTGGCAAAACCTTGAATGCAAATTCTCATAAAAGTTGCTGACATACTAGCTTTTCAAATCCTTATTATTATCTTACCCCTAACCACTGGTTTGTTCAAACATCTGCTTCCTAACTACTGTCCACTGCTAAAAGTCAACTTCTGCTTTCTCATTTCCTTGATAAGCACTGTTCAAAATCAGTGTTTTATCTACTGATAAAGCTATCCACTGATAGTTAAAATCATCCACTGTTTTCACTTTGACCGTTGCAACCACTGATATTTGCTTCATCAGTGGTTCCCTAAACAACTGTCCTCCATTATTCATCTTCCATCAGAGGCTGGCACGTGGTCAGTTATTAGCCATCAGATCGTTGTAACCGCTGCCACATTAGTATTCATTTTTTTCCCCAAATAAAACTCTGACCAAAACTCCAAACAGGGTTTTACACTGTCGAATTGAAATCCAAAATTCTCTTCTCAAAGCAGTTTCCCACCTTCCATCTTAAATCATTCTTCATTCATTCTCATCAAAATGACGAAATCAAAATCATCCTCATCTTCATCTTCCAAAGAAGCCACACAAATGGCCGATGAACTCATTGAAATCCCATACAAATCCCCTCACAATTACTTGGGTTTACTCACAAAACCCACCACCACCAGAACCTTGGATTCAATCATTGATATTCTCTCAGCATCAAAGTATAAAACTTTGTTAACTGCTGATGCTCCTATTTTCCAACAAACCCAGAGAGAGTTTTGGAAAAATGCTACCCTTGAAAAACAAGGAGACATCGTCAAAGCCATCAACTCCTCTATACAGGGTAAAGCGATTCAAATTACTCCACAATCCATTTCAGAAGTCTTTAAGCTCGATGATCAGAAAGGTAAAACTTCTTGTCCCAAAAACGAGTTGAAAACTGATTTTCTGGAAAGAGGGTATGCAGAACAAACAAAAAGGGATACCTTACAAAAAGGCTATTTCCCTTCTACACCTAGGTTTTTATTTCATACCCTTTTAATGTGTGTTTCAAATAAAACAACTGCTTTTAACGAAATACCATTAAAGATCCAATGTCTGGGTTATGCCATTTTACATAATGAAAATTTTAAATACTCCCAGGAGATCTTTGATGACTTGGTAAAAAATGTTGATAGCAAAGCATTTTTACTTTTTCCAAGGTTTCTAAGCTACTATTTTAAACAAAAATTTGGAAAGGAAAATGAAAATTTGCTCAAACAAGGTAGTTATTTTCAAATAAATGGTTTAACACCTGAAATATTCACTAGAATGTTAACACCTACAAAAACAAAAGCAGAGGTGCCTGAGCAGAATTTAGCAGCTACCACTGCTCCTCAGGTATCTGCTGCCGAGCCCACTGCTCCAAGTGATCATAGCAGCACAACAACTGCTTTGAAACCCACACCTGCCATTACCAAAAAGACCAAAAAGAAAACATTCAAAAAGCCCCCCAAACCCAAATCAAAGGCAACTTGGAAGATGAGATCCCAGAGCCACTGCCAGTGACAACACAAATGTCACCAACAAACACTGCTGCTACTTCCTCACAGCAAATGGAAGAAAGATCTCCACCTTTGCCTCAAACTCCTCCTGCATCCTCACAAAAGGATCAGGTTGTAAGCACAGGGACACCACATTATGAAGCTCTGGGTCCAATTGGGTCCATCTTCCTCAGTCCTGATCCCAAGGACATGTCTCTTTCTACACCCATGCCTTCACCCCTCACATTACCACAATCCATGCTACCTTTGTTGCATACAGTTGATATAGCTCAGACACAAACCAGTTCCTCTGAAACACCTATCAAAGAGAGTACACTCCTACAAGTGACTGGGTCTGATGCTTATACCTCTGCTATCCCAGCAACAATTGAGGAGGTTACACTGCAGGAGTTACAAGTAACTCCTGTCAGTAGTTCAAGTGGAGCAGCAACTACTAGTGTTGGATCAACAGATCTACATTTGGCCAGTTGTTTCATCAATCAGACTCCCTTGAAGGCAATTTCTTCTATAGCACCTCTGGTAACCACTAGTGAGTTTGTTTTAACCACTGGTACCTTCAAAAGGTTATCAAGTGTTGAAGAAAGAAGACACCAGAACCAAGAACAAGGGGCATCAATGGCTGATTTTTGGGATTCATTTCCTAAGTCATACATTGATACAACCACTGCCGGTGGGGATTCAGATGATCCCATTAACTTGGGTGATGATTCAAAATATCAGAAATTGACGGATAGAATTGAAAACCTTGAGACATCTGTTGCTGAATTAAAAGATATGATGCAACAGTTGTTGAAAGCTCAAAAGGTCTCAGCCACTGTTGTCCCAGCTCAAGCATCTGCTCCACCACAAGCACCTGCTGCAAATGAGTTGTGGAATTTGTTTCAACCCCTGCTCCAACAACAAAGAGAAATGGCTGATCAGCAGCATGCTATACATGTTCAAGAGCTGAGAAACATGATGGAGTCAAGGTTCAAAGATACCCAAGCACGCATCAAGGCTATAAAGGCCCACATCCTGAACACCACTGGCAAAGCTCCTCCCACTGTACTCTTCATTGATAACCCCCCTCCAGATAATGCCAAAAAGGAGGAGAAAATCAAGCAGTGGAAGAAGAAGGGAATAGGAGATGGCCTCTATATTGAACCAGAAAAAGAAAACATGACCAAAAACATTCATTTGCCAGATGGTTGCAAGAAAATTGATACTACCACAAATGCACTTGCAGAAGCAAAAGCAAAAGCAAGTGTTAAAAGAGATAGAGAGGCTAAGGATAAAGCCAGGTGGGAACAGGAGAAAAGAGCTTACATAGAGCTGAATGCATAGGGTACTTCTGTGTCAAAGGATGATGAAAATCCTAAGGTTGAAAAGAAGAAGCCCACTAGACAAGTGTGGCAACCCAAATCCACACCATTCAGACCCACAAAGCTTGCTTCCAAACCACCTCCCAAAGGCTCCAAACCTCAAACCACAAAATATCAAACCTCCACCCAAACAATTGTTGTAACACCTATTGTATCAACAACTGATACCTCAGTAGTTTCAACAACTACCAGCCAAACACCTGCCATCTCTTCAACACACACCACTACAACACACACACTACAACCACTGCCCTACCATCACAACCTAAAACTACATCATCACCCACCAAATTACCACCTGCTCAAAAGCAGAAGACATCTACTGACACATCAGTAGTTGTAATGACAATAGAGGTTGAAACACCAGTTGTTTCAACAGCTGTTTTCCAGCCATCCACCACTGCTCTCATCAATGTCACATCACAACCAAAACCTCCTTCACCCAAAAAGCTTTACGCAAGAAAAAGGAAATTTCAAGAGAATAAAGATGATATACCAGCACCTATTCCTTTATCCTCCATACCTTACATTACCATCAAACCACAACAACCCATTCCACCAACTGTTGTCAAGGCAATAAACCCTGCTAACTTTGTATCCACTGGAATTGGAAGCAATAAAGGATGAGATGAGATAATTCTATACAGAAGATGATTCTTCAAAAAGAAAATTTCCTTCTCTCATGGGCTTGAGGAAACCAGAAAATATGGATGCTTATCTAAAGGTCAAGTCCAGGCAAGCATATATAATAGCCAGAATTGAATGCAAAGATCAAGGTGACAAAGTCATTTTAGAAAGAATGGAGTTTTTACTCACTAAGGTCAAACAAATGGAAGATTATGCAAATGACCTGAGCAAAGACATGTCAAATAGGCCACCTGATGCTTCCCTACAAAAGGTAACGAGAAAGGAGTATCTTGAATACATCATGAAAGAAAAGTTTTATCCAGCCAAAGAAGAACAATTCAGTGAATGGCCACTCATTGCATTAAAGCCTGAGGTAAACAGAATCAAGAAAATCAAGGATGATCCAAGTAAGAAAAGAATAGCTCCAAACTGGAGCAAATACAAACAGGCTATTGATAAACTTACTTCAGAATACAAAAGAAAGAAGCAGGAGTTGGTGGATGCAAAGGTTGGACCTGCCAAAGCCATAGCAAAATGGACAAGGCAATACACAGATGAGGCTTATGAAAGGTTAAAGAAAAGAAGAATGACAGATTCTGGTTTACCACAGAAGCCTGAATACAAAAACCAGAACAACAGATTAGTGCTCCTAAACCACTGATCACATCAGCAGATGTTTCAGTCACTGAGCTAGAACAGAGAAAAAGGCAAGAGCAGATTGAACAAGAAACTGCAGAAGACATAGCTGCAGCAAAAGAAATCATAAAAAGGGCCTTCAATCAAATGTCAGCTGAAAACTCTGAAGCAGCAAAAGTTCAGAGTACTGATCATGCTGAAAACTCTGAACTATCAAAAGCTCAGAGTAATGATCAGGCTGAAAACTCGGAACCAGCAAAAGCACAGAGTATTGATCAAAAAATTCTCACAAGGCCACAATCCCCCAACTCATCAGTAAATAAACCTCTCCCAAGAAACCCATTGGGTTCAAAAAATACTAAAATGGATGTCTGATCAAAAGACCCATGTATTGACCCTGTTCAGATCCAATGGAAAAGTAAAGCACATATCAAGGAAACAAGCACTGGGCCTGAGTGTTGAAGATCTACAAGATCTCCTTGAGCTTATACTGTGTAGGGATGAGGAGGATACAAGTTCTATGGAATTTGAATTGAAGTTTAAAGGACAAGTTAGGGAACTTCTGATGAGACAATAAAGATCCAGAATAATGAAGGGTTTTGGCATTATCTGTTCCAGGGGGAGATTTTGGGATTGAACCCTATCAGAGGAACATATAATAAGAGCCAAAACCGGATCACAACAGTGGATTCATAATAAGCAGCTGGTTACATGAGACTTTCCCCTTGAAAGTGATTATAACATCTGATGGTCCTCTATCCACTGTCCGTATACAACAGCTGCTGTCCTTCAAACTACTGATGAAGCCCTGAAGACTGCTAAGAAGTAAACACTGCTGGTTCAATCTACTGATGCTAAAGGACTGCCCACTCAAGGACTGATCAACCTTGAGGAAAGCACTGATGAAAGGAGAAAACAGTAGTTTAGTGTGTCACTTGTTCTGTGTAAAGTCAGTGATTAAAATTAGCAGTGTTTGTATAGGAACAGTGGTTACAGGTTGTTAGGTTGTTAGATGTCGCTTTCATGGTGACGTCAGCTGAGATGCTTCAGTGGTTTGGTTTGCCTATAAATGGAGCAGTACCCTGTACTGTTACATTTGATGGACTGAGTGAGTTCTTCTCCTCTGATCCAATCCTTTCATCTTGTGTAATCAACCATGGAGTATCAGGCTGAGGGAGAGTTTAGTTTGTAAGCTTGCTTTGTAATCTTTTGATTTGTATTGTAATAATTCGACTCAATGAAAAGCATGTGTTTATCAAAACTATTTTCTTCCATGATTGTGTTTACAAAGTTTGTGTTCATTTCCGATGCATTTAAACTCTGTTCATTTCTATTGATCTGTTCATTTCTATTGATTTGTTCAAATTATACAAACAAACACAATCATGAGGAGCCTTAGATCCTAACATGCAACTATGTTTGCTTTTCCTTCATGATATTGAATATCACAGTCGTAGTCACTTAGAATTTCCATCCATCTTCTTTGCCTCATATTCAATTCTTTTTGCCCAATTATGTATTTTAAACTGTTATGATCTGTATACACTGTAAACTTACTTCCATACAGATAGTGTCTCCAAATCTTAAGGGCAAAAATTATCGACCCTAATTCTAAGTCATGCGTCGTATAGTTTTCCTCGTGCTTTTTCAGTTGCCTTGAAGCGTACGCAATTACCTTCTTGCGTTGCATTAGCACACATCCTAATCCTAGCTTAGAAGCATCACAATATACTTCAAAATCTTCTGTCCCTTCTGGTAAGGCAAGAATTGGGGTCTTGGTTAATCTTTGTTTTAAAATCCTAAAAGCCTCTTCTTGCTTAGGTCCCCATTCAAACTTCACTGTTTTACAGGTTAGCTTAGTTAATGGCACAACTATCTTAGTGAAATCCTTAATAAAGCGCCTTTAGTATCCAGCTAAGCCTAGAAAACTTCTAACTTCCGTAGCTGATTGCGGGACGTTCCAATTGGTGATTGCTTCTATTTTAGCATGATCTACGTGAATACCTTCGTGATTCACCATGTGTCCTAAAAATTGTACCTCTTGTAGCCAAAATTCACACTTTGAGAATTTGGCATAAAGCTTCTCCTTTCTTAAAAAAGTTAAGAGTACATGCATGTGCTGATAATGTTCATCTTGACTTTTGGAATAAATAAGTATATCATCGATGCAGACAATTACAAATTTATCCAAGTACGGTTTACAGATCCTATTCATCATGTCCATAAATGCTGCAGGAGCATTTGTTAATCCAAAGGGCATGACTGTAAACTCGTAGTGACCATACCTAGTTCTGAAAGCAGTTTTAGGTATGTCTTCTTCTTGTACCTTCAACTGATGATATCCGGAGCGTAAATCTATCTTAGAAAAATATCTAGCCCTTGAAGTTGATCAAAAAGATCATCAATCCTAGGTAATGGGTATCGATTCTTAATTGTAACCTTATTTAGTTCCCTATAATCGATACACATTCACATTGAACCATCTTTCTTCTTTACAAACAACACTGGTGCTCCCCAAGGGGATGTACTAGGTTGTATAAATCCTTTACTGAGCAATTCATCTAATTGCTTTTTCAGTTCTAACATTTCAGTGGGTGCTAACCGATAGGGTGCTTTAGCTACTGGGGTAGTTTCAGGAATCAAATGAATTCTAAATTCTACCTCCCTATCTGGTGGTAATCCTGGTAATTCTTCTGGGAACACATCCGAGTATTCTGATACTATAGGAATTTCCTTAAGTTCCTTACCCTTAGTGCTAATGATTACCGAAATCATATACACTATTCCTTGCTTTCGTTCATAACTAGCTACTTTCATTACTGAAATGAACTTCATGGGTTTACGCGGCTTATCCCATGTAATCATAATTACTTCTCATGTGGGTGCACGAATTTCTATGGAATTCTTATCACAGAGGATTCGAGCATGGTTGGCTACCAACCAATCCATTCCTAATACAACATCGAATCCAGCTAAATCCATAGGTAACAGGTTTGCAGAGAATGTATGGCCTAAAAGTTCTATCTTTCCTTTTTGCAAAACCTTATCTATATTAACAGAGTTTCCGTCTGCCGTTTCTACTGTAAAAATTTACCTAAGTTTCGTTAAGGGTAGCTTAAGAGCTTGGCAGAATGAAGTATTTATAAAACTTTGGTTTGCACCAGATTCAAATAATACTTTTGCATACACGTCGAGAACTAGGAACGTACCAGCTATCACGTCAGGGATTAGCTCTGCTTCCTGAGTAGTAAACTGGAAGGCTCTTGCGTTTTTCTTGGTAGTTCCTTCTGCAAGTTTGGCTTTGTTATCAGCTGGTTTGACCAATTTCGGGCAGTGTGGCCTAAAATGTCCAGCTTCTCCACAGTTGTAGCAGATCGTTGATTTCTTCCTCCTGCAATCTTCCTCTTGATGCCCTGGAATTTTGCAGAAATTGCAATACCCTTTGCATTTACCACAATGCTTTCTTTTACAGGTATTGCAGAATGGAACAGTGGAAGATTGCCCCGTTCCCTTTTTCTTGAAATTACTACTGTTACCCACACGGAATCCCTGGATAATCTTTTGGGCCACTTCCTTCTTTCTATTTTCTTCTCGCGTACGCACCAGTCCGTCAGTCAAAGTGTTGGCTAATTCCACCGCATCGTCGATCGTGCGGGGTCTCGCAGCTTTGACAATATCACGGATTTACCCAATCAAACCCCAAATATAGCGGGAAATAAGTACCGGTTCTGGCGAAGCCAGGGTTGGTACAACTCTAGCATACTCGAAGAATTTCAAAGTATACCCTCGGCAATCAACATCCACCATTCGGTGGCTCAGGAATTTATTCGCCATTTGTTCTTTTTCATATTCTGGGCAGAATTTTCTTTCCACCAGACGCTTAAATTCTTCCCAACTCATGGCATAGGGCATGTCACTTCCCTTAGCTTGTAATACCGTATTCCACCATTCTAATGCTTCTTCCTTGAAAAGGTGTGAAGCATACATGACTTTATCCTCCTCGGCACATTTACTTATTTTAATTACTGCCTCAGTTTTCTCCAACCAACGCAGTGCAGCAGTCGCCCCTTCGTTGCCTGCAAATTCAACAGGTTTACAGTCAAGAAATTCCTTGTAAGTGCAACCAGGCGTTGCAGCTTTCATTCTTTTAAGGAATGGGGCTTGCATCCCATTATTATCATTGTTATTAATGTTGCCGCCTCCATTTACGCTATTACCGAAGTTGTCTTCATGAGTACGTTTGCTAGGAATAATTTGTTGAGGCTCAACTGGATTTCGGGCAGCAGCAATGATTGCTGGAATAGCATTTGCTATTCCCTGGGCAACGATGTTTTCTATATCTTGTCTATTCAGAAAATGATCCTCATTGTTTTGCTCGGATTGGTTACCCTCGTTAATTGGTTCATTACCAGCATGTTCCATCTGGTAATTAATATATATAACTTATTAGCACAAAATAAATAACGACTAAATGTAAAGCAATTGCACAAAAATCACGTTAACACATATAGCCAAAATTGTCAATTTTTCGACTTCCATATTTTATATTACTATGCGTCCGTACACACCAGTTATCTTACAAGAGTTTTATTTTTAAGTTATTTTACAGGATTATATTTTTATTACTATTATTATTATTATTATTATTTTGTTATTATACGACCACAACCACACAGTCACACCGTCCCCGTCAGCTGGCATCTCAGAAACGACGTTCCCTCTCATCGTATTTCCATGATATCCTCTCTCCCACATCTCGGATTCTATTCCCGGCGTCCACCAGCTCCTCGCCATAGTGGCGGAGTTCAGCCAATTTTTCTAAGCTCATAGGTGGGTGTAGTGGAGGCTCGGGGTCAAACTGAGGGAAAAAGGTATTAGAGTTATTTAAGAGGTTCTGAAATTGCCAGTCAGTGGTCCACCATTCTTCCAGCTCTCCTGGTAACGGTTGGGTGTGGATAATAGGATCTGGGATCTCAGCTCTCCTGGTAACGGTTGGGTGTGGATAATAGGGTGTGGATAATGGCATTTCCTGGTCTTGCCTGGAACTTTCTCCGATCTCTATTCCCTTGCCTTTATCCATCGGATCCTCAGTCTTTATAACTTTCCGTGTCGCTGGTTTCTTCCTGCGCACACGCCTCCAGCCCACGAATCTTCTTTTCTTCTTTGGCTTGGGTTTCTCCAGAGGCTGGGCTTGAAATTCCATAGGTTCATCAGTGTCGGCACAATAACCGGAAAAGTCTCTGGAAACTTCCACATTAACAGAATGGAGATTGAGATTCTGAAGAGCTTCAGACAACTCATTCATGCTGTTTAGCAGATATAGAGAAAACACACAAATTCTAGGTTAAACTTTTATAAACCCATTTTCATGTAATCACAGAATGGCAATCAGAAAAATTAAGCATTTCTAATTACTTAATTAGCATAAATCAGTGGCTCTGATACCACCTTTTTCTGTCACGCCCTCGTCCCGGTTTTACCCGATCCAGGTGCCGCGGGACAGAAACCCGTGGTAATTAATATGTTGGCAGTGGAAATTTTAACAGGATCTTTTAAAACTTGAAAATGCCCAATTATTTTATTTCATAAATTGGGATAACCCCGTAATTTACAATAGAGAAATTCCACGAGGAAATTCCCTGTTTTACAAAACATGTTTATTGATTTAACTGAGCCACCACTTCAAGCTTTGTTAGTGCTCCGTAGCACTTTTCCTTGATTCACAGTAGGTCACCTGAAACATGTTTTAAAAATATTTTATCAGCGGGGAAATACTGGCGAGTCACTCAGATTTGATAAAACGACACATTGTTATAATTACAGCATAAGAGCGATTACAATGGCTTCTATCTTATTTTTATCTGGCGCCGTGTCACAGCCTTGTGACGATGGTCATACCACTATTGGGTCCTTTCACCCAAGTAGTGATGATTATCACTGTTAGGTTAATGAACCTAACCGTGAGAAATTAGTAATGTACACAATACCCCACTAGCCAGTGATTCAAGGTAACCATGACTTAATCCCTGTGATTATAACTTTTGAAAACAAATTAGAGTATTGTAAAACATTGTTGATAAAAAGAGAATGACTCACATTGCAAGTTTAATCGGGCAGAATTTAGCCTACTGATAAGCCTGTTAACCTAATTCAAATAACAATGCACACGAAAACTAGGTTAGTAACTTTAATCCAACTTTTACGACAACTCACGAGATCAAAACCTTCACGACGAATGTCAAAGTGCAATACTTAAACATCCATCGGATTGGTTTCCATCGATCAGACATTAAATCATAGCAGTGATCGAGCTATTACCCTGTTATCACGGCAGCGTTTCGTGCTGTGTGTGTTATGTAGTAAACAGACGATATCTCAACGTACGAAATGAGTTTTTACGTCGAACCAACGCCCAAATTCAAGTGCCAAACTCCTCTATATATACCGAAAAATGTCTCCCTCGCGTGGCGCGAGGGCCTGTCGTGTGGCGCGAGGGGACCCCTTCTAGCATAGGGTAGCCTCGTGTCTGCTTAGCTTGGGTGAGTCGACGGTTTGTTAAAATTCGATTTCTATCGTAAACTGTTTAGATAATATCAACTAGGAAATACCCCCCCCCCCCTGAGTTTTAGGGGCCCTGATCCTAGTTCTGATTGTTCTGAAAATTTTATGGGTCATGCCATATTTCTTGGGGGTCTAAATTAGGGTTTCCTATTGGACAAAATAAAATAAGAAATAGTAATTTTAAATGAGACTTGTTACAGCGAGACCATGAGAGCTCAGGCTATTGCTTCCGCAAAATCAGAGAGATGATGGTTCGCTTTTCGGTGGGTTCCCTTTAGAGAATCTTTTCTTCAACAGCACATGATTAGCATTTTTCAATGTTTCATCATTTTTTATGCTGAGGGCGAGCTTTAAGAATAAAGCAATGCAAAATATTATACGAGGACTAGGCGCAAAATCAGAAGTCCTGGTATAATACCCCAGATATCACCACGCACAAAGACCTAGCATGTCAGAAATAGAAAGCCCTTCAAACAAGATGTTGGATCGTTGTTTGACCCGACTGAGTCGTTTAGAAGAGTTTTACATCCAGTTTAAAGGCGGAATCAGTAAACCGGACACGAATACAGCTTGTAATCTTTAATCTGTTGCTTGTATTGATAATAACAATGTTTACAACCTGAACAGAAATTGGCAGCACTTCGTTACACCTTCTGAAGTTGCATACCAAGTGAAATGACCACAACCCTATTTATAGACATCTAGATTTCGCTTGAACTGACTTGAAGCAAAATCCCTGAAGCGAAATCAACTGCCTGAAGCGAAATCAAGTTATGTTGATTTCGCTTGAACTGATTTCAAGCGAAATCTTCATGTTCAACATGTCTAAACCCTAATTAATACCCTGTTGTGTGTACATTCACCATATCTAGACACAAGACTTGATTATGACGTAATCAACAGACATATAGTGCACCAACAGACTCCCCCTTGGATGTTGATGAAGTCTTTGGCTTCAAGTCTTTGTCTTCATCATTCTTCAAACCTTGTAAACACTTTCCTCAATCTTTATCTTCAACTCAGATTCCCCCTTTCACAGACTCCCCCTCTCGATATGCTAGAATCTGAGATATCCGATTCAAGCTTTATCATTTAGCTTCCTTGGGAATTCCTGAAACCTGCAATCACTCATCCAACTATAAGTAACAACATTTTAGACTATCCAGGAATCGTAACCTGGCAATTCCAATCAAATTCTCTAACCCACTCCCCCTATCAACAAACTGTATAGATTTGGCAGTATTAAAGAATCCAACTCCCTCACAGTTAATCATCCAAGTCCAACTTAATGACCTTGGAGATATCACAAACTGTTTTTGATTTTTGATTTTAAAATGTCAAGTTTCAAATTAATGAACTTGTTTTAATTTCAGAAATATAATCAGCTTACTTAGATTTTGAAAACTCAGCACTCAGACATCAGTTGTCGAAAATAAAGCAGAAACAAAATCTTTTTATATTTTCTGAAAACATAAAACAGTAAAGAAATATGTACAAACATATTTACAGATAATATTTTTGTTTTGAGTATGCGTCAGAGGATCATATTAGTTTATGACAAGTCACAAGTACCGTTAAGCTACATTTCATACTCAGACTTAAACAATTTACCTCGATTGTCGATATACTGATCCATCTTAAATTCTCACACAAATTTCAATTTACTCAGGATACAATTTAGATGAATTAAGAACTTAGATCATTCATGTGTCCCACCTCTTGAATATACTCCCGTATCCAGAATCTCAATAATCAGTCTTACAGGTGAGAATACTACAATGATATCTGTATATAATTTAGGTGTGCGAGGGCCGAGGGATCTCAGATCGATACTTCCGTATACGCAGAGAGATATCAGCTTCGAGTTTTCGGTGTGTCCCCTTTAGAGGATCTTTTTGCTTACAACAGCAGCATATATCAATTTAATTGTTTCAGCATGCTGAGGGTGTAATGCTGTGTTTCAAGCATTTAAGCAAGTATTAGCCAGGGACTAGGTCAGAACTACCGTTCAGCAGAAGTCCCGGAATAATACCCCAGACATCATAAAGTATAAAGACCTAGTATATCAGATTAAGAGACCTTTCAAACGAGATTTCAGGGGTTACCTATATATCCAAGTAGTGTTCCCCACGAATTCACAAGTTTGAATTTAGGTTTATATCCCGAATAAATCTATTAAATGTGCAAAAACCTATCGACACATCATCAGTAAGATTGTTTAACTCTTTTATACTTTCCATTTCTTTAGCGTACTGTAACTGTTTACTGATGTACTATCATTTCTTTTTTTTTACGCAAAACTCAAATTTTTGAATTTTATCATGTTTTTGACTTTTTCAAATTTTCAAATGTTTTTGTATTTTCTAACAACAATTTTTCTCCCCCTAAAATGCAAAATCATATAAATAAAATTTGACAACCAACACTGATAGCTTTGTCTCGCCATCCATTTTCTGCTTCAAGCGCTCTGATTGACAGAAAATATAATGTACCCCCATGATTTACAACCCATTGATCTTAACAGTTTGAAAACCATTTTTCAATCTGATGAAAGTAATCATGTTTGTTCAGCCGTGAGGGTTTCGGCATATTCAATCAACATACATTCAAACAAAAATTAAAAACAAACATATTTTTGATTTTTCAAATTTTAACAAACTAAAAACATATTTTTGGATTTTAATTTTTCAAATTTTTAGGGTTTTGAAAATATTGTTTATTTATGTACAAAAAAACAATCAAACTAAACTCCCTGTTCAACCAAACCAGGGTTCAGCAACCTCTTCCTGTGCCAGGTTGCTCCAACTATCATTCTCACAGTCTTCAGCTTCGTTGAGCACCTGCACATTCAAACTTTATCAATCATTTGAACAATTTAGCCCAGGTCTGTTGAACCTTAGGCATTTCAATACAAAAATGTTCATTCAATTTTGGAAACTCTTTGTCATTTAAAACGTGTTCAACTTTGACTTCAACTTTCTCAACTTTTTCTAACTTCACTTGTTTCTTAGCACTCCACATTTGACCTTCCGGAGTACCTCTTTTGTAAAATTTTTTCTCTTTTTGAACCTTTTGATTTTGAACAACATTTTTCGGTTTCCAAAACTCTTGAGGTTTTGTCATATCAACATATTTTCTCCAACTCTGTATTGTTCTCAATCTGGGTGTATGAGAATTCCAGGTCTGTCTTGAATCGAACCTGTTCGGGTTTGATTTCCAATTTTGATTTGAAGCAAACTTGTTTGTATTATACCTCCAAGTTTGTTTCGAATCAAATCTGGTTGACCTTGATTTCACATCCTCAGATTTCTGTTTTTCAACATCAACAGGCTTTGGATTTGGACACTTTCGTGCAACATGTCCAATTTGATCACATTTAAAACACACTTTCTTTGAAACATCCTTGGCCTGCTGTTGTTTCTTTTTCATAGCATCAAACTCATCATTAGACTGTTGTCCAATTTTGAGTTTTTCCTCTTCTTTCAAACTTTTCCCTTGAACAAAACTCATCTTTTGTTGCATATTTGGTTTTTTACTTTGATTCCAATTCTGTTTCTTTTTATAACCCAAACCAGCCTTCATGTTTTTCTTCTTAAAACCAGGTTTGTTATAAAAAGATCTATGACCTTTACCAGCAAACTTTGGAATCTCAGACTTCTCAATCTCAACCATTTTGAAAACTTGATTAACCTTTTCTGAAATCACATTCTGAATCGGGAAAACAACATCTAAGAATAGTTTATCCGATCCAATCATGGTATAAACCAGTCCTTTTGAATCATCATTCAAACTTTCCTCGGATTTTGTGTTTTTCGAATAACCATCATAAAAATTTCCTTCATCTTCATCCTGTGATTCAGACTTACCTTTTGTAGACTCATCTTTCAAAACACTTTCAACAGCCTTACTTACCACCTCTGAATCATTAGCATCATCAGATTTGGAGTAAGTCACATCGATACTTTCAGGTAACTGGTTAGCTATGTTCAAACCCTTTGCCACCTTTTCCTCATCATAAAAAGTATAACTGTTTCTCAATGGTGGTGGTACCTGATGAAATTCTGAACCAATACCCTTTTTGCAATTTTCAGTATCTTTGTCATCTTGTGTGATGTTGAAAATGCGTTCGAGAATGTACGAAGAGTTATGATAACTTTGAAGTTTGGTTACAACCTTTACTTTTTCAGCCAAGACTTGTTTAAGATTTGCAATTTCATCAACATATTTGTTCAATTCAATTTGCTTTTCTTTAAACCTTCTTTCATACATTTCTTTAGTAACTAAAGTTTCTGACAATCTTTGATCAAAACTTTTGACTTGGCTCTTCAAAATATCATAAGCTTCTTGTACTCTCTGACTTGACCACTTTAAAGAATCATACTGTTTTTGTAAATCTTGAAATTTCGATTCTTTTTCAACACAATCAACACATTTTGTAGAACACAGTTGTCTATAAACATCATTATCCTTTTCAAGACCTTGACATTTCTGTGTCAAATTTTCAACTTTTAGTTTCAAAATTTCTTCTTTTTCAATCATATCTTTACATTTTATTGTGAAACCATTTTCAAGTTTGTTTAATTCATTATCTTTTGTTTTTATAATGTCATCTTTTTCAGTACAGGCTTTGCACATTTCTATGCAATTCCTGCACTTTTGTTCTTTTTCATCAACCAAATCAACATTCGATAGATCAGAAGATTTTCTAACCTCAGTTTCTTTCAGCACCGGTTCTTCTGATTCAACTTTCAGATCTTCCTTCTTTTCTTCTTTTTGAGCTTCTTCATTCTTCTGTTCTTCTTCAGCTTTCTTTTCTTCTTCAGCAGCAATCTTCACAACAGTCTTTACTTCTTCAATCATCTTCTTCAGTTCTTCTTCTTTTCTCTTCTTCATCTCTACCACCTTCGGTAAACTTTCTTCAAAAACTTCTCTAATCTTCTTCTCCAAATCAGGTAAATATGCTTTATCAGATAACCTTCGTGTATTGAAAGTAGCCTGCCTTGGAACCAAATTTATTACAGCTTCGAAATCCACTTTTGATGGATCAACAACTGGATTACCCCGTGGATCCATGTAACATTCCAACTCTTCATTCCATCTTTTTGCTCTCTGGGCTTCTTTGAATGGTTCATTTAATTTTCCAATTTCCCATCTTGCATAATCTGCTTTCCAATATCTATCAGGATCAGCATTAGCCACAAATGCATAACCAACTGCATCTTTTTCAGGTAGAACCTCTTGACTCCAGTCATACCCCTCATCATCATAAATCACAGCAAGAGCCCTTGATTTGTCTCTGTTATCTTCGGACTGCTTCAATCTAGGCGGTTCAGATCTATTCTGATGGTAGATTGCCTTTTTGTAATAATCATCTCGAAACGGATTCTCTGACTCATCAGCATAAGCATTCCTGCATTCCCGTTTGAAATGACCCTTTTGCTTACACTTAAAACAAGTCACCTTCGATTTATCAAACCCCAACTTAGTAGATGCACCACCAATTGACTTTCTCCCCGTGATCTCCATGAACCGTTGTGCTCGACGAACCGCACTAGCCATGCACCATCTGATATCCATTAGTTCCATCTCCTCGGGGTCTAATTGATCATAATCTTCTTTAGTCAAATTGGTATTGCCAATCTTCCCTGCAACGAGACTTTCATATGATTCAAGTACAGATGCTAAGAAAATCATCTGTTGTTTTGCCGATTCTTCGCTGAAATTCTGCCCATTCTTCAAATCCACTGCGATATTACACTGGAATAAATTCTTTGAAGCAGATTGGTTTGAAGTGTTTGAAGAAGATCCACTGTGAAAACCACTGTGAAGACTTTCACTGTTCACTGAATTTGAGCTTTCTGCAGAAAATGCTGTTCTTGGAGACCCAGCCTGAGGTACTCTGTAGTAAAGTTCTACATTCTGCTGATAAGCTGGATTGTTGACTTTAGATCTCTTTATCTCCAGTTCATGACTTTCAAGCTTTTCAATCAGCATATCCAATTTCAAATCTTCAGGCTTGATTGTATTTTTCAACATTAGAGCGAAGTATTTCCACTCTTGATCATCTGGCAATGAATCAAACAGTTTATCCACCAGCTCCTCTTCAGAAGGTAAGATTTGATGTCTGATCAGCTCCACTTTCAAATGTCCGAATCTCTCAATCATTTTACAAACAGATTCATTTTTCATACAACTGAAAAGATCAAACTCTTTACGCAATAATTTCTTTTTGTTTTTGATAATTTCATTACTTCCAACACACTTTTTCCCTAATGCTTCCCACAAACTCTTTGAAGTTTTCTCTTGTTCAAGTAACGAAATAATATCCTCTCTCACTGACTGTTTGATTAATGTGATCATTTTATATTCAGCTACAAAATTTTTTGTATCTATGTCTGTGAAATCTTTTGCTTCTATTAACTCTCCTCCCTCTTTTACTGGTTCAGTGTATCCATTTGTCAGTTTTAACCAACTTTCAGGAGCGAAAGCTTTTACCCAACCCTCAAATCTATTTTTCCACCAGTGATAATCTTCCACTTTCATTAGCTTTGGTGGCTTCTGCTGACTTCCGTACATGTTCTCAAACTTCAAATTCTCCGAAATCTCCTTCGAATATTCTTTTATCTCAGATCTTCTATCTGACGATTCGGAAGTGAACGCGTACATATCGCTAAACGGGTTTATGAAATTATCATCCATCTTGAATGTACCTGAACACAAAATCAGTCAAACACTTAGAAAAATTTTAGGTTTTGAAAAATCAGCAAGTTCAAGCGAAATTCTTGAAGTATATACAGCTTCAAGCGAAAACAAATAACAACACTAATCCAAGCGAAATCAACTATTTCGCTTCAGATGATCTCAAGCGAAAACCAAGTACAGATCTGATTCAAGCGAAATCTACTATTTCGCTTCAGATGAATCAGGTTCGATTCAAGCGAAATCCTGACAAACCAGTTTCGCTTCAACAGTTTTCAAGCGAAACAAACTATTTCGCTTCAGAAATGTCTGACTTGAAGCGAAATCAACCTGATATCTACGAACAACTTCAAGCGAAACCCTGTTTTAGATCAATTTTATCATGTTTTAGTCTGAATTTTAGTTCAAAACTTTGTAGGGTTTGTTAAAACTACGTTTTACACGTTATACTCGAAAATCAGTCCATTTTAACCGTAGGAACTTGTTCAAATTTGAAAAATGTAAAAAGAAATGAGTAGAAAGAAGATAATCTGGTAGAATCAAGCTGTAGTAGTATGAACTCCTCGTCCTGAGCTCTGATACCACTTGTTGGATCGTTGTTTGACCCGACTGAGTCGTTTAGAAGAGTTTTACATCCAGTTTAAAGGCGGAATCAGTAAACCGGACACGAATACAGCTTGTAATCTTTAATCTGTTGCTTGTATTGATAATAACAATGTTTACAACCTGAACAGAAATTGGCAGCACTTCGTTACACCTTCTGAAGTTGCATACCAAGTGAAATGACCACAACCCTATTTATAGACATCTAGATTTCGCTTGAACTGACTTGAAGCAAAATCCCTGAAGCGAAATCAACTGCCTGAAGCGAAATCAAGTTATGTTGATTTCGCTTGAACTGATTTCAAGCGAAATCTTCATGTTCAACATGTCTAAACCCTAATTAATACCCTGTTGTGTGTACATTCACCCTATCTAGACACAAGACTTGATTATGACGTAATCAACAGACATATAGTGCACCAACACAAGATTTCGGGGGTTACCCATATATCCGAGAGATGTTCCCCACGAGATAAGCAAGTTTGATATTTAGGTTTATATCTCGAACACAATCTACTAAATGTGCGAAAACCTACTGGCATATCATCAGTTAGACCGTTTATCATATTTTAACTTTCCAATTCTTTAGCATGCTGTGATTGTCCACTGATGTACTATCATTTCCTGTTTTTCACAACAAAACTCTTTTTCATTTTATCATGTTTTTGGCTTTTTCAAATTTTTCAATGTTTTGGATTTTTTCAAATTTCTTACTCCCCCTAAAATTCAAAACCATTTAAAGAAGATTTGAAAACAAACTGTACAAATAAATTGACAAACTGATGTGAATTGCTTCAATTCGCCATCCACTTGGCATAAACAATCAGAACTCCCCCTGACAACAAACTATTTTCCCATTATGATTTCAAAACACTTAAGTTTGTTTTAATCAAATGGTTTTTCCAGAAAATTAGTTTTATTGAAACCACTTGTAAAATCGGGGTTTTGTTCATCACTTTATTCCTTTTTCAACCATTTGAATGAAAGTTAACTCAAGTTCAACTTAATGACCTTGATTAACCACATGTAGGTTCTCGTATAGAACTTATCAACAATACCTCTTGTAAAACAAAATATAACAATTTTCAAAAATACTACCACTTGTAGGTCGAAATTTCACATTTCGTGAATTTCTCAAGAAAAATGCCGATTCCTGCTCCACGATTACCAACTTGGAAGCTCCGGCAAGTCAGGACTTTTACATATGGAATACAGACACCCAAGCCTGACCAGCTTTGGGTGTGACCTTCTCAACTTCACTCGGGGTTTGAACATTCCTTTTTTCTTCATAAAAATCTTTTACCCCTTTGGCCTTACCCTCGACCATTTTTCCTAAAATATGTTTCACTTTGTTATTAAATGCCTTTTCGACATCAAATTCTTTCTTTCAGAATAGAATTGACTCGAAATCTCCACTTTACCAATTTTTTGTTTAAATTTTTCAGTCCGCAATGGTGGAAAGTTTGCGTCATCCATTGGCGGAACTGAATTTTCATCTTTTGGCTCAACTTGCGGCTCCTCTGACTTTGATGAGTCAGATTCATCGCCAGATTTCACATCAGATTTCTTAACAACCCACATTTGGTTGTCAAGATTCACCTTTCTTTTGTAAAACCTTTTCGACATTCACCAACTTCATATGTTGAATTTTTAAACACTTTGAAATTTTCAGTTGGTGGTTCAGTTTTATCAATAACTTTTTCTTTGAGTTTAGAAACAACTTCCTGTTTTGTGTTGGTTGCCTTTGGACAATTCCAGGCGATGTGACCAACTTCTTGACATCGGTAACCGGTTCTTGTCTCCTTTCTCTGATAAACTCCATTCTTCTCAAACTTTTGTTTTTCTGCAAAGAACTCTTTGTTCGATTGTTTCGAAAATGTGCTCTTTTCTTCTTCCTCAGAACTTGACCTTGAAACAAATACAGTTTTTGTTTTAGAAATTTTCTCATTTTTATGATTTTCAGGTGGAATGAAACCTAATCCCTTCTTTTTGAAATTACTGTTATGGTTTGGTTTCTTTTGAAAACCAGAACCAGAACCGTAACCTTTTTTCTTGTTCAATCTTTGTTGAACTCTTGAAGTGTACTTTTTAGGTTTATCAGTAAGATTTACATCTTTTATTTCAGAAATATTAATTTATGTTAATTTGAAAACCTTTTTAATCTTTTCAATTTGAACACTTCTTATTGGAAATTACTCATCAGAATATAATTTGTCTGAATCATTCAAAGTATATGCAACTTTGAATGTTTCATCATTCAAATTAGATTTTGATAACAAAAATTCTTTATTGTAAACCCTTTTAACCGATGATTTTGGACTGTTGACTGATGAACTCGAAATCTCAGACTTGGACTCTGATTCCTCATCTTTATCCAACACCTGATCGACAACTTTCTTTATTAACTCAGACTCATGATCAGTGTCAGACGATGTGAATGTGACGTCAATGTTGTCTGATAACTCATCAGTTGTTTCAGACTTCAATTTTATATTGACTGCCTTTTTGACTTGTTCCTCATTTGGTTTTCTGGGAGAATAACCTTCCCAGATCGGAGGTGGACATTTGTTATAATTTGTACTTTGTTTCTTACCAGCATCTTTCTCTTCCGGCTTCTTGTCCTGAAAAGCTTCAAAACCTGCAACAGTTGGATAAATTCTATCAATAAAATAATCAGAACTTGAATAACTTTGTAACAATCATCTGATTCTTTCATTTTCTATCTTTTCTGTCTCCAACTCCTGCTTCAACTTTTCACATTCCTCAATATAGTGATTGATAGCCTTCTGCTTAGACATCATTACTGCATTCATCATGGTTAAAGCATCTTCTCTTTCTGAGTTTGTCTTTTGCAAACTATTCACCGTTCTGTTCAACACATCATACGATTCTTTCACATACTTAACATCGAACAATAATTTTTCTTTCATCTTGTCAAGCTCACTCAACTTCTCATCTTTCTCTTCACAATGTTTGCAAGGTTCCAAACATTTTAGACAAGGTTTCGTGATCTCAACAATTTTTTCAACTTCGATAATCTTTTCAACTTCGACTATCTTTTCAACAACTTTAACTTCTTTACATTGTTCAGTCTTCTCTTCCTAAGCAACACTCTCGTATTTTACCTTTTTCTGATTCTTTGCTGCTCTCTTCTCCTTTAGCTTCTCCAATCTATCTGCAAAATAAAATTTAAAACTTCCAGGAGATAATTGAGTTTTTCCAATGTTTGTTTGTATTTCTTCTTCATCATCACTACTATCAGTTGATGATTGATCAAAGACTGTTGTCTTTTCTGAGCTTTCTACTGAAGAGACAGATTCTCCATCTTGACTTTTCTCATTATTGACAAACACATCCATCCATTCCTTCATCAAATATGGTTCTTGAATGATCTATGGAATGAAAGCTCCAATCTTGGAATCAGCCGGAATGTATTTGTCCCAGCTAAAACCTTCTGCCACTTTTTCATCATCTTGATTCACCAGATAAGCTTTCTTTTTTCCTTCTTCAATAGCACGGGATGATGATGGTTGTTGAGCAACTTGTTGATATATTGCTTTCCGATAATAATCATTATTCCCGAATGGATTCTGAGATCCTCCTGCTTCTCGATTGGTACATTCCCTCTTGAAATGTCCTTTTTCCCTGCATCGAAAACAAGTAACTTTAGATTTATCAAAACCTAAAGTAGAAACATTAGCATCACGGAAATCATCTCTTCCTGTAATCACCTTAAATTTCTCAGCTCTCCTCAACACACTCGCTAAACACCATTTAATATTCATAAGCTCCATTTCCTCAGCATCGATCTGATCGTAATCCTCTTTTGTCAACATACGATTTCCGATCCTTCCTGCAACCAAACCCTCATATGATTCTAACACTGTAGCTAGTAATGCCATATGACCTTTAGCAACTTCTTCAGAAAATTTTTGACCATTCTGAAGATGCAATGCGATGTTACAGTGTAACACATGACCATTACTGCTGTTTAAGCTTTGGAACTGATGATTTGAAGCTGAAACATTCGGATTAACACTCGAGTATGAAGAAAATCCACTGTTACTGATAGGACTTTGATTAACTGATCCTGATAAATTTTCTGCACTGAAAGCAGTTTGGACCTTCGGACTTGTTTCAACATTCTGAACATTCCCTTTGTAATACATCTTAATGTCTTGTTGACCACTTGGATTGTTCATTCTAGCAATCTTTTTCTGTTCAAGATCTTGTCCTTCGAGTTTTTCAATGAACTGAGAGATTGTCAATTTATCATATTCTCCAGTGTTCTTTAAGATCATCAGATATGTACCCCATTCTTTCTGAGGTAAAGAATCAGCTAATTTGTCAACCCATTCTTCTCGATCTTTGTTTATATCTAACAATGACATTGAACGCACTAAATGACAATATCTCTCAATCAGCTACTTTGTAGATTCACCCGGCAAACTTATAAACAAGTCAAATTCTTTCTTTAACAATGATTTCTTACTCCTGATCATTTCCGTACTTCCTTCAAACTTAATTCGAAGTGCTTCCCAAATAGAACGTGAAGTACCATCATGTTGAAGTAGTATGAAAATGTCTTCCTTCACAGCTTTCTGTAGTAGACTAATCATCACTTTTTCTCCCTTATACATATCTCTCTCTTTATCCGACAATTCAGAAATAGTTTTGATAACTCCCACATCTGTACGTGGTTTAACATACTTCTTTTCAATACATTCCCAAGATCTCAAATGATTTGCTTGAACCCATACTTCTTTTCGACCATCAACGCATAAAAAACTCGTAAAAAAATTAATAAAAATGAAAAAAGTAACATTGGGCGAAACATAGATGTAAAATCATTGAACCACACACATCGATTGCTGCGCTTTAATACTAAGAAATTAGACCGAAACGTAAAACATAGAAAAAAATAACTTAGTCGATATAGGACTCGCGAGTTGGACGAACCTATCATATGAGAAAAATAGACGTAAAAACATTGAACCACATACGCACCTTACGTCGTGTATTGACACAAATAAAATTTAAATAAAATAAATTAATGTGTATTACAAAAATAAATACATGATTTAAATAAGTAAGAATACTAAAACAAAGAAATCATAAAATAAATAATAATAAAAATAAAGATAATAATAAAATATAATGTCCTATGGACCTACAACCAAACATTTTTGAAAAACTCATAAAACATAAGGTACAATACATATATGCAACTAGTGTAAGTATATGGAGAAAACCACTTTTAGCTAGAAAACCCGGGAAACTCTAAGCTCCCGACATTTTTTTTTTGAAAAAAATAACATATGTAATATACATGTTTTTAAGACATTTGGGCCAAAAAAATCATAAAAGCGCCGAAGGGTTTTTTTTAAAAAAAATAAACAAATTTCAGCAACTTTGCAATGTAACACGTGTTACACAAAAAATGCTGAAATTTGTTTATTTTAAAAAAAAAAATCCTCTCGGCGCTTTTTTGTTTTTTTTGCCCAAAAGTCTTAAAAACATGTATATTACATATGTTATTTTTTTCAAAAAAAAAAAAAAATGTCGGGAGCTTAGAGTTTCCCGGGTTTTCTAGCTAAAAGTGGTTTTCTATATATCCTTACCCTATGCAACTATATATATATATATAGGGGACCGCTAAAATGAGAACCACCTCCAGTTGTAAGAACCGTGAGAACTACACCGTACGGGGCGAGGTGGACCAAATTGTTTTTTTTTTCATAAACGTAGATGCATGTATTATAAACACATTTGTAACAAAATTCAAAAAAAAAATGTCGGGTGTGTAGTTTTGAGCACCCAAAGTTTGCGTTTACGGGTACCGTAAATTTTAAATAAAATTTACGGTACCCGTAAACACAAACTTGTGGTGTTCAAAACTACACACACGACATTTTTTTTGAATTTTTTTTTTAAAATGTGTTTATAATACAAGCATCTACGTTTATGAAAAAAAAACTTTGGTCCAACTCGCCCCGGATCAAAAAGTTCTCACGGTTCATACAACTGGAGATGGTTCTCATTTTAGCGGTCCCCTATATATATATATATAGTGTAAGTATATGGAGAAAACCAATTTTATTGAGAAAACTTAGCAAACTAGAATATGTGGACCACATTCATCCACATCACCTCATCCAAACCCATACTTTAAGGGTATTTTGGTTTTTTTGTTCTTTTCTTTGAAGAATGTGCTTTCTACTTTTCACCAACCAACACATTTCCCCACCATCCCCACTCGATTATACCCCAACCCATCATCCATCACCTTTTTGTACTTCATCTTCTTATAAACCATTTCTTTTTCAAAACTCCATTGTTCTTTCTTCAATTTTCTCTGCGTTAGAATGGGAGATCCACACCAAATAATGGAAGATCTTTCTGCATACTCTCCCACCAATATTATCCCGAACCGCTTTATCCTTGATGAATCTTCGGCGACTCAAGGTGGTTCATCTTCTTCAGGTGTGTGGTGTGTGTTTTCTTTGTGTGTAATGTGTTTTAATGGTTTACTTAGTCTGTTTCTTTGTTTTGTTCAAGCATAAACATGTATAAAGGTTTCCTTAGTTTGTTTCTTTGTTTTATTCAAGCATAAACATGTTCAAGCATAGTCTGTTTTAATGGTTTACTTAGTTTTTTTTTCCATCGGTGTTTATATGGTTTCCTTAGTTTGTTTGTTTGTTATATCCAAGCATAAATCTGCATAGGGATTATAATATAATGGACTGTTTTATCACAGTTACAATATTTTGATCTTTTTCTCATTTGAACTTTATGTTTTAACTTTTTGAATAGGTTTTATGTTGATTTGTTTTTGAATATGTGTTTATATGATTTTGTTTTTGTTGTTTCTTTCACTGTTTATATGAATTTGTTTCCCCCCTGGTTGAATTGTTGATTTGTTTGAATATGTGTTTATATGATTTTATTTTTGTTGTTTCTTTCACTTATTTGAAAGTTCCGTAAACAACTGTTGTAACACGTGTTACAACTTTTTACTCAGAAGTGCATTTTCTTTTTATAATCCCCTCCTCAACGTAAAGATACATCAAATGTAACACGTGTTACAACAGGTTTTTACCTACTTACACGTCTCTATTACAAATGGATGAAAACAGTTTTTTTTAAAACATCCACGTTGTAACACTTGTTTATTTGAAAGTTCTTAAAACAACCGTTGTAACACGTGTTACATCTTTTTACTCAGCTGTGTATTTTCCTTTTTATAATCCCATCCTCAACGTAAAGATACATCCAATGTAACACGTGTTACAAAAGGAAATTACCTACTTACACGTCTCTATTACGTTGATTTAAACAATTATTTAAAAACATCCACTTTGCAACACTTGTTTATTTGAAAGTTCTTAAAACACCCGTTGTAACACGTGTTACAACTTTTTTAATGTTGTGCATTTTCCATTTTATAATCCCATCTTCAGCTTGAAGATACATCCAACGCAACACGTGTTAGATTTTTCAAAACATCCATTTGTACCACTGGCTATCGTCCAGCTTGTCACTTATTTGAAAGTTCTGTAAACTTATAAATATATATAATCTATTTGTCCCTTTATTCAAAAACTTATGTTACATTTCTGCCAACTACATTCGAAAATGTTTGTCCTGTATGTTGTAATATGTGTTACACTTCGGGGCAATATATGTTGCATACGTGGTGTTACACATTTGTACTTAATGTAATAGTAAGTTTAAATGTTAAAATGTTTTTTTTAAGATTGCCTGTTAAATGTTAAAATGTATAAACTTCATAATTTATTCAGAATATCTCATTTATTTTACAAATAAAAAGTCGTGTTTTTTTGGTGGGATAATTAGCTACATATGTAGTAACAACGTTACACAAGTTACTTGTAGTTACCCCAACCCTTTTTTGGACACAAAGGGGGGTTGCACATATGTAACACATGTTTGTAACATGTGTTACACTAGAGAGGTAACATATGTATAGCCACGTTACACATGTTACATAGGAGATTAATAAGTTTTAACTATTGAAGATTAATATTGATGTACTTGTTTTGTTCATAGGTGAAAAGATGTTTTGTGTTCAAGATGAAGATGGTTATCAAGAAGCGAAGCCCACCGAAGGATTACAACGCATCATTAGGTTTTCGTGGTGACGATGGTGTGTTTTTTGGTTGGTTGCTATGTGTTGTGAAGATGGATGTTGTTGTGAAGACCATTTTTAGAAGCATTACAACCATTGATATAAAATTCATTTTTATTTTCATTGTTAGTATGCCCATTTTTGGATGAATACAGATGTTGATTTGACGGCAATTTTTTTTGGGATGCAACAACTATATGTAACATGTGTAACCTTGACGTTGTAACACATGTAAAATGGCTATACATGTGTTACATATGTTACACAATAGTGTAACATACATTATAAACATGTTTTACATATGTTAGCCCCTTTGGTGTCAATTTAAACTTAGTAAAATTACATATGTAACAACATTACATCATCCAAAATGTCATATCAATGAACAAACAAGTAATATATGTAACTATAAGTTTATGAGACTCGTGTAACGAATTAAAGGGATAAACGATACACTTCATGTTACATATGTACGTAGACTTGTTATTAACAATGTTATTAGTAGATAAAAAAACTGCATTAACGTATATTTTTTACACTGAACCCAACTTATTGGTCATAAGTCTTATACATGGCAAGAAGTTCTTCCAGTGTGACGTATGATTTAACAATAATAGGATGATATTCCTCGTTGACATTCGGTGTCCACAATTTAGTGCCATTAGAAGACTCGTAAAGATGGTAACGTGGAGTATGTTCAAGATCATCTGTGGACATAGGGACAGATGTTAGTATAAGTTTACGTGCATTATGAACGTTGTAATACGTTTAGCACCCTAGGGTAACAAAAAAAGACCACACATGACACTTGTCGCCATGTTACACATGTTAATTGTGTGTGCACTTGTAACATCTTCTCTACAACGTGAGTAACATCCTTAAAAGTTGTGTTCCTACTCTGCTTTATATTTTGTAAGTACTTATAGGTAAACATGTTTTAAAGATACAACCTGTAACATGTGTTACACCGAAATGTTACACAAGTGTTTCCAGTTTACACATGTTACATCTTGTGTAACTCTGCTTTATATTTTGTAAGTGTTTCCAATTTCCAGTTTAAACATGTTTTAAAGATACAACATGTAACATGTAAGTACTTATAGGTAAACATATTTTAAAGATACAACTGTATCACCTTACAAGTTATATGTTTTGCTGACAAACGCCATGTCACACATGTTACACACTATAGAGTGAAAGAACGGTATTGAACGCTGCTACACATTTCCCATTCTGTCGTAACATGTGTAACCTTTTTGGGGGTATCGATGTTGTAGGTTTATACTTAAAATATATACAAATGATCCAAAAATGATCATACATGTGTTACCCTCTAGTGTAACATAAGTTATAAACATGTCTTACATATGTGCAGCCCCGATTTTTGGTAACAAAGAGGTTGAACATATGTAACACATGTTTGTAACATGTGTTACACTGGAGGGTAACTTCTGTACAACATCAAAGGTACCCACCACCTGCCCTTCATCGACTTCTTGTTCCCATTCTTCATCGGTTTCTCCATTTACCTTCTTTCGCTTTATGGCCATCTTTTGTTGTATCCGATATTGTGGTTCTCTTTCTTCCTGCCAAGATCCCTTCTCGTTTGGCTGCAACTGCTATGGTCAAGTCATAATAACACAAGTTACAGTCCAGTATTTTTAATCTACTAATTAAAAAAATAGTAGTAACATAACTAACACTAGTTACCTTCTACCCAATTATGCCCTGAACTTGAAGACTCCCCAAATTTTGAGTTTTTATGTGCATCATTTCACACATAAAAAAAAAAACTAAGCAAAACCATCCAAAAAAAAGGTTACATATGTAAACAGTTACCATACACTTCAAACAACTACTATCCGGTAGAACCAACTCCCTCGCTGCAAACACTAAACAAACATGTAACATATATTAGCACAACCTTTCGTATTTGTTTGTCGTCGTATAGCTTTTGTTTTTGTTTTCTAGACTGGACAGTTGTGCTCCCCACAACAATTGTTTTAGATGTGTTACCCTCCAGTGTAACACACGTTACAAACATGTGTTACATATGTGTAGTGTAGCTCCTTTTTGTGTCCAAGAAAGGGCTGGTTTTAACATAAGTAACACGTGTAACATTATTACAACATATGTAGCTAATTATGCCAGCAAAAAGAACAACTTTTTATTTATAAAATAAACAAGATCATCAACTATTAAATTATAGGCTTTCTAAAGGTAATGAAAATGTGATATCCGAGTGAAGTTTATTCAAGACAACTAACAACCCATTTAAAATAACATTTCAACATTTAAAAAGATATAGATTTGTAAGCTAATAACAACTGATAATATCAAAACAACAAAAATGATTTTAATACAAAAACAAAAACCTGTAAACTACATAAACATTTACCCATTACTAGACCACTTTGTGCACACAAAAACATATTAACAACAGCCTTAACAAAAAAAAAAAACTCAGGTGTGAAATGATATTTCAAAATAAAAAACTCAACAGATTGTTGTTTCTCTCTCTAAAATCATGGTAAATTAGGTTCAAACCTGCTTCTCCCTCACACACTTGTGCGTGTGTTCTTGGTGTTCGAGATGAACACGATGAAGATTGTTGTTTCTCTCTCTAAAATCATGGTAAATTAGGTTCAAACCTGCTTCTCTCTCACACACTTGTGCGTGTGTTCTTGGTGTTCAAGATGAACACGATAAAGATTGTTGTTTCTCTCTCTAAAATCTTGGTAAATTAGGTTCAAATCTGCTTCTCTCTCACACACTTGTGCGTGTGTTCTTGGTGTTCCAGATGAACAAGATGAAGATGGTTGTTTCTCTCTCTAAAAACCTTCATCACCATTCACTCACCGATCAGAATTTCTCTTTTCTACCAGATGAACACAATGAACATGATGGATATTTTGAACTCTGAAAGAAGAACAGAGAGAATGAGATATGGTTGTTTCTCTCTCTAAAAACCTTCATCCCCATTCTTGATATTTTGAATTCTCAAAGAAGAGAGAGAGAGAGAGAATGAGATATGGATGATGATGGTTTGATGGTGATGGTGACAATTATATAGAAGAGAGAGAATGAGATATGGTATTTTTGACACAAATACCCTCCTGGCCCACTCATCAACATAAGTTATGTATTAAATTTATATCAATAAACCATCAAATTTCCCTAACCCTTAGATGATCAAGATCAATGGTCACAATTGGGTTTCCTTAGTTTTCTCACTAAAAATGGTTTCCTATATATCCTAAGTATATGGAGAAAACCAATTTTTATATATAGGAATGGGATCAAGAGAAAATGATTTGAAGTGTGAGAACAGTGAGAACAATTTTCAGCCATAAGATCTTTGTAATTTGTGGCTAAGATGATGCGGTGGTATTTTTGTAAATAATGGAAAACTTATAACTATCAGGAGGGGTAAAATTAGAAGATCCAAACAAGTGTGCACATGCTAATCACATGCCATTCCCCCCATCATATTTAAACGCTAATAACTTTTTTATACGTGATTATTTTTCTAAAAAATTACACCATAAAACTCAGCGTTTTTTATCTTTCCAACGAGTATACTATTGATATAATTTCGAAAAAAATGAACTGGGTTTTATGGCGTTTTTCTGAACTAGGTGTTTTGTGGCGTTTTAACTAGGTATTTTTCATGGTGTTTTTCTGAACTAGGTGTTTTTATGGCGTTTTAACTCGGTATTTTCATGACGTTTTTTTTTTTTCTAAACTAGGTGTTTTTATGGCCTTTTAACTGGTATTTTCATGGAGTTTTTCTGAACTGGGTGTTTTATGACGTTTTTAACTAGGTATTTTCATAGCGTTTTTCTAAACTGGGTGTTTTATGGCGTTTTCAACTGGGTATTTTCATGGAGTTTGTAACACCCCGAAAATATAAATCCTTTATTATAAAGATGATGTCGGTAAATAAACAAAATGAACTAACTAGGAATAAAAATTAACCTCGTTAGATAAAAGTCTTGTAGTGACTTATAAGTGGGTTAAAACACTTAAAATATGAACTAAACGATTGTAGAGGGACCAAAGTTGTTAAAATTTAAAATTAAATTATTAAAACAAAATTAAAAACCCAAACACACACAAAAGTGTGTGTCTGGTTCGATTGAAACACAGGGGCGACCAGGAGGTTCTCCTCAAACCCTAGTTCATGCTAATTTCCCCATATTGAAGATCAAATTTAGTTCCAAATCAAAATCCAAGTATAGAATAGTGATATCCTCTGAAAAAGGGGTCATAAGGTATGTAAATTCCATAAAAAATGTCACACCCCAACCGATGGCGGAAACATCGGGGTGCGAGCACTAAGCATTAAGATTGCTCACAAGAACCCATAACACTAAATAGTTTCAATATAAAATTAGATTCATTTCATGCAATTGTCTAAACATAATTGATCACAAAATATAGTATCAACCAAAGCAACACAACCATTGTTTCAAAAGTTTCTAGATTTAGCTAAGTGGAGTATCTAAGCTTCATCCTAGCATGTTTCATGATTCCTAGCATCCTGTCAGCCTGCAACATGTATTAAAAAAAAGTCGGTACAAAAATGTACCGGCGAGTATACAAGTTTGAATAATAACATAATAGATTAAAAGTCTCATATCCATATGTAAGTGTAACAAAATAGTTTCAGCCATGCTAGTGTCGCAGTCCAACAAGTGATAGCCCAAGTATCCCGATCCTTTAGTGTTTTCCCAAGTCTCAACGAAAACTAGAATCCTCCTAATAATACCCCCGAGAATAATGGGGAGGTGCATCTCCTATAGCGCTACTATTGTTAAGGCGGAACTACACACCCTAGAATAAACGTCCACATAGCACAAATAGAATACAAGAATCACAAGTTTCACACAACATAGGATAGAGTTTAGATTCCAAAAGTTTCAAGTATCATAGTTTAATAGAATACATGTTACATCCCAAATTTTAAAATAAAAAGGGATCGAGTATACTCACAGTGATTGCTTAACAGATTAACTGCTATTGGATCAAAGGGAGCTCTTTAGAGTTAACCTGATTAGATTACAACATATAAGAGTCGGGCAGAATAGCGAGATTCAAACCAAGTGTCGGATCAGTCATCTTGATCGGATGGCTGTTCGATCGGATGGCTATCCGATCGGATTGCCATCCGATTGGGATGACTATGGTGTGTGAGTAACGGATTGCCATCTGATTGGAAGGCCATTCGATCGAATGGCCAGTCGATCCAAGTATCCAGTTTCCAAATAGTTACCAAGTTTTTCAAAAGGTTCTAAGTGTTGAAGGATTCTAAAGCACACTGTCACCTTGAATGGAAGGCGGTTCGATCGGATGGCCATCTGATTGGATTGCCATTCGACGATCAAGATTTAAGTGTCTAAATGTTTAAGGGTATGAGACAATGTCACCTGATCGGATGGCAGTTCGATCGGATGGCTATCCGATCGGATTGCCATTCGACGATCAAAAGATTCAAAGTATCCAAGTGTTAGGGTTAAGAGGCAAGTGTTACTTGGATGGCGGTTCGATCGGATGGCTATCCGATCGGATTGCCACTCGATCGGGTTGTCCTTATCCCGTTCCTAAACTTGTAAAGTTTCTAAGTTTCTGCTTAAACAACGACGACATGGTACGCATTGAGACAACGATGAGCCATCAGTGTACAGCCGATCTGATCGGGTGGGAATCACCCCAGTCCGTTCAGTCACCCGTTCGTGACGGTGCTTATGTCAGAATCCGTACTCTAGTCATCTTCACCGGCAACAATCCTTCTCCAAACCAACTCCAGACTATTTATCAAGTCTATAGTTTGTTTAATTCCAGATCTCACTGTTTTAGGTTAAATATTTAGGAAAAGATGAAGATAAACATAAGTTTTTAGCTAAAAGTCTAGATTTAGTGAAGATTCGGTGAAAAACACATGAAATTCCTTAGATCCGAGCTAGATCTTGGCAGAAATGACATCACACCATGGTTTGGACAAACCACCATGATGACGTCACCTTCAAGAGCTCAAATCTTAGAGATTCCATGGTGAAAAGTGAGATTTCAAAGGAGAATCATGTAGATAATAGCGTGTAGATCAAAGATGTACAAGAATCCAGTGTGAAACGTACCGAAATCACCGAGAAATGGAAGAAAAGCAGAAGGGAATGCGTCTGGGTCGAGTGAGGCTGTCACATCAGTGAGAATGATGTGACAGGCCTATTTATAGTGTGAGAGTGAGGGAGTGGGGCGGTGTGCACGGATAGGATGTCAGCTCGGTCGAATGGCCATCCGATCGGTTGGTCATCGGATCGGATGGTCATCGGATCGGATGATCATCCGATCGGATTGCCATTCGGCCAATCCATCCTTTCCGCGTTACCGTCTTTGATTCGTTTTGCGAGTTAGATTAAGCCTTGCGTTGCGTATTATTGGGTAATAGAATCACATAACTAGATTACATCATTAATACCAAAGTTTCCATTGTTTCCGCCAGTGACAAGACTCCAGTCCCTCGTTCATCCAAGTCTCAAGTTTCACGAGCCTCAAGAGTCAAGCACCAAAGTATCAACTATCCTAGAATCATAGTCTCATAGCATCATAGAATCATAGTCTCATAGCATCATAAAATCATAGTCTCTAAGTATCAAGTATCAAGAATCATAGCATAAGTTTCACCAAGTATCAGAAGTATCACATATCTCATAGTATAGGGGCTAAAAGTGCCAATTAGATAAAAGTCTAGGGGCGCAGGCGTTACAGTCTCCCCTTCTTTAGGAGATTTCGTCCCCGAAATCTAGGTAGAAGACTGCTCAAAGAGCTGCGGATACTTGGCCTTCATCTCACTTTTCAGTTCCCAAGTGAATTCGGCGCTATGCTTTCCTTCCCATCGAACCTTGACTATGGGAATTTTGCTGCGCCTCAGTCGCATGACACCGTGATCCATGATTTCGACCGGTTTTTCCACAAAGTGTTCCGCTTCATTTATTTTTTAAGTCTTCAAGGGGAACCTGTAGTTCCTCGTCGGCTAGGCATTTGCATGTTAGATACGTGGAACACCGGATGCACGTTGTTTAGTTCCTGTGGTAGGTCGAGTCGGTACGCCACCTTGCCAATCCTTTCGAGTATCGCGAAAGGACCCACATAGCGAGGAGCGAGCTTTCCCTTCTTACCAAAACGAACTACTCCCTTCCACGGAGATAACTTGAGAAGAACTCGGTCACCAACATCAAATTCCAGAGGCTTACGCCTATTATCAGCATAGCTCTTTTGTCTGCTCCTAGCCTTGATCAAGTTATCACGGATCTGAAGAATCTTATCCGTTGTCTCTTGAATAATCTCAGGTCCAGTAAATTGCTTGTCACCGACCTCGTGCCAGCTGAGAGGAGATCAGAACTTGCGGCCATACAAAGCTTCGAAAGGAGCCATCTGAATACTGGAATGATAGCTGTTGTTGTACGAGAACTAAATCAATGGTAAATGTACATCCCAGTTACCACCAAAGTCGATGACACAAGAACGGAGCATATCCTCTAGGGTCTGAATAGTTCGCTCGACTTGTCCATCCGTCTGAGGATGAAAGGCCGTGTTAAGATTCAAATGAGAACCCATGGAGGATTGAAAAGTTTTCCAAAGACGTGAAGTAAATCGACCATCACGGTCCGAGATTATGTCAAGAGGTATGCCATGACGACATATGATCTCATCAGTATAGATTCGAGCAAGTTTCTCCACTTTATAATCTTCACGAATAGGAAGAAAGTGGGCTGATTTAGTCAATCGATCAATTATCACCCAGATACTATCGTGACCGGACGGTGTTCGAGGTAGCTTGCTAATAAAGTCCACAACGATAGTATCCCATTTCCACTGGGATCTCGGGTTGTTCTAAGAGTCCAGAAGGACGCTGATGTTCAGCCTTTACCTTCGTGCAAGTAAGGCATTTCGAAACGTATACAGCAATGTCCTTTTTCATACCAGGCCACCAATAAGTTGTGCGCAAATCATGGTACATCTTGTCAGCGCCTGGATGAATTGAGTAACGGGACTTGCGAGCCTCATTCATAATGAGCTCATGGAGATTGTCGCGATCTGGTACCCAGATGCGATTGAGATAGTATTGGAGTCCATTAGGTTTGGTTTCAAGCTGTTCAATCTTAGCGCCTTGGATTTCCACTTCTAGACTTCCTTCATTTGCTGACGAATACTGAGCGTCACGAATACACGCATGAAGATCACTAGAGATACGGATAGCATTCACATAAGTTTTACAACTAAGGGCATCGGCCACTACATTCGCCTTGCCAGGATGATAGCAAATTTCACAGTCGTAGTCGTTAAGCAATTCCACCCAACGTCTCTGCCGCATGTTCAGTTCCTTTTGGTCAAAGATATGTTGAAGGCTCCTATGGTCAGTGAAAACCACACACTTAGTACCATACAGGTAGTGTCTCCATATCTTTAATACAAACACAACTGCACCAAGCTCCAGATCGTGAGTAGTATAGTTTTTCTCATGTACCTTGAGTTGACGAGAGGCATACGCAAAAACCTTGTCCCACTGCATGAGCACACAGCCCAAACCACGGTTTGAGGCATCACAATATACCACGAAATCATCATTCCCATCGGGGAGAGTTAGAACAGGAGCATTACACAAAAGAGTCTTAAGAGTCTGAAAAGATTCCTCTTGCTCGGGACCCCAAGCAAAAGGTCTCTCTTTCTGAGTCAACGAAGTAAGAGGAACAACGATCTTAGAGAAGTCCGAAATGAATCGACGGTAATAACCCGCCAATCCTAGGAAGGAACGAATCTCAGATGCAGATTTAGGCGTACTCCAATTCTTCACAGCTTCGATCTTAGACGGGTCAACATGAATACCTTGCTTATTAACGACATGACCAAGAAATTGCACTTCATTAATCCAAAACTCACAGTTAGAAAATTTAGCATACAAACGTTCACCACGTAGGAGTTCAAGTATCAAGCGTAAATAACGGGCATGATCAGCTTTAGTTTTAGAATAAACGAGGATATCATCGATGAAGACTATCACAAAACAATCCAAATAGGGCTTACAAACACGATTCATGAGATCCATGAACACAACGGGTGCGTTGGTCAATCCAAAAGGCACGACCACGAACTCGTAGTGCCCATAACGTGTACGAAATGCGGTTTTGGGCACATCATCTTTGAGAACACGAAGCTGATGATAGCCAGAGCGAAGATCGATTTTCGAGAAACAGGACGCGCCTTGTAGTTGATCAAATAGATCATCGATACGGGGAAGAGGATAACGATTCTTAATGGTAAGCTTATTAAGTTCACGGTAGTCGATACACATACGGAACAAACCATCTTTCTTCTTGACGAATAACACCGGAGCACCCCACGGCGAAGTACTTGGACGAATGAATCCCTTGTCGAGCAGTTCCTGAAGTTGGCTAGATAATTCTTGCATTTCGGAAGGTGCAAGTCGATAAGGGGCCTTGGCGACAGGAGTCGCACCAGGTATGAGATCAATACGAAAATCAACGGTTCTAGGAGGAGGAAGACCAGGAAGATCCTCAGGGAAGACGTCAGGGAAATCACACACTACTGGAACGTCACTTATGTTCTTCCCTTTGCCCTTTTGTTCTACCACGTGGGCCAAGAAGGCAAAATTCTGCTTACGTAAGTATCTGTTCGCCTGAGTGCATGCCATCAATTTCAGCCCTCTTGAAGGTTGGTCCCATAGACATGCAAAATATCACCGGACGGTAGAGGTAGACGTACAAACTTCTTGTGACAGGAAATCTCGGCATGATTCTTACGCAACCAATCCTTACCGATAATGACATCAAAACTACCTAATTGCATGGGTATCAGATCAATAGTAAATACGTGGTAATTAAGAATCAAGGAACAACCTCAGAGAATAAAATCAACTAGAATAAACTTCCCATCGGCAATCTCCACCGAAAACGACTTAGGTAACATAGAGCGTGCACACTTTAACAAAGATTCGAATTCTACGGACACAAAACTTCTGTCGGCACAAGTATCAAATAGAATCGATGCATAAAGGTTATTCACAAGAAACGTACCATTAACGACGTCATTATCGTTACGAGCTTGATTAGCATTAAGATTGAACGCTCGTCCATGAGCGGCTGGCTATTGATCCTGGTTCAGTTGAGGACAGTGGTTTTGAAGGTGAGTAGTATCTCCACATTTGTAGCATGCACGAACAGCATTGACTGGCCTAGGATTCTGCGGAGGAGCTGGAAGAGCTGGTAGGGCTGCCTGAGCTGGGGCTTGCTGAGTTGGTTGTGCTGGGTTAGCTTGACTACAATAGGGAGTCGTGTGACAATAGCGATTGCAGTTGGTGCACAAACGCCATGCAGAATTAGCAGGATGATGAAAGTTGCAAGTGGCGCACTTGGGGCAAGACCCAGAATACTGCTTTTTGACTTCCGGGGCAGCAGGGTTCTGAACAATAGCAGCAGGAGCAGGTTTAGCAGCAGGATTCGCAGCAGGAACAATAGCATTGCATCCTGAACCCTGAGACTTTCACCTCTTGTTCTTGCTGCCACTTGGCTGCTAGGTAACTTGATGCGCAAACTTGGAGGGAGCAGAGTTAGCAAACTGCTTATCACGAACACGGTTGTTGTTGAGACTAGCTGCAAGACGGTAGACTTCTTCAATAGTTTTGAGTTGAGCCGCTTCAATAGAATCACGCATAGCCGGAGGTAGACCATTGATGTACTTGGTTATCATGCGTTTAGGGGTAGAAACCAAGTGAGGGACGATCAAGCTGAGCTGCTTGAAACGGGTAGTATAAGCCAGATTATCATCACCAATCTGCTTTAAGTGCCAGAACTCTTCTTCAAGCTTCAGTTGTTCATGGGGAGGGCAGAACTCAAGCATCATTAGCTCACGCACCTCAGCCCATGGAAGAGCATAGGATTTTTCATTCGAACAAATGTTTCTCTCATTGGACCACCACTCCAACGCTCTGCCTTGAAACATTCCAGTCGAACTCCTATCTTTAGGTGCTCTGGGCACTCGCTGTTAATGAAGGTAACTTCGATGCTGTCAAACCACTCGAGCATAGTAGTCACTCCATCACTGCCCGTGAAAGACTTCGGGTTGCAAGAGACGAAATGTTTGTAGCTGAACTTGGTGGACTTTTCTTTCTCCGTCTTAGAGTCAACAAAGGAGGGCGGAGTGTTCGATCCTTGGATCTCAGATACGATCTTTGGCACAACTCTGGCAATCTGGTCGGCCATGAAGGACATCATCTTTTTCTGAGACTTTTCCCTGGATCTCTTGAGAGTGTCGGATAGTTTTCGAGAAGACATCCTAATGATCCAACACGAGGATCGTATTAGTCTAGGTTCACAAGGTTTCACAGTATAGATTCACACATGATGGATTAAAGACTCAAGATTCAACAAGATTCACATAGTTCACAATAGTTTCAACGCTGCAACCTACGACCTTCACATGGCACGTTGTACGAAGTTTGGCAACATGTCAAAAACGCTTATATATAGGAAGTACCAACGGCGTATCCATCATGCTTTGGGCATATCTCTTCCGCCTCGTACTCGGTGTCATTGTACGTGTCGCAAACACACCCACTATCATCATCATAGATTCAAATAGATTACTCCAATAGATTCACATAGATTCTAATAGATTCCATAGGTTCCAATAGATTCAATAGATTCATAGATTCCAATAGATTCAATAGTTTCCAATAGCTTCACACAGATTTGAGTTAACAATCCAACACCAACGAAATCCCGCATGGCACGTGCTACGAAAGTTCGGCAACATGACGGAAGCACTTATATATAGGAAGTACCAATGGCGTATCCACCATTCTTCGATCATGCCGCGTCCGTCTCGTCATCGGTGTCATGCTTCGTTAACCTCAACATTAGATTTCACCACTTCTCTCAACATAGATTAACCAAATAGATTCCACAACTTCAACCCGAGCCTACAAAACTACAAACTTCGTTTAGCGCGTGGTATGAAGGTTGGGTAACATGCCAGAAACACTTATATATAGGAAGTACAAGCGACGTATCCACCATGTTTCAGACAGGCCACGCCCGCCTCGTCTTCAGCGCTAGGCTACGTTTCGTATTTTGTTTCTCAAACCACACATACTTAGATTTCACGTAGTTTATGCTAGAGTACTCATAGGTTACACATAGATCACGCCTAGATTGCACTTAGATTACACAAGTAGTTTCCCATAGTTTTAGAATTCAACAACCTCATCACCGGTCTGCAAAATACTAAGTTTTGCATGGCACTTGGTACGAAAGTTGGTAACATGCCTGAAACACTTATATATAGGAAGTACCAGCGGCGTATCCACCATGTTTCTGACACATCACTTTTGTCTCGTATTTCTATGCCATGTTCCGTTTAGCGTTTCACAACCACAATAACACATAGCTTCATCAAATAGCTTCACATAGTATCATAGTTGATTAAGATTCCCACATAGATTATCATTATAGAATAAAGCTTCATAAATTTAGTTTGATTCTAAGGTTAGAGTTAATGTTTTAGATTGCGGACATACGTGCGAATCGTGCAAAAAGCCTCAAACAAACGAAGAATCAAGTTTAAAACCACACATAAAAATCGAGATAACATAAAAGATAGGCTCATAAAACATAGATTGTTCTGGGTAGAAGAACGACGACTAACCAAAGTGATTCAAACCCCTTTCGAATTGAGGCAATGTATCCTGACTTACTCAGACAAATATGTCATCGATGTTAGGCCTACGATATTCGTCCTTTTGGTCATTTTATGTTCCTAATTGATTGGGAGTTTCGAGACTTTGGCGAGACATAAAAATCAAGGAGTGGGACTAGTTATCAAGGTCTGAGTTTCACCTCTATCTTGACAACATCGTACCCTAATAGCGTCGGTACCTATCAGCAGATAAGACCTACTTAGAATAAAATCAGGAAATTTCCCATAAAGGTTTGGATATCACTCCTGACTTGAGGGAAACTTCGTGCAAAATACAAACACTAATTAGCAGTGTTTTTCAAGTATCGAGTGTACATTGTGTCAGCCTTAGGAAAGACATGTAAGTTTAACAGGAAAATGTGTTGCTAGGAAGCAGATACGGTAGATTGCATAAGTCTTAAACAACAGATAAGAATCAAGATTCCTAGAACTAAAGACTAGGGCAAGTATTCCTACGTATCCTAATTCCTTATAGTTATGGCTCTGATATCAATCTGCCACACCCCAACTGATGGCGGAAACATCGGGGTGCGAGCACTAAGCGTTCAGATTGCTCACGAGAACCCATAACACTAAATAGTTTCAATATAAAATTAGATTCATTTCATGAAATTGTCTAAACATCATTGACCACAAAACATAGTATCAACCAAAGCAACACAACCATTGTTTCAAAAGTTTCTAGATTTAGCTAAGTGGAGTATCTAAGCTTCATCCTAGCTTGTTTCATGATTCCTAGCATCCTGTCAGCCAACAACATGTTTTAAAATAGAGTCAGTACAAACTTGTACCGGCGAGTATACAAGTTTGAATAATAGCATAATAGATTAAAAGTCTCATATCCATATGTAAGTGTAACAAAATAGTTTCAGCCATGCTAGTGTTCGCAGTCCAACAAGTGATAGCCCAAGTATCCCGATGCTTTAGTGTTTTCCCAAGTCTCAAGGAAAACTAGAATCCTCCTAACAATACCCCGAGAATAATGGGGAGGTGCATCTCTTATAGCGCTACTATTATTAAGGCGGAACTACACACCCTGAATTAAACGTCCACATAACACAAATAGAATACAAGAATCACAAGTTTCACACAACATAGGATAGAGTTTTGATTACAAAAGTTTCAAGTATCATAGTTTAATAGAATACATGTTACATCCCAAAGTTTGAAATAAAAAGGGATCGAGTATACTCACAGTGATTGCTTAACAGATTAACTGCTATTGGATCAAAGGGAGCTCTTTAGAGTTAGCCTGATTAGATTACAACAGATAAGAGTCGGGCAGAATAGCGAGATTCAAACCAAGTGTCGGATCAGTCAACTTGATCGGATGGCTGTTCGATCGGATGGCTATCCGATCAGATTGCCATCCGATTGGGATGACTATGGTGTGTGAGTGACGGATTGCCATCTGATCGGATGGTCATTCGATCGAATGGCCATTCGATCCAAGTGTCCAGTTTCCAAATTGTTACCAATTTTTTGAAAAGTTTCTAAGTGTTGAAGTATTCTAAAGCACAGTATCACCTTGATCGGATGGCGGTTCAATCGGATGGCCATCCGATCGGATTGCCACTCGACGATCAAGATTTAAGTGTCTAAATGTTTAAGGGTATGAGACAATGTCACCTGACCGGATGGCAGTTCGATCTGATGGCTATCCGATCGGATTGCCATTCGACGATCAAAAGATTCAAAGTATCCAAGTGTTAGGGTTAAGAGGCAAGTGTCACTTGGATGGCGGTTCGATCGGATGGCTATCCGATCGGATTGCCACTCGATCGAGTTGTCCTTATCCCGTTCCTAAACTTGTAAAGTTTCTAAGTTTCTGCTTAAACAACGACGACATGGTATGCATTGAGACAACGGTGAGCTAATCAGTGTACAACCGATCTGATCGGGTGGGAATCACCCAAGTTCGTTCAGTCACCCGTTCGTGACAGTGCTTATGTCAGAATCCGTACTCTGGTCATCTTCACCGGCAACAATCCTTCTCCAAACCAACTCCAGACTATTTATCAAGTCTACAGTTTGTTTAATTCCAGATCTCACCGTTTTAGGTAAAAGTTTTAGGAAAAGATGAAGATAAACATAAGTTTCTAGCTAAAAGTCTAGATTTAGTGAAGATTCGGTTTAGGTAAAAGTTTTAGGAAAAGATGAAGATAAACATAAGTTTCTAGCTAAAAGTCTAGATTTAGTGAAGATTCGGTTAAAAACACATGAAATTCCTTAGATCCGAGCTAGATCTTGGCAGAAATGACATCACACCATAGTTTGGACAAACCACCATGATGACATCACCTTCAAGAACTCAAACCTTAGAGATTCCATGGTGAAAAGTGAGATTTCAAAGGAGAATCATGTAGAGAATAGCGTGTAGATCAAATATGTACAACAATCTAGTGTGAAACATACCAAAATCACCGAGAAATGGAAGAAAAGCAGGAGTGCGTGCGTCTGGGTCGAGTGAGGTTGTCACATCAGTGAGAATGATGTGACAGGCCTATTTATAGTGTGAGAGTGAGGGAGTGGGGCGGTGTGCACGGATCAGATGGCAGCTCGGTCGAATGGCTATCCGATCGGTTGGTCATCCGATCAGATGGTTATCCGATTCAGATTGCCATTCGGCCAATCCATCCATTCCGCGTTACCGTCTTTGATTCATTTTGCGAGTTAGATTAAGCGTTGCGTGCGTATTATTGGGTAATAGAATCACATAACTAGATTACATCATTAATACCAAAGTTTCCATAGTTTCCGCCAGTGACAAGACTCCAGTCCCTCGTTTATCCAAGTCTCAAGTTTCACGAGCCTCAAGAGTCAAGCATCAAAGTATCAAGTATCCTAGAATCATAGTCTCATAGCATCATAGAATCATAGTCTCATAGCATCATAGAATCATAGTCTCCAAGTATTAAGTATCAAGAATCATAGCATAAGTTTCACCAAGTATCAAAAGTATCACATAACTCATAGTATAGGGGCTAAAAGTGCCAATTAGATAAAAGTCTAGGGACGCAGGCGTTACAGTCTCCCCTTCTTTAGGAGACTTCATCCCCGAAATCTAGGTAGAAGACTGCTCAAAGAGCTGCGGATACTTGGCCTTCATCTCACTTTTCAGTTCCCAAGTGAATTCGGCGCCACGCTTTCCTTCCCATCGAACCTTGACTATGGGAATTTTGCTGCGCCTCAGTCGCTTGACACCCGGATCCATGATTTTGACCGGTTTTTCCACAAAGTGTACCGCTTCATTTATTTGCAAGTCTTCAAGGGGAACCTATAGTTCCTCGTCGGCTAGGCGTTTTTCTTAGGTTAGATACGTGGAACACTGGATGCACATTGAAGGTGATAAGTGGGTTTTGTAGGAACATGTTAAACACTAGAAATATGATTGTTATTCTAGTGTAAATTGAGTTCTAGGAAGTAAATTCAGATTTTTGTTAATGTGAAAATTGATATGAACATGCCTAATTAATGTTAATCTTGGCTAAATAACAAGCTATGAATTTGATTATGAATTGTGTAAAATTCTGCTCTTAAGATGTTTGTAAAAATGCCTAAGAGAAGGCTAAATATTGAAATTTGAACAAAAACGCATACTTGTACAATTTGGTGAACTATGCGTTATATGTTAAGAAAAGAGTTCTAAACGGTTTGCGGTTGAACTCTATAGGAAAGGAAACCGGAACATCAAGTGGACAAGCCGGTGGTGACGCGCGTTTGAAGGGTGTGCTTTGAAGGTATGTAATTTGTCCCGTTATATTATGTAAATTTGATATTGTAGTTATTCAAAGTCGTGTTTTAGAATAAGGTTTTGTATTAGTAAAAGTGACGTTGATCACGACTTAATTGAACGAGTCAAATTTAGACTAGAAGATGTTTGGTTATTGTTGACATGGTGGACACCATAAAGCAGCCAAACGGGTCAATTAGATATATATGTTGAATTGATAATATGAAGGTGTTGAATGACATATTGGAAAATTGGATAACGAGAACGTAAACCATGAAATTGGTAATGAAACGCCAGTAATCGTGAGCCCCGGAAGATGGGTGAATATGCCTTATAATCATAGAAATATTATTGTTAAAAATATGGTGTAAACTATGTTGGTCGAATAAGCACAATAGTGATTTTAGACATTCGGTCCGTAAATTTAAATTCTGGTAAAATAAATGTAATAGATGCGTTGGTAATTAAATTACAGACGTGTAGGAAAAAGAATCACCTAAAACGGACACTCGGATCAAAAGTTATGAGCGTTCGAAGTTTGATATTGAAAATAACATTGCTGGGCAAATATGCAGCTCCAATCTACAAACCTACTGTCGAAATGAGGTGCTCACGTTAAGCGAAGCTAGACCAAGAACATCGTCACATCACGCGACGTTCGTCGCGGGCCACGTAAGCCGAGTCGTGATCTGTCACGGGGCGCGACAAACCCAAATCGTTGCATTTTTGTTTTGTTTTCGTTGTTTGGCAGTAGAACTTATATATACGTGTTGTTATGTTGTCAAAACTAACAATTGATGTGGTTTTGACCTTAGGTAATGCTCGTTTCATTTCGGATGCCGATCAAGCAAGGAATCAAGAACCAAACACAAGTTTTGAAGCTTCCGCGCTAATCTAATCATGTTTTAATCAATGTTTGTTATGTAAACACTACTTAATGTCGAATGTCTTAAACTAGTTAGTTGGTTATATTAAAACACTATATCGATGTACCTCTTAGTTTTATTAACTAAGTTTTTGATAATTATACATTTTACTTTTTAAAAGTGCGTATTTTATAATAAAATAATAAATAAATGAGACGGGTGTTACAAGTTGGTATCAGATCTCAAGGTTGTCAACAAAGTGTGTTCGGTTCAAGCTTGATCAAACATCCGATAAGAATTAGTTACTTTAGTAGATTTTATTATATGTGAGAAAAAAAGAGTTGTAAATCGAATTGCACGGGAAGAGCGTGTTAACACACTCAAACCCGGAAAGTGCACTAAATAAGAATGGTTAAAGCAAGTTATGAACTTGACTAAACCAAAGCGAATAAAGTATATTTTATAAATGAAATGTTTAACAATTGGTATAAACATTTCAGTTTCAAGATGACGGAAAGGGATAACAATGATGCGGTGCACATAGTCACCGAGCAAATGAAAGAGGCGATTGCCGATGAGGTAGGAAAGGCAATCGAGAATAGTCTATCCGGATTTATAGACAAAATTCAAAATACGGTGCTTTCAGTAGTTGAAGAGCGGATTAAAAGGTTGGAGGATAATGTCAACCTAGTGAAGGAAAAGTCCAGAGATCGGAAAGGGTGTTCATACAAAGAATTCATGGCGTGTAAACTGCCAATTTACAATGGGGAGGTTGACTCGATAATATGTCATAGATGGCTAAGTGATGTCGAAGGGGTGTTTGAAAGGCACCATTGTGACGTAAGTGATTTTGTAGCTTACGGTACGGGTCAGTTAAGAGGTCAAGCCAATGACTGGTGGGATAATATGAAGAAGGAGATTGGGGATGAAGCTGCAAAGGCTAGACAAACCGTGTCCTATATGCGGGAAGACGGGACACACAGCGTCGCTATGTCCGGGGAAAGTTTCGGTGTGCTATAAGTGCTATCAGTCGGGTCACAAAAAGTCTGAATGCCCAGAGTTGGTCGGGAAAAAGAACGAGAAGGATGTTCAAGTGGAAACCCAAAAGGTGAACGCTAGATCCTTCCAACTAACGGCAGTTGAAGCAAAGATAGAACCCGATGTGGTCTCAGGTATATTCGCAATAAACTCGATCCCTTCACGTGTATTATTTGATACGGGTGCGAATAAATCCTTTATTTCACATGGATTTATTCGGCATCCTTCATTTGTACTGAAAAAGTTATATGTGCCCTTAGAAGTTGAAATAGGGGATAATAAGAGTTTCATAGTGTGTGATGTTTGTCGAGGCTGTAAATTGAGTATCGATGATGAAGAATACTCAATAGATCTAATTTCGATGTTGATGGGAGAATTCCAAGTAGTTGTTGGGATGGATTGGCTGTCCCGACACCACGCAAAGGTCGTGTGTTTCCGTAAAGAAATAAAGTTAACATCTCCAAGCAGAAAACATGTTACCATCTATGGCGAGAAAGGAGCCAATCCTATAATATGCTCGATGTTGAAGGCTTACAAGCTTATGAAGCACGGTTGTAGAGCATTTATGATATACGCGAATGAACCGGGGAAAGAATTACCGAAGATTGGAGACGTACCGGTGGTACGTGACTTCGAAGATGTGTTCCCGGAGGACTTGCCCAGAATACCGCCCGAACTGGAGGTAGAGTTCGGAATCGAATTGATTCCGGGCGCGAAACCCGTAGCTAAGGCACCATACCGACTCGCGCCATCGGAGCTACAAGAACTAATGTCGCAAATTCAAGACTTGCTCGATAAAGGATTTATAAGGCCGAGTGTGTCTCCTTGGGGCGCACCGGTATTGTTCGTGAAAAACAAAGACGGAAGCTTACACATGTGTATCGATTACCGGGATTTAAACAAACTCACGGTGAAAAATTGATACCCGCTTCCGAGAATAAACGATTTATTCGATCAATTACAATGTGTGAATTGGTTCTCGAAAATTGAACTTAGATCAGGTTACCATCAATTAAGGGTCAAGAAAGAAGATGTGCCGAAGACGGCCTTCCGTACGCGTTACGGACATTACGAGTTTCTCATGATGTCATTCGGCTTGACGAATGCACCCGCGGCTTTCATGGATCTCATGAACCGGGTTTGCAAACCTATGTTAGACAAGTTGGTAATCGTGTTTGTCGACGACATTCTAGTATATTTGAAAAGTGAGGCGGATCACGCGCATCACTTAAAGGAGGTATTAGAGACACTCAGACGGGAAAGATTGTATGCGAAATTTTCGAAGTGTGCCTTTTGGTTATGAGAGGTACAATTCCTCGGCCATATCATAAGTGCCGATGGAATATTGGTAGATCCGTCAAAGATAGAAGTCGTGTCAAAATGGAGCCCTCCGAAGAATCCTTTAGAAATTAGAAGCTTTTTGGGGCTTGCGGGATATTACAGGAGATTCATACAAGATTTCTCCAAGATTGCTACGCCGTTGACCAAATTAACTCGTAAAGATGAAAAGTTTATATGGGGCAATGATCAAGAAAAGGTGTTCCAAACGCTTAAAGAAAAATTGACCCACGCTACAGTATTAACATTGCCAGGCGGAGTTGATGATATGGTGGTTTACTCGGATGCATCACATTCGGGGTTCGGGTGCATTTTGATGCAATGAGGCAAGGTCATAGCCTATGCCTCGAGACAATTGAAGACTCATGAAAAGAAATACCCTACACACGATCTCGAACTGGCAGCGGTGGTATTTGCCTTAAAGATATGGAGGCAGTATTTATATGGGGTAAAATGCACTATCTTTACCGACCATAAAAGTTTGAAATATTTCTTCGACAAGAAGGAATTGAACATGACGCAAAGGTGATGGTTGGAAATAGTCAATGATTTTGATTGTGAGTTACATTACCATCTCGGGAAAGCTAATGTGGTGGCTGATGTGTTGAGCCGAAATAGATTATACATCAATTCGAGTACGATCGATGCAACTAATTGTAACATCGGGTCTACTTGAGCAAATCCGAAAATCTCAAGTTGAAGCAATGAAAGAGGAAAATGTGAAGAAAGGAAGAATAGTTGGCCAGTTGAAAGAATTGGCGGATGGTAGCAATGGGTTAAAGACTCATTTCGGGAGAATATATGTCCCAAATTCGTGTGGAGTCAAGACGCTTCTACTTGACGAAGCATAAATCCCGTTATTCTATCCATCTGGGGGCAACCAAGATGTATAACGATTTAAAGCAAAACTATTGGTGGCACGGGATGAAAAGAGATGTTGTAAAGCATGTAGAGAAGTGCTTGACCTGTTTACAAGTCAAAGCAGAGCACCAAAAGCCATATGGAAAACTGCAACCGTTGGACATCCCAGTGTGGAAATAGGAGTAAATCACAATGGATTTATTGACCAAACTGCCCAAAACCAACCGCAGATACGATGCTATATGGGTAGTTGTGGATAATTTGACAAAAAGCGCTCACTTCATTCTGATTCGTGAGACTTATACGTCCGTAAAGATGTCAGATGTGTATACCAATGAAATAGTGGCACACCACGGGGTACCGATATCCATCGTGTCTGATAGAGATACTCGGTTCACTTCAAACTTTTGGCACGAATTCCAAGAGCAAATGGGGACTAAATTGTTCATTAGCACAGCGTACCATCCACAAACAGATGGACTTCGGGGGAAGTTAGGATGTCTATCTACCATTGGTCGAATTTTCATACAATAACAGTTACCATGCAAGCATCGGTATGGCTCCGTACGAGATGCTTTACGGTAGAAAATGCCGAACCCCGGTGTGTTGGGACGAGGTTGGTCCACGCGAGCTTGCACATAAGGATGTAGTCTGAATCACAAATGAGAAATTGACTTGGTCAGAGTCCATTTGAAAGTGGCTCAGGATCGACAAAAATCATACACGGAAAAAAGAAGGAGACCGATTGAGTTTCAAGTTGGTGATAAAGTCATGCTAAAGGTATCTCTGTGGAAGGGGATTATTCGGTTCAGAAAAAGAGGGAAACTAAGCCCGAGGTTCACTGGGCCGTTTAGAATCATCGAACGGGTTGGTAAGGTCACATACCGTCTCAAACTACCCGAGGAGTTGAGTGGAATACATAGCACGTTTCATGTATCACATCTCCGGAAATGTCTAGCTGACGAAACTGCTTATATCCACTACGACGACATCAAGGTGGATAATAGTCTAAACTACGCAGTGAACCCGATTGCGATTTTAGATCGTAAGGTGAAGAGTTTGAGGAACAAAGAAATTGACCAAGTGAAGGTCAAATGGGAGCACAGAAAAGGTTCGGATACCACATGTCACACCCCAACCGATGGCGGAAACATCAGGGTGCAGCACTAAGCATTCAGATTACTCATGAGTTTCCATAACACTAATAGTTTCAATAGTAATTAAATTGATTTCATGCAAAATTGTCTAAACAACCAAATCCACAATCATATCATCAAAACATCAACATAGTTCCAAAAGTTTCTAGATTTAGCTAAATGTAGTTTCTAAGATTCATCCTAGCTTGATTCAAGAATCCTAGCATCCTGTCAGCCTGCAACATGTATTAAAATAGAGTCAGTACAAAAATGTACCGGCGAGTATACAAGTTTGAGTACATAGCATAATAGATTCAAAAGACTCATATCCATAATGTAAATGATAACAAAATAGTTTCAGCCATGCTAGTGTTCGCAGTCCAAGTGATAGCCCAAGTGTCCCGATGCTTTGTTGTTTTCCCAAGACTCAAGGAAAACTAGAATCCTCCTAACAATACCCCCGAGAATAATGGGGATGTGCATCTCCTATAGCGCTACTATTGTTAAGGCGGAACTACACACTCTGGATTAAACGTTCACATAGCATAAAGAATCAAGAATCAAGAATCACAAGTTTCACATACACATAAGATAGAGTTTAGATTCCAAAAGTATCAAGTATCATAGTTTAATAGAATACATGTTGCATCCCAAAGTTTAAAACAAAAAGGGATCGAGTATACTCACAATGATTGCCTAACAGATTAACTATTATTGGATCAAAGGGAGCTCTTTAGGTTTAACCTGATTAGCTTACAATAGATAAGTGTCGGACATAATAACAAGATTGCGCAAAGTGTCGGATCAGTCACTGGTTCGGATGGCTGTTCAATCGGACGGCGGTCTGATCGGATTGCCATTCGATTGGGAGGACTTATGTGAGTGGGGTCGGATTGCCATCCGATCGGATGGTCATCCGATCTAAGGATTTGATTTTCAAAAGTTAAGCCAAGTGTTCAACTTTGGTCACTCGGATCGGATGGCTGTTTGATCGGACGGCAGTCCGATCGGATTGCGATTCGACGATGGTAGTTTCCAAAGTTTCAAAGTGTTTATGGTTACGAGGCATGTCTCACCTGATCGGATGGCAGTTCGATGGGATTGCCATTCGATTGAGTTGTCCTTGTCCTATTCATAACCTTGTAAAGTTTCTAAGTTTCTGGTTTAACGGTGACGACAGGGTACGTCTTGAGACAACGGAAACACACTGACGTTCAGCCGGTTTGATCGGATGGGAATCACCCCACTCCGATCAGTCGCCTGTTCGTGACGATGTTTATGTCGGAATCCGTACCCTGGTCATCTTTTCCGGCAACAATCCATTTCCAAACCAACTTCAGACTAATCATCAAGTCTATAGTTAGTTTGGGTTCGGATTCCACTGATCTAAGTAAAAGTTTAAGAAAGATGAAGAAACATAAGTTTTAGCATGAAAAAGTCTAGATTTGCCAAGATTTTCTGTAAAAGCACCTGGAACTCCTTAGATCTGAGCTAGATCTTGAACGGAATGACATCACCCAACAGTTTGTACAAACCGCCAAGATGACGTCACCCTCAAGAGCTCAAATCTCAGAGATTTCATGGTGAAAAATGAGATTTTAAAGGAGAATCTAGTAGAGAATAGTGTAGTGATCAAGATTGTACAAGGATTTAATGTAAAATGTACCGAAATCGCCGAGAAATGGAAGAAAAAGGGAGTGCGTGTGGCTGGTTAGAAGGAGGCTGTCACATCAGTGAGAAATGATATAACAGCTCCTATTTATAGTGCAAGGAGAAGTTAAGGCAGTGTGTCTATGGATCGGATGGCACTTCGATCGAATGGCCCTCCGATCGGATGGTCATCCGATCGGATTGCCATTCGGCCAATCCCATCCTTTCCACTTCACCATCTTTGACTCGTTTTGCGAGTTAGATTAAGCGTGGCATTGCGTATTGATGTGCGTTAGGTGTGATAGGTTTCTAATGTATATTTTAAGCCCTTTTACACTTTTTATCCAAGTTTTAAATTTATAAAACACGATATTTACTAACACTAAACACACATATGGGCAAGTGCATCCATCGTGAGCGTAGTATAGTGTTGGTAAGATACCGAGGTCGTCCAAGGACACAAGAGCTTTTAATACCGGTTTATCCTCAACGTCTAATCAAATCAAAAGTTTAGAAAAAAGGTTTTAAACTAGAAAAATAAAAACTAACTAAAATGCTGAAAAATAAAATAAAAATAAAAACAGATAGACAAGATGAATCACTTGGATCCGACTCATGTTTAGTGTAACCTTTGATTATTTTCGCACTTTTGCACTTTTCAGGAGATTATCTTAGTTATTGTAGTAGGCCGCTCTTTTGAAGGTGACTTTACCCTCAACCCAGTAGTTTGAGTCAGCAAGGATACAATCCTAAAGGGTTGGATTATTGAAATATAACTAATTAAGTTATTAATGCATAATGTGGTAGGCCCCTCTTTTGAAGGTGACGTTACCCTCGGCTAAGTAGTCTGAGTCAGCAGGGATACAGTCCTAAGTAGTCGGGTTAAAGTTTTAATAGTAGCTTACATATGAGGGGATCAAAGAGTTTGGACCCCCGCCATCCAATACCGGTGGGTATTGAAGGAGGTCCTACTAAATTTGACCCAGGTCCTTGCAGGATCTATACACTGAACAAGGCAAGACTCTTACCAAACCGTTCCCTTAACCCCCGACTAGGTAGCCAACATACCTCCACATAGACCGTGGAGATATGAATGGTGAAAATATTTTATTTTATATAGACAGTAAAATAATGCCAAGACACCACGGACAAACGATAAGGAAGAATCACCTTCAACATAAGAAACTAGTTATTAAAGTCATTAATACATAACCAAATAAAAAGTGCGAAAAGATTAAAAATAAAAAGTATTACACTAGGCACTTGTCTTCACCAAGTGATGTAAGACACTTAGGCAAACATGGCCTTTGATTGTCAAGAACTCTTACGATCAATCTTGGATCCCGAGATAACTCACACACTCTATGATGGATGATGGTGGTGGATGATGGTGTTGTGATGGTGGTGGGTGGTGGGTGAAGTGTGAGAGAGGTGGTGTGCCAAGGGATGGTTTGCAAATGAGCAAAGCACCCCTATTTATAGCCTGAACAGATGCTCGGGCACGGCCTCGTGTCCATTGGGCACGGCCCCTTGACCACATTCCTTCTCTTTCTTCATTAATTGCATCTTGTCTGCATTAGTTGACCACGCCCACGTGTCCGCTGGGCATGACCCCGTGTGCAGAAGCGTATCTGTACTATCAAGATGTCCCCAGATTCTGCGAATCTTAGAGTTGACCACGGCCCCGTGTCCGGTGGGCACGCCCCCGTGGTGGGTGATAGAAGCTTCTACAGCTTTGTCTTTTCTGCAGACACTTGGGCACGCCCCCGTGTTCACGGAGCACGGGGCGTGTTCAGCCTTCTGTTCTCTTGTTTTTGCTTGGGAAGGTGCTGTCGGGGGGCGGGCATGCCACGTTTGATCCCTTTCTTGTATTTATGTTAGATTTAGCTGCCCTTTTGCTTCTTTTGTTCATTTGAGTTCATTTAATCCTGAAAATACAAAAGGAAGACAAAAACATACTTTTTCCAACATTAGTACTAAAAAAGGGTTAGTTTTATGCCACATTTGATGTAATTTATATGTTGCATTTTGCACACATCAAATACCCCCACACATGAATCTTTGCTTGTCCTCAAGCAAAACTCTTTATAATGTGGCTTTACACTCCCAAATGGAATGGGTAGAAGAGAAGGTTTTTGGGCTTGTCATAGAGTGTCGGGATTTACAAGATTCTTTATTAAGTTTTATTTTTATTTATTTACCATCCTATTCGTCATGATTTATTTAAAACATTACATAAGATAAATTACTTATTAGGGCATAACATGCCTTTTTAAAATTTCACTTATATACAAGTTCACATACCTCACGGGGGATCACTCAATACTCGGCCGAAGATGTATTTTAGTGAATCACTCGGGAGCGGTATAGAACTTACTCCTACCATAAGCTTGCCAAGCAATCAATCCTCCTCCTTTTTAACTATACACCTTTGTAAATATCAAGAGGACTTTTGGGTGAAGGGTTAGGCTTGGGTTAAAGGTAGGTGGTTGGGTTAGTGGTTAGTAAAAGGGCGAAAGGCGTAAAAAGCGTCGGTTTTTGTAAAACTTACTATTTTTGTAATTTTTTTTTATATTTTGATGAAGCTTATTATTCAAACAAAGTTATTTTTGATAAACTTGTTTGTTTATTTCTCTTTTGCTTCATCATCATAAAGTTTTTTTTTTTGAAAGTCATAAAAAAGACCGAGCTTGTTACTAAAACAAAAGTGTTAAAAATAAAAAGGTTTTGGTGGGTAAAAGGGTGTTTGTTTTTGGGTTAAGAAATGAAAAGGTTTAGGCTCAAAGGGGTTAACTAGGGGGATTTTGGGTAGATGGTAAAAAAAAAAAAGAAAAATAATGGTGTAGAAATAAAAAGGGTTAGTCTTAATGCCTATGTCATTTACTTACTCGGGTTTAAGTTGGTAAGGACCAGGAATGTATCGTCGTGGCAAGTTCTAGAGTCGTAAGAACCAAGCGGCTATTCACACATGTTGGTGCATATGTCTGTCGACTTCGTCTTGTAACGAGTCTTGTATGTATATAGTTAGATCAGGGCACGTAGTTCGAGAAAACTGTCAAAATAGGTTGGGAGGTAATTTCGCACGAAATTACAAATTGTAATTTCACACGAAATCACTTGCTAATTTCGCACGAAATAGTAATTTCATGTGAATGTGATTTCGTTTGTGCTATTCCGTGCGAAATCACCTTGCCTGTAAATACTAGGTGTGCCAAGTCAGTTCTAACTTTCCGGTTTGAGAGCCGAAGTGCTGCCGAAGTGTCTACTCGCTGTAAAACTTTGTCAAATCAATTAAAAGACAGTTTAAAGTGAATATCTAGCTGAATTGAACGTGATATGTTTGTTTCCGCCTCTCGTATTGAGCAAAAACTCTTCTAAACGACTCATTCGGGTCAGAAAACGATCCTTCAAGTGGTATCAGAGCTCCGGAGGAAGAGTTCATACCAATTCAGCTGAAAATTCTGATTTCTACATATTATACGCGCAATAGTGTTTTAACAAACCCTTGAAAGTTTCAGACTTAAAATCAGACAAAAACTTGATCAATTTTGGCAAAAACAGCTCGAGATGATGACATCAGCAGTATTTCACATGAAATAAGCGTTATTTCGCACCAGATTGTAATTTCGTTTAAGAGTTCCACACAAAATCAGTTATTTCGTACCAGATTGGAATTTCGTTTGAAAGTTCCACACGAAATTAGATATTTCGCATCAAATTGTAATTTCGTTTGAGTATTTCACACGAAATCACCTATTTCGTTTGAAAAGGTGTTATTTCGCACGAAAACAGTGATTTCGCACATGATTGGTTATTTCGCTTGACAGGGTTATTTCGCACCAAAGGCTATTCCGCGTGAAAGTTGTTTTCGCTTGAAATTGTTATTCCGCACCAAAGTTTACTTCGCTTGAAGAGTGTATTTCGTTTGAAAATCAAAGTTTGTGAAATTGTGATACCGAATCATGGAAGAGGAATTTTACAATGCCTTTGCAACTCCGATTAGCATTGCACAAAACACAATGTTAGAAAATGAAACGGGCACCATGCAAAAACCGCCAAAGCTCATGAACATTGAGGAGTATAAAGGATGGGATGAAAGATTTGAGAATTGGGTACAAGCAAATTACCTGGATGCTTGGGAATGTGTTGAAATGAAATATGTTAGACCGATGACTGATGATGAGGAGATTATTGCAATTAAAGATCTTAGTGCAGAAGATAAAAAGAAATACAAAGATGAAAAAAATGATGACTAGTTTATTGCATCAAGCTGTGAAAGAGGATATTTTGGTTTTATTGCAACACAATGGAACGGCATACTCTATATGGAAAGCATTAAAATCAAAGTTTGTTGGAAGTAAAGAAATGATTAAGAACAAAAAGTCACTTTTGAAAAAAAGAGTTTGATCTATTTCGTGGTTTGAGAACTGAAAGCACTAAGCATATCATTGAAAGATACTGCAATTTGTTAGTCAACATGAAGAGGGTGAGCATCACGAAAGATAATGAAGAGTTGATTGAAAAATTAGCCGATGCATTGCCACATGAAACTTGGGGCACATATCTCATGATGTTGAGAAATAAGAAAGATTTTAGCAATTTGACACTGAGTAAGTTCATTGAAAAACTTGAAGCTCGGGAAATGGAACAAAGAATGATTTCAAGAATGAAAGATTTTGATGGAGAACAAGATATCGGTCTTTATTACAAAGGAGGTATTAGTGATAAGACTAACATGTCACCAAAGGTTGAGACTGCCTTCAATGCTAAAAGTTCACCCGGAGGGTCATCTAAAGGATCAAACAGCAAAACAAGTTTTTCTTCATATCCATCATTTGATCTAAACATTTCTGCAACCAAGAAAGGCAATATGTTACAATGCAACATTGTATTAAACCTTGAAAATGATCAGAATTTCTCGGTAGAGGTTGCAAAAAGTCATATGTCTTTGTTAGGAACTGTATTGGAATCATATGGGAGCTTAGTTGCAGGAAGGATCAGGAATCCAATGTTGACAAAAGAGGATTACGATCAGATTGATGCTGAGGAGATGGAATTGGTGGATATAAAGTGGTGTTTGGCAAGTGTGTTAAGAAGAGCCGAAAAGTTTAAACAGATTACGGGAAGAGATGATTTCCATGATGCAAATGTTTCTACTTTAGGTTTTGATAAATCTAAAGTTACTTGTTTTCGTTGCAGGGAAAAAGGACACTTCAAGAGAGAGTGCACAAACCGCGAAGCAAGTGGAGCTCAAAATCCGTTCAACAACAATGATTACTATCGGAAAGCAATTTATCATCAAGTTGCTCAACAACCACATCAACAACAACCACAAACTGCTCATGCCAGGAAGGAGATTGAAGAATCATCAAAGAAAGCATATTTGATGACAAAATTGATAGATCAAGATGATGAAAAATTACCAGAAAGTTTTAGCTGGGAAAATTTTAGTTGGGATAATTACTGTCCTGATAAAGAGATTTTAAAAGCCAAAGCTTTTGTTGCTCGAGTTGCTGAAGACAGTGATAATGATGATGATTATTATGCTAGGAGGATGGAAGAGCATTTAAGAATGATGGAAGAGAGTGACAGTGATGATGGAAAAGTTAAAAAGAAAAAGAAGAAAGCTAAGAAACAAGTCAGCAGTGATGATGAAGAAATTCGTGTGGTTAGGAAAAAGGTAAAATAAGTTCCAGCTTTCAAAATCGAAGCATAAGCTGATGCACAAAAGATTCCTGTGAAATGTGAAAATTGTGAAGCAGTGAAAAAGCAAAACAGTACTTTGATTCACAACATGAACAAATTGAAAGAATCTTATGATGTTCTAAACAAAGCAATGAATCAGTATAATCAATCAAGTAGTGAGCAAGCAACAGCAATGAAGACACTTCAAGGAGCTTTCATGACAAAGCAGAAAGTTGTCAATAATTACATTGAGAAATGTGCTGTGCTTGAACAGAAACTGGAAACTCAGAGGATTGAAACAGAAAGAGTTAATAGATTGTTAAAAAAGTTACTCATGTACTTCTTATGTCATTGACAGGATTTATCCAACAGTTGAAGGCATTTGATGAAGAGGAAATATCTAAAGAAAAGACTTCTGAAAAGAAGAAGGATACTGAAGTAAATGAATCTAGTAAGAAAAAAGGTTTCAGTTATACAAAGTGTCCGCCTCCGCTTGAAAATGGATATTCTCCATGAAATCCAAATTCAGAAAGAGTCAAAAAGGCAACCAATTTACAGTGGGAGTCTGAGTCTTTAGAAAATTTTGCCGGACAACATCCATGTCACTTTCACATCATCTGACACTGATCATGAGTCTGAATTAATAAAGAAAGTGGTCGATCAGGTGTTGGATAAAGATGAAACCGAGGAGTCAAAGTTTGACGCGTCAAGTCCAACAGTAAAAAAGTACAAAAGGGTTTACAATAAAGAATTTTTGTTATCAAAATCTAATTTGAATGACGAACCAATCAAAGTGGCATATACTTTGAATGATTCTGACAAATTATATTCTGATGAAGAATTTCCAATAAGAGGTGTTAAAATTGAAATGATAAAAAAGGTTTTCAAACTAACAGAAATTAATATTTCTGAAATAAAAGATGTAAATCTTTCTGAAAAACCTAAAAAGTACACCTCAAGAGATCAACAGAGATTAAACAAGAAAAAAAGGTTACAGTTCTAGTTCAGGTTTTCAAAAGAAACCTGTAAGTCCCGTGAAACGGATCTTTCAATGATATCAAACAACACCAAGTTTGTGCGGAATCCAAACTTGATGTGATTCAAGAACAAATCGAAAAATATGAAAATACGAACCGAAAATATGGAAACGATGAACAAACCGAATCACCTTTAAACTTGCACACGATTCTATTACTTTGACAAGCAAAATCGTCTGGTACAAGTTCACCACCAATTGCCTCTCTCTCTCTCTAGAGAAATTGTAACTATGAATATCCAACACTAAAACAAGTTAGAAACTTGTTTATATACTAACTTAAGCCCAAGTCCCTACATGGGCTCCCCTTGGGCCTGCTTGGCCCACATGGCCTAAAGCTTGGCCCAAGTGACCTATAAAGGTCCACAACCTAATATAAACTAATTGGTAAGGCCCAGTTCGTAACCATAACCCGTTGTGTTAATTTGATGCGTCAGTCTCACACTTTAGGGCCTAACAATCTCCCCCTAGACTGATGCCATCAAATTGTCTTCATAGCATGAATTCAACAACGTCTTCAACGAAGTCTATGGTTAATGCTTTGCTTCAGATGTTGTGGAAGTTCTTGACTTCTGAACTCTCAGCACTGGGTCTCTTTCTTCAGCTCTTGTGGTTAGCTTCATATCAGGATCTCGATCAGCTTTGCTTGAAATATCTTTGTCAAAAAGAATGTGAGAGGAGGATTCTCAGCAGCTCTTTTCTTCTTCAGTCTTTGTCTTTCAAGCAGATTCATGGTACTTCTTCAAATGCACTATCACTGTCAGACGGCAATTCGTATCCGATTCTTCTGACTCAGGTACATCTTGTTGTTGTGCTGCTTCAGGCTTCTTCAGCAACTAACAGCATCTCAGTATTCATCAACCCCTGTTCTTAATTGAAATCAAGTTCTGCACATGCTCACAAACTCATAAGCAAACATTTCTTATGCAACAGGGGGAGTACCACATGAACATTAGATACATAAAATTTCACAATTTAAATTCTTTTAACTTTTGATGATCAGTCAAATCTTCAAGAACGGTTACATTTTTTTATTTTAAGAAAACAAATAAACACTCTATTTTTGGATTTTTGGTTTTATAGAAAAGCAAGACACTATTTTTTATTTTTGAATTTTTGAATTTTTTTATTTTTAATTTAAGAACTAAAAACAAATAAAAAACTCAAAATATAAACAACTACCATAATATACAATTACAATTGCAATGGAATCAAAATTCGTTCTCAGGCAGACTAAGGAACACTTTTCAGTACAAGCCTAATCAAACTGGTCTATGCGATTGCCAATATGTTTGTCCACTTAAACTTTAACGCTCAACTTTCAATTTTTCAACATCGTGATATGCTTTAAGTAATATTATACTATTATACCCATGTGTCCCATTCCAAGGCATACCCCCGCGATCAAGGTAAGCACAACGATTCATCGTAGCAGGTGAGTATACTGATGTCATCCTTTAAGATATCCTGACTGTGTCTAGGTCTGCATATAATATGTTTTATCATGTTTTGATTTCTTAACAATGAACACCCAAATAAATACTAATCAAATCCTGGAAATATAAACAGCACACTCTATCATGCAAGTATCTTCCCTACCACATATTTCACAAGTCCAATCCAGATTTCTGAAATCTTAACTGGGAATAGGTTGAGAAGAGAACAGAATAGATCTTTTGCAGAGATGGTATAATATACAGATCAAATGAGTTTTTCTCAGTTTGATATAGGTTTCTTGGGTTTCTTTTGGGCACTTGAGGGCCTCTTTCGGGTGTATTAGATCTATAGCGCGACAACGTACAGCTAGGTCAGCATGTATCTGGATGCAGCAGAAGCTGTCGTTGCCTAGCACCTCCAGGTCAGCATATATCTGGATGCAGCAGAGGAGGTACACGACTTTTTCAGAGAAGATTTCAGAATCAGATCAAAATTGTGTGTATCGGGACAACATACAGACATTCAAATAGAAATGAGCTAATTCCAAGTGACTATCTTTCCTGGGGTCATGTACAATTTTAGTTCTAAACAGAAGAACAGCCAAGATATCCCCGGATGATTCAACAATATAAAGACCCGAAACCTCAGATGTTGGCTATCTATCAACGCAAGATTTAAGACCATAAAATCATACGCCGTTGGTATGTTACCCACATGGTACATAGTTCGTTATGTTTATATCACTTAGTATCTTTTATCATGTTGAGCGTCAAGCCTATCGACATATCGCAGTAGATCCTAGTCTTTTCAGCTATGGCACCTTACATGTGTTAGTCAAACCCTTTAACACGAACATTTATTTCACTTCCCATATCATGCAATTTTTCTTTTTGGCTTTTTCATTTTTCAAATGTTTTTGTATTTTTCTCATTTTCTCCCCCTAAAACAATACATATTTACAGCAAACTCTTTTTGTATTTTCTGAGTTTTCTCCACCTAAACTCTATACCTATCTATATGTTCCTCTCCCCCCCTAAATTTGTGCATAAATCTTGTATTTTTGCGCAAATTTACCATTTACTAGAGAAAGGACACAGTATGTACAAAGTTATAAACTAAGAAAAAGAGAAAAATATTTTTGCTCAACCGTTCCGTCATTAGATTGAAGACTAATCAAATTCAAATCAAAGTACTGAATTTAAACGGTACCTTTTGCTGATCTATCTTACTTCCCATATCTCCTCCAAAGGAAACATATCATCTGTAAAAAAAATTTAAACTTTTTGCAACAGTGAAATGTTACCCGTTTTTATCTCTGGAACAACCGCTATCAACATTCCAGAGATTGTCAACAGCTCCTCCTTGGTTGTTCCTGAAAGGTAAGGAGATTAGTAAGACATGGGTACCCAGTCCATCGTGGTCCTGGGATTTCCTGAAGCATCAAAATAAGACACTTCTTTCAAACACAAGTCCCCTTTCGTTTCAAGGATTGGAGACATTGCTGCTTTGGATTTGGGTTTCCAAATCTGTTTTGGTTTAACAAACGTGTTTGTTGCCTTCGGTTGAGCAACTTTAGCTGATTCAGGCTTGTTAGTTTTAGAAAAACGTTTTTGTTCTTGAACAGCCTTGCGTTTGTTTTTAGCAGCGTTCCAATCCCCATCAGAAGGTTTAACCTTGGGATTCACATTCTTCATCGCCTTAGGTGAAGATACCTTCATTGGCTTGGAATGATTGTTATCCTTTGGTGTAACCCTCTGATTTTGCATATAGTAGGGTACATAGGGACGGTTTATGCAGTTCCGAGCAATGTGACCAGCAATGCCGCAATTGAAGCATGTTTGTCTCTTCACATAGAAAGCATTCTGATCAGTTGGATTTGCTCTTGTAGGCCCCGAAGGATGAACTGGTCCTTTTTGTGCCTGTTTTTGTTGCACATTTCCTGCAGACGACGATGAATTTGGATGCCTATACTTGTCATTTGCAGGGGCCTTCTGTGGTGGAGATTTCCTTTGATTCTTCTTGTTTTCCTTAGACTGCAAGTCTTGTTCAGAAATCTCACCAGTCTTTCTGAAACCCTTGTTAGCACAGTCAAATGCATATTTCTCACATTTGCCATTACAGACTGGCTTAACAAAGACATTTTTCACATCACGGGCCTTTTGAGGACTATTTCTGCCCGTTGAGGACTGTGGAGAGCCTGCTTGTCTTTGATGTTTAGGCCTCTTCTTTCCACGTCCTTTACTTGCTTGCTTCGGCTCTTGTTGCTTGATCTGAACCTTTTCATCACTAACAGAAGGCTCAGATTGTTCAGCTTGCGTACTTGGAGCCTTGTTCACATCAGTTTTCACTTCATCAGCTTTGGTAGGATCCGAGACTTCTGGTTTATCAGATGAAACACCAGAAACTTCAGCAAAAACTTCAGCTGAAACATTAGACAAATTTTCAGCACAAAACGGTTCTGCACATGACGCCTTTGAGCTGAATCCACTAGAATCAACTGATTCCAATTTCTCAGAATCAGTTGTTTCAGATGATTCACATTTGGAATCAGATGGTTCAACTGGCTCATTCGTTTCATTTGTCGTTTCAGTCTTTGTTTCACAAGCATCAACGTTTTCGCCCAAACCGTCAGGCCTGAAATTAATCACAGAGCGAAAAACCGAGTTAAAAATATCACATGACGAAATAGAGTCTTGATTAAGTTCATTTATTAAATTTTCATAAGAACCAGACTCTGATGCTTGTTCATCCCCAACTACATTTTCAACTTTTACTTCAACTACTTCATCTGCAGGGGAAGACGAAGCATTAGGATCAAAAGTACCCTTTGAAACAAAATTTACCGAAGGACTCGCTCGTTTATCAAAAGGTCTGCTGTTGATTGATGACTTATCAGTTTTAGGACCGTAAGCCATCTTGTCCTCATTCATCAATTCCTCCTCAGTCATGGGTAAATATGTGTAGTTGTCATTATATGGAGGAGGAACTTGATTGAAACCCAAACCACGCCCTTTATTTTCCTTGTATGCGAGCTGTTGATCACACAAGTTTTTGACCAATTTGCTGGAAGAATCATACTTTTTAATGTTAAGTTCGTTAATTTGATATCTTTCTCTGATATCTTCCAGTTCTTTGATCAAAATGCATACCTTCTCCTGTGCCTCCAAGAAATGGGCTGTTTTTACACTTACATCATCCTTAAGTTTGATGATGTCTTTTCGCTGAGCTTCAATTTTATCTTTATAAAGCTTTTCATTCTTTGATAAAGTAAAATTTTTATTTTTTATGTCGTTGTAGTCTTGAATCAACTCAGCGTTGTGTAACCGATATGCCTCATTTCTTTCTCTACACTCAGGAGTGCAAAAGACAGAAAGTATATCTTCACGAGTGGGTGAGCAAATTGCTTCACGAGTGGGTAAGCAAACTGCATCAGATGTGTTGCCTTGAGTAGACTTCTTGTCAGCATTGTCATATGATTTGATGATTGAGATCAGCTCATCCGGCTTCATTTTGTAACAGTCAGTTGTCACTATTATCTGATTAACATTGGTAAACCAACTACAGTTCGCCTGATCTGGAATCTCTTTTATAGCATTTAGAAGCTTTCTGTTGCTCATGCGAGTAGACACCACCATCTCTGCCTTCTCCATTTCAGAGAGTAGTTCAGCAAACCGGCCAATCAATGCTTCTATAGATTCACCAGAAAAGTATCTAAATCCTTGGAATTCCTGCTCAAGCACCTCTCTCTTAGAAGACATTTTAAGAAGTGATCCCAAAAATGTGCTCTTTTAACTATTTCCTCAACACAACCCCAAAGCGAGAACCTGTGTACTTGCTAACTCAAACCTGTGAACCCGCTTTCTGAACTGCACCTCGAAACCTGTCAAACTGATATCACAAGCAAAACCTTTTTTTTTTTTTTTTAATTATTTAACTAGAAAATAATAGTTTATTATAAAGTAAGACTTATTATTATGAATATTAATAATATTATTAAGAAAACAATGATTAGTCAATGATTGTTTAATAATTAAATAATGATTTTAATAATATTATTATTATTAAGAAAACAATGATTAGTCAATGATTGTTTAATAATTAAATAATGATTTTAATAAACGACAACATCAATACGTCTGTCTTCTTCGTATTAACTAATCCCCCGAAACCCTAAAATCAAAACCCAGCTGTCGGAAGATGATGCTCGGAGAAGATGAAGGAGCTGTAGTCGGCGGTAAGATGATGACGACGATGAAAGTGGTAACCGAAAAAGACGGTAGGTCAGAGATCGTCGGAGAAAGTCGGAGTCGGAGAAGATGACCGGAGATGATGACGATGATGACGGAAACGTTGGTTCACGGTGATGAGACAACAGTGATTTGAGAAGATGACCGGTGTCGATATGTGAAGGTGTTGCAGGTTTCCGGCGAAACGTTATCGGAGAAGAAGATTGATGACGTTGTTGTTGCAGGTTTATATGGGTGAAGATAGAGGTTGCGACTCGAAGAAGATGTAACTCGAAACCTTTGATGATTGCGACTCGAAAACAAAACGTGATGACTCGAGATCTCGGTTGCGAGTCGAAACCAGAACGTGATGAACCGCAACTGAGATGGTTGCGAGTCGAAACCAAGGTTGCGAGTCGTAACAGCTTTGGTTGCGAGTGGAGGCTGACTATTGGTTGCGAGTCGCAACTGAAACAGGATGAACCGAAACCGTGATGGTTGCGAGTCGGACGAGTCGAAACGGTGGTTGCGACTCGTAATCGAGGTTGCTAATCGAGACCGGTGATAATAACAAGGTTGCGACTTGAAAGATAGAAGATGGAGGTGGTTGCGACTCGAGACTCGAAACCAGATGACTCGAGACCTCTGTTGTTGCGACTCGAGACCGTTGAAGGTATCTGTGATTGATAATGATGATCGAGGTAACAGTGGAGGTGGTTCGAATAAAAATGATGAATGTGACAGGAACTCTAAATCACCTGCAACTGAAACTCAAAATGGTTGAGCCAGAAAGATGATGGTTGAGTGATGTTTGAAGAGTCGAGACCTTGAAGGCTACGTTATCGGTTGCGACTCGGAAAGCTTGAAGATGACAACACACGTTTCTATTATTAGCTGGAAAGTGATGATATTTTTTTAAAAAAATAGAATCAATATAGCTGTCAACAAATCTCCGAAAACTTAGGAACTTTTTCAAATCAAGATATTTCCAAAATTTTTAAAAGATTACGTTTAATCTTTTTAACAACCTTTTCAACAATTGAAACACCAAAATACACTGATTTTTGATAAAATATTGATGAACACTACGAAGAACGCTAAGAACGCGATGAACAAAAATTCAAAATCTTGAATATTTGATATCAAACCGAGCCTAGAAACAGGTTCTAATGGCTCTGATACCACTTGTAAGTCCCGTGAAACGGATCTTTCAATGATATCAAACAACACCAAGTTTGTGCGGAATCCAAACTTGATGTGATTCAAGAACAAATCGAAAAATATGAAAATACGAACCGAAAATATGGAAACGATGAACAAACCGAATCACCTTTAAACTTGCACACGATTCTATTACTTTGACAAGCAAAATCGTCTGGTACAAGTTCACCACCAATTGCCTCTCTCTCTCTAGAGAAATTGTAACTATGAATATCCAACACTAAAACAAGTTAGAAACTTGTTTATATACTAACTTAAGCCCAAGTCCCTACATGGGCTCCCCTTGGGCCTGCTTGGCCCACATGGCCTAAAGCTTGGCCCAAGTGACCTATAAAGGTCCACAACCTAATATAAACTAATTGGTAAGGCCCAGTTCGTAACCATAACCCGTTGTGTTAATTTGATGCGTCAGTCTCACACTTTAGGGCCTAATAACGGTAATTTCAAAAGGAAAGGTCTTGGATTTATTCCACCGAAAAATCATAAAAATGAAAAAACTTATAAATCAAAAACTGTATTTGTTTCAGGGACATCATCTGAAGAAGAAAAGGAGAAATTGTTCAGAAAGCAGACAAACAAAGAATTCCTTGCTAAAAAGCAAGAAGAAATGAAGAAAGATGTTGTTCAGAAATATGAAACGAGAACCTGTTTTCAATGCAAAACGGTTGGTCATATTGCCAGGAATTGTCCAAAGGCAATTCAAACAAAAACAGGGAGTTTTTCTTAAACAGAAAGAAAAGATGATTGAGAATGAACAACCAACTAAACAATTCAAAGTTTTCAAAAATTCGAAGTTTGAGGTTGGTGAATGTTCAAAAAGGTTTTACAAGAGAATAGCAAATCTTAACAACCACAAGTGGGTTGTTAAGAAATCTGATGATAGTTCTAGCAATGATTCTGATTCATCAAAATCAGAGGAGCTATTTTCAGGCGATAATCTGATTCCATTAAGTCAGAGGAGCCACATGTTGAATTAAAATTGGAAACATCAGTTCCGCCAATGGATTATGTCAATTTTCCACCATTGCGAGCTGAAAATTTTAAACAAAAAATTGGCAAAGTTGAGATTTCAAATCAATTTTTCTCTGAAAAGAAAGAATTTGATATTGAAAAAGCTTTTAACCCCACAGTTCAAAATATTTTTGGAAATATGGTTGACGGGAAGGTCAAAGGGGTAAAAGAATTTTATGAGAAGAAAACGAAGAAACCATGTAAAAATGGGTCATCCCAGGTTTGTGACTGGGATGGAACTTATTATGATTGAAAACCAGGACTTGCCGGAGCTTCCAGGTTGGTAAGTGTGAAGCAGGTATCGGCATCTTACTTGAATTTTGTATGTTTGTGATATCTTACAAGTGGTTTTGGTTGATAAGTAAACCTACAAGTGGTTGAAGAAGGTTTTTGACTTACAATTGGTAAATCAGGGACATTAAGTTGTACTTGATTTTCTACAAGTAGTATTTGTTGTTTGAAACTTAAAACTATTAAATTTTCAAGTGGTTGAATGAACAAGATGATGAATTGATCCCCTAACCTACAAGTGATTTCAACAAAACTAATTTTCCGGAAAAACCATTTGATTAAAACAAACTTAAATGTTTTGAAATCATAATGGGAAAATAGTTTGTTGTCAGGAGGAGTTCTGATTGTTTATGCCAAGTGGATGGCGAATTGAAGCAATTCACAACAGTTGTCACTTTTCTTGTACAGTTTATTTTCAAATTTCCTTTAAATGATTTTGAATTTTAGGGGGAGTAAGAAATTTCAGAAAATCCAAAAACATTAGAAAATTTGAAAAAGTACAAAACTCATTTTTTGATTGAAAAATATTGAAAAACAACAAAAACATGATAAAATGAAAAAGAGTTTTGTTGTAAAAAGAGGAAATGATAGTACATCAGTAGACATTCATGACATGCTAAAGAATTGGAAAGTCAAAATGTGATAAACGGTCTCACTGATGATGTGCCAGTAGGTTTTTACACATTTAGTAGATTGTGTCGCGATATAAACCTAAATTTCAAACTTGCATATATCGTGGGGAACATCTCTCGGATATATGGGTAACCCCCGAAATCTTGTTTGAAAGGTCCCTCTTTCTGAGATACTAGGTCTTTATACTCAGTGATATCTGGGGTATTATTCCGGGACTTCTGATTTTGCGGAAGCAATGGCCTAGTCCCCGTATATTACTTTCTGCTTGCTTGAAATATAGCACCCCCCCTCAGCATAAAAAATGATGAAACATTGCAAAATGCAAATCATGTGCTGTTGAAGAAAAGATTCTCTAAAGGGAACACCCCAAAATTCGAAGCCATCATCTCTCTGATTTTGCGGAAGCAATTGCCTGAGCTCTCATGGCCCTCGCATTTTAACCCTTTACAGATATCATCTAGGTATACTCACTTGTAAGACTGAATATTGGGATCTGGATACGGGAGTATATTCTGAGGTGGGACACGCGAATAAGTTTAAGTTTATAAAACACTAATCTCATATCTCGAAACAGTTAAACTTTGTGTGAAAATTTAAAGTGGATCAGTATACTGACAATCTAAGTGAATCGTTTAGAACTTAAAATGTTTAAAGCTTAACGGTGTTGGTGATTTGTCTCAAAAACTGATATGATCCTCTTACACAAACTCACAAAAATTTTGCATGTAAATATTTCTTTACTGCATTTTCTTTCAGTTCAAAATTTCAAAAAGATTTTCATTGTGTTTTAGCATAAATTTTTAAAAAATTCAAAAAGATTTTTCGACAACTGATGTTGGAGAGCTGATTTTCAAATTTCCGAGTGCTAAACATGACGACAACTGGGCTGGGAGAGTTTGTTTGAGATGAAAAAGTGTTTGAAAAAGAAATATGATATTTTTTTAAGTGGTTCATCAGAGTTTAAAAATGTTAATTCATTTTATATGATACTTGTAAATGATGTTGTATTTGTGTCTACAAGTGGTAAGCAGAGAATAAATTTGCAAAATTTTAAATTTGTGAAATTTATTGTGAGGTAGAGATTGTGCAGGTTAGCCAAGTTTCGATCCTGAGCAGGATGTAAGCCAGATCGATCCTGAACCTGTGGAAGCCAGACTGCGATCCCAAGCACAATTTAAGGGGGAGTCTGAAGACATCAAGAGGGAGTTTGAAGATTGTAGAGCCAAATTCAGATTCTGAAGTTCACGCGAGCTGATGATGCTGAAGAACTTAAGGAATCAAGAGATCTTATCAAGAGAAGATAGAGTCAGATTGATGTTCTGAAAAAGAAGAGAAGAGAAAGATTGAGGATGTTTTACATTGTTAGATACGTTGAAAGTGTTAGAGAAGACTGATTAAGACTGAAGATGCTGAAGATATGTATTGAAGACTCGTCGACATCCGAGGGGGAGTCTGTTAGTGCATACGTCTGTCGATTTTGTCTTGTATCGAGTCTTGTATGTATATAGTTAGATCAGGGCACGTAGTTCGAGAAAACTGTCAAAATAGGTTGGGAGGTAATTTCGCACGAAATTACAAATTGTAATTTCACATGAAATCACTTGCTAATTTCGCACGAAATAGTAATTTCGTGTGAATGTGATTTCGTTTGTGCTATTCCGTGCGAAATTACCTTGCCTATAAATACTAGGTGTGCCAAGTCAGTTCTAACTTTCCGGTTTGAGAGCCGAAGTGTCTACTCGCTGTAAAACTTTGTCAAATCAATTAAAAGACAGTTTAAAGTGAATATCTAGCTGAATTGAACTTGATACGTTTGTTTCCGCCTCTCGTATTGAGCAAAAACTCTTCTGAACGACTCATTCGGGTCAGAAAATGATCCTTCAACACAAGAAACGAAAAATGAGCATTTAGTTTAAAGATATGTATTCTATGCTCAATAAAGGCTCAAAACTCACTTTTTGTGGGAATGAGTTTTTATATGATCAAGTATATATAATCAAATTTTAATTAAACTTGTCATGCCGTTTCATAATTTTCTTATGTTGGTTCTTTTTATCACGACGCTATCGGTTGTAAATTTGTAAAAATATAACCTTTTTTAGAACTTGAAATTCCCAAATTAAACCTAGACAAGTAAAGAAAATGAAAAATTTTTGAATTTTTTTTTTTTGGGTGATTAGTGATTCCAATAGATTTTTGTGTAAGGCTTGTAATTAGGACTTACAAGATTCAAGGTTTTAGCATCCCCCCACACTTAAATTACACATTGCCCTCAATGTGTCCCAAAAATAAGTTTTTAGGTTGATTGAATGTGTAAAAAGGTGTGAAAAAGCAAAAATTTATGTTACTGGGCGTCTGGACACGGCCCTGTGGTGTCCGGGCACGGCCCCGTGTTCAGATCGCCAGTAACAAAATGAGTAAAAAGAAACAGAAGCCTGGGCACGGGGGCGTGTTCAGTGAACACGCCCCGTGTCCAATTACCTGAACTGGGCATTTTCTGCAGATGGCTGGGCACGGGGCGTGTTGGGCGAGCACGACCCCGTGCTGAACTTATTGTTATAAAGAAAAATTTGTCGGGTGGCCCTGTTTTTGTGCAAGGGGTGCTGGTTCAAGTTTCCCTCGGTATCCTTCACCATCCCGAGTGTGTTTTATCCATTACAACATCATCCAAACACCAATTCAACTACAAACCGTCATTCCATTAAATAGAGAAAATTACATAATAGTCCTAGAAAATTGAAAAAAAGTAGAAAAATAAAAGATAAGGTTGCTAAATTAGAAAGGTCAAGTGATACATAAAATAATCCTATGGAGCTCCACTTTTACAATAAGAACCAAAATTCCGGAAATAGTTTTCCGGTATCTAAAAGCTTTGTAGAACTCCGAGCCGAGGGGTGTTTCCTAGATGTTGTTAAAGCCATTCTTCTATCTCTCTTGGGAGGAAGAAGGCGGCTTCATTTTCCTCAACATCTTGTGGAGGGGGAGTGACACCAACCAGAACCCCTTGTAGTATGTCTCGAGGGGGTTCCGAATGTATGGCGTACCATTCGGCCGGAATGATGACTTCCGTATCACATTCCATGCTGTCACACCCCCAAAACCCACATGCGGAGTATCACCGCTGGGAGGCGTGACTGACCAGGATCAAACCACTAATCATATTGAACAAGTAAGTAATTAAATGTAAAAGTTCAACCAACACAGTTAATGTCCAATTCAAACATAGTTTTAGTTATGAGCGGAAGCATAATGTTCAAAACCAAATCAAAAGTTTAATTATCCAAATGTTTAACATGGCACACAGCTGTCCATGTCCCACAACGACTCTTCATTGTGCAGGCTCCAGCTAAGTACCTATAGACCTGCAAAGCATGTAGTAACGAGTCAACAACTAGTTGAGTGAGTTCACGTTTGGTTGTCCAGTTTATTGTTATTCTGAAAATACAGTTTGCTCTTTACCAGCTATCCAGCCGTGGGGGTTACCCCATAGTTCGAAAAACGTTTATTAGTTACCCGTTCTTACGTTGGCTATTCCAGCCCGGCTCTATGGCCGTGGGGGCTACCCCATGTTTAATTCACCAGACTCGTTACCATATCGACTACTAACGTTCGTCATGTTTAAGTGCCCTAACGTCTGTGTCTATCATCACTGACGTGCCATAGTCCATTAGTCCACGCCCGTCCTCTTCGGCACGGTGTGAGGTTTGTTAAACCTAATAGCGCTATTTAACTAATGACCCGTTCGCCATTGGCCTCGGCGATTAAGTCGATATAAAAGGAGGGACTTCGTTGATAGAGTTCTAGTCTGGTATAGTTAAATACGTCTCAACAGGACGAGGAATCTATGTTCCTGAATACGTCTCAACAGGACGAGGAATCTATGTTCCTGATTACGTCTCAACAGGACGAGGAATCTATGTTCCTGAATACGTCTCAACAGGATGAGGAATCCCTATTCCTTAACCCATTCCCAACCCCTGGGAATCCCATGCTTTGTAGAGAAGTGTGAACTCACCTTGGTTTGCTCGGCAGATTACACAGAAAGGTCAAGTCTAGCAGCTAGTGGTCAACCACGTCCTAACATGGTTATCATACAAGTCAGATTTTGGTTTCAAGTAGTGCATACAAGCATCACATAGATAGCACATAAGAAACACATACGGATCATGGTAACATGCAACATCATGTTTAACAGTTATAACATCTTCAAGATTGGGCTCGCACAAGCTTAACGGTCTTGTGCGAGTTATCCGTTGGAGCCCAATACTACCTGGCCCATAAACCAGAAGCCCAAATACATCTACATGCATATACACGGCCTAACATATAAGCAAACAATCCCTCTTATGCGATCCATGCATCTTATGCGATCAACTCTATTACCCAGCCCAATACATATAAACCTACGGCCCAAAAACGACAAACAACAAACTATCTTGTGCGACTCAGGTACCCTTGTGCGACTGGATATATCTTGTACGACAGACAAGACTTGTGCGACTGACAAGACTTGTGCGATTGAATCTCTTGTACGACCAATATGTCTTGTGCGACTAGTTCTATTAATCGGATATTATGGAAATCAGTTATCCAGCTTTTATCTTGCAAACAATAACAAGTTTCCTTTTATATTATCAATTAACAAATCAACAGTTTCATACACCATCCATATTCGATCAAACAAGGGTTTCTAACATCTAAAACATATGAACCCTAACGAATAACACGATCGCTACAAGAACAATAATCACAACACCAATTATATTAACATGCTTCAAAAATCTCGATTAACAATATTCGGTTTTCATTCATCATCTTAAATTCCAAATCATATTACGCAACAACAACCCATTCGGATACGAACATGTACATGGCCGATTGCATACATTCATACTAACATAACAATACATTATTATGTAATCATATAAATTTCCCAAATCACCAAACAATGATTATCACTCAATTAATATTCAATCATCCGACATCAGCATGTTGCTATGATCATTCAGTTTTCAATAAACCTTTTGACATAGAAACCCTAATCTGTTAGCTCTATCAAATCAGCAATGACAACATATATCATAAGCATAATACGACAGATTATTACATTATTTAAAGGAATCCTTATCACCTCTATCTTTTTAAATTGTATTGTATAGTTGTCAGAAATTAATCATTATATATATCTCAACATCATTACATATCTCGAATCAATAGTTATCATGTGGTAACATGATGAGTGTCCATCCCATGTGACTATCCAAATACAATTAAAACATTGCAGGTAATCACGTGAATGACTTGAATGGATAATGGTCCAATCACAACATGAAATCATTAGATCTTTCATATAAAAACATAACACAAATACACAACATAAATTGATTACTAACCTAAGCAAGGAGGACAACAAGTCGATCGGTGAATAAGTCTGCCGTCGGGTTTCACAGAAAACGAGAGAGAGTATGTAAGGTGGTTAGGGTTTACTAAATAGAATTTTATCGTAAATAGGTTGATGTCTAGCCTGCTACTGGGCCGAAGCCCAATTCTCGGGTTTCATTTGGGCCGATGGCTAGCCCAAGGTGATTGAAAGAATGTTGTGCGACTCGGAGGTGTATTGTGCAATCGGTTATTCATTGTGCGATTCACATACGTTACACGTATAAACATAACACACTATAATCTCATAACACTTATCATATAATAAAACATAACATTTTTTATCGCAAACAATCACAATAGTTAATCATATAGCGCTCACACCGGTTACATCAAAATACATGAAAGGTTCGGAAATACGAGTTGTCACATTATCCCCAAGTTGAAAGAAATTTCGTCCCGAATTTTTGTACGTACTCACTGAGGAAGCTAGTTAAGTTGCATGGTTTTCCTGGGGTGTCACATCCTCCCCCCGTTGATCTGGAATTTCGTCCCGAAATTCCGTAGCTTCAGCCTCAGTAGTGGTTGTACCGGTTGCGAATAGTTGAGGATACTTTTGTTTCATCTGATCTTCGCGTTCCCAGGTGAACTCTGGGCCGCGACGTGAGTTCCAACGAACTCGAACGAGAGGTATTCTAGTACGCTTGAGGACCTTAACATCCCGGTCCGTGATTTCAACTGGTTCCTCGACGAATCGTAACTGCTCGTCGATAGTGAGCTCCTCAAAGGAACTACGTGGGTCTCATCTGACAGACACTTCTTCAGATTTGACACATGGAAAACGTTGTGAACTGCACTGAGTTCTGCTGGTAAGTTCAGTCTATAGGCCACCTTGCCTATTTTCTCAATGACTTCGAAAGGTCCAACGTATCGTGGGTTAAGTTTGCCCCGTTTACCAAAACGAACCACACCCTTCCAGGGTGAAACTTTGAGTAGTACACGCTCCCCAATCTGGAGCTCTAGTGGTTTTCTGCCCTTATCGGCATAGACTTTCTGACGGTCACGAGTCGCCGCCATTCGTTGTCGTATCTGAGCAATGTTCTCTGTTGTGTCAACCACATGTTCTGGACCAGTAATCTGACTATCCCCCACCTCTGCCCAACAAAGAGGTGACCGGCATTTACGCCCGTACAATGCCTCAAACGGAGCAGCTTTAATGCTGGTGTGGTAGCTATTGTTGTACGAAAATTCCACAAGTGGCAGATGCTTTTCCTAGCCGTTGCCAAAGTCTATCACACATGCCCTAAGCATGTCTTCGAGGGTCTGGATGGTACGTTCCGACTGTTCATCCGTTTGTGGGTGATAAGCTGTGCTCATATCTAGCCTTGAGCCAAAGGACTTGTGCATTGCTTGCCACAGTTCTGATGTAAAACGCGCATCTCGATCCGAGATGATATAGATGGGCACCCCGTGCCTCGGGACAACTTCCTTGAGGTATACTTCTGCTAGAGTGGAGAACTTATCTGTTTCTTTGATAGCCAGGAAGTGAGCAGACTTTGTGAGTCGATCCACGATCACCCAAATAGTATCGTTACCACGTTGAGATCTAGGCAGGCCAGTAACAAAATCCATGGAAATTTGCTCCCATTTCCATTGTGGTATCTCTGGTTGTTGAAGTGGGCCTGAAGGTTTCTAGTATTCCGCCTTGACTCTCGCACAAGTCAAGCATTTGCTAACGTACGTCGCTATGTGGGCCTTCATGCTAGGCCACCAATATGTGGTTTTGATGTCGTGGTACATTTTGTCCGAACCAGGGTGCACTGAGTAGCGAGACTTGTGTGCCTCATCCATCACAAGCTCTCGTAGGTTGCCATAAAGTGGGACCCAAATGCGTCCTGTTACGTAATAAGCACCATCTTCCTTCTGTTCTAAGCATTACCTTAAACCGCGTAGGGCTTCAGCCCTGACGTTTACTGGTTTCAATGCTTCTACCTGAGCATGTCGTATTTGGGAAGGAAGACAAGACTGTATAGTAAGTTGTAAAGCTCGTACGCGCTTAGGCGCAGTGTCCTTTCGACTGAGGGCGTTGGCCACAACATTGGCTTTGCCCGGGTGGTACCTGATCGAGCATTCGTAGTCATTCAGCAGTTCGACCCATCGTCGTTGTCGCATATTGAGTTCCTTCGGTTTAAAGATATGCTCGAGGCTCCTGTGATCAGTGTAGATAGCGCATTTGGTACCATACAGGTAGTGTCTCCATATCTTAAGTGCAAAAACAACCGCTCCCAGCTCCAGATCGTGTGTAGTGTAGTTCTTTTCATGCACTTTGAGTTGACGTGAGGCGTAGGCTATAACCTTATCCCGCTGCATCAATACACAACCAAGACCCTGAATGGATGCGTCGCAGTAAACCACGAAGTCGTCTGTACCCTCTGGCAATGAAAGGATAGGGGCACTGCAAAGTCTATCCTTTAAGTGTTGAAACGCTAATTCCTGTGCATTTCCCCATTGATAAACAACGCCTTTCTGCGTTAGTGAGGTGAGTGGCTGTGCAATCTTGGAAAAATCCTTAATAAACCTCCTGTAGTAACCTGCCAATCTCAAGAATTGGCGAATTTCCGTTGGTGTACGGGGTGCAGGCCAGTTCTTAATTGAGTCTACCTTGGACGGATCAACGTGAATCCCATCCCTATTCACCACATGGCCTAAGAAATGGACTTCACGAAGCCAGAAGTCACATTTTGAAAACTTGGCGTACAGCTGTTCCTCTCGAAGGAGTTCGAAAATAAGTCGTAAATGCTGCTCGTGTTCCTCCTGACTCTTCGAATAGATCAGGATGTCATCGATGAATACCATATCAAACTTGTCTAAGTAAGGCTTGCACACTCGATTCATCAAGTCCATGAAGACCGCAGGTGCGTTTGTCAGCCCAAAAGGCATGACCAAAAACTCATAGTATCCATAACGGGTTCTAAAGGCGGTTTTAGAGACGTCTTCTTCTCGGACTCTCAGCTGGTGATATCCCGATCTCGAATCGATCTTTGAATAGTAGCTCGACCCTTGCAGCTGGTCGAATAAATCGTCAATGCGTGGAAGAGGATAGCGATTCTTCACAGTCACCTTGTTCAGTTCACGGTAGTCGATGCACATTCTGAATGTACCGTCTTTCTTTTTCACGAATAGCACTGGAGCTCCCCAGGGCGATGAGCTAGGACGAATAAAACCCTTATCCAAGAGTTCTTGTAGTTGTGTATAGAGTTCTTTCAACTCTGATGGAGCTAAACGATACGGTGCACGAGCTATGGGCGCTGCTCCAGGAGCTTGTTACTATGAATTACCAAAGGTTCTCAACCAGCACAAGGAACGCGGACGATCCTTTCTTTGCAAAGAATCTCTGCTCGATGTTGAGGTAGCCAATCCATACCAATATCGATGTCGAAACCATCATAACGTTGGGGTCATTCCTAGTATCACCCGAACCGATCAAGAACACCCGACCCCTGGCACCAATGCCGTCGTTATTACCCCCATTGTTGCCTCCATTATTGTTCATGTTTCCTTGGTTGTGGTTCTGATTCTGGTTATGGTTCAACTGTGGGCAGTGTCTCTTAAAGTGATCTTCAGCACCCCACTGGTAGCGTCCCTTGCTACCCTGTTGTTGCTGCTGATTTTGTGGAGCTTGTGGCTGCTGTTGTCGGTTCTGATTTGCAGGACGTGAGCTTCTACAATCTTTGGCTCCATGACCGAGCTTGTTGCATCTCTAACGACGATCTTTGTTGCACGATCCGCTGTGGTGCAATTTACATCAATTTCACTTAGGGTGATTTCCCCGGTATCCATCCTGACTTCGATTACTAAAAGACTGCTGCCTGGGGATCCTGTACTCATCCGTTTTTTTTTTCGCTGCTGCGACTGAGACTGAACCAAAGTGGGATCCTTTGCTCAAATTTCCATCCCACTTGTGTTTGTTGTCACTGGGAGCATCCGAAGTAGTTGTAGCAGCATTAATACGTTTCGGCAGTTTATTCTGTCCTATCGCCTGATCTGAGAGACGTTGAGCAAGTCGAGTAATATCCTGAATGGTTGCAAGGTTGGCCGATGTCACCTGACTTTGAATCTCTGGTACTAAGCCTTTGAGGTACAGCTCAATGCGCTTGATGGGAGGATCCACCATTGTTGGACATAACACCGTCAGTTCGTTGGATCGTTTCGTGTACGCTTCTATCTCTGACCTTGTCATCTTCAGATTTAAGAACTCCACTTCCAGTTTGTGGATGTCATCACGACTACAGTATTCACGTTTGATCAGTTCCTCAAAATCCTTCTATGGGGTGGCATTAGCAGCCGCCAGCCCCAGCATCTGAACTTGCGAGTTCCACCAAGTTAGCTTAGTGCCTTCGAGGGTACCAGTGGCGTACTTCACCCTATGAGTCTCAGGGCATTCACACGTCTCTAAAACAGTCTCGAGCTTTTTAAACCAATGGAGGAGTCTAACAGCTCCTTTAGTTGCACTGAAAGTACTAGGACGACAGTCCATGAACGTCCTGAATATGCCTACAGGCGGCTGAGCGTTCTGACCTTGTTGCGCGAGGAAGAAGTGACAAGGTTAAGCGCGAGAGTTGGGTCATGAGAGTCGGATCTAACATCCTAGGGTAGGTTCGTAATAGCAGGTTATACCTCCTGCCTGAGCGGCCGCGAGTGCTGCCGTAACTTGTTCGTTGATAAGAGCCGTCAGCTGGCTTGATTTAGGTTCTCACGTTCCCTCATGATCTTCACATCGAAAGAAACACAAGTAGGAAAGGTGTCGCGAATGGGTGTAAGTGTGTAGTGACAGTAGGGAGCAAGCACAAATGTGTTTTCAACTATAGTTGCTACGTTTATCTAAGCATACCATGAGCAAAAGTTCTATGCAATCTAGCAGGTAGGCAATATAAAACGTAAACCATATCACCTAGAATGTCGAGCTTTGCACGTGGAGTGAAGCGTCGTTGTGGATCGTAGAGCACTGTACAGGTTATAGTCTGGTTTTAACAAAAACGTTTTCCTTTATTAAAACCAAGTTCTCTATAACCAATGGCTCTGATACCAATCTGTCACACCCCCAAAACCCACATGCGGAGTATCACCGCTTGGAGGCGTGACTGACCAGGATCAAACCACTAATCATATTGAACAAGTAAGTAATTAAATGTAAAAGTTCAACCAACACAGTTAATGTCCAATTCAAACATAGTTTTAGTTATGAGCGGAAGCATAATGTTCAAAACCAAATCAAAAGTTTAATTATCCAAATGTTTAACATGGCACACAGCTGTCCATGTCCCACAACGACTCTTCCTTGTGCAGGCTCCAGCTAAGTACCTATAGACCTGCAAAGCATGTAGTAACGAGTCAACAACTAGTTGAGTGAGTTCACGTTTGCTTGTCCAGTTTATTGTTATTCCGAAAACACAGTTTGCTCTTTACCAGCTATCCAGCCGTGGGGGTTACCCCATAGTTCGAAAAACGTTTATTAGTTACCCGTTCTTACGTTGGCTATTCCAGCCCGGCTCTATGGCCGTGGGGGCTACCCCATGTTTAATTCACCAGACTCGTTACCATATCGACTACTAACGTTCGTCATGTTTAAGTGCCCTAACGTCTGTGTCTATCATCACTGACGTGCCATAGTCCATTAGTCCACGCCCATCCTCTGCGGCACGGTGTGAGGTTTGTTAAACCTAATAGCGCTATTTAACTAATGACCCGTTCGCCATTGGCCTCGGCGATTAAGTCGATATAAAAGGAGGGACTTCGTTGATAGAGTTCTAGTCTGGTATAGTTAAATACGTCTCAACAGGACGAGGAATCTATGTTCCTGAATACGTCTCAACAGGACGAGGAATCTATGTTCCTGATTACGTCTCAACAGGACGAGGAATCTATGTTCCTGAATACGTCTCAACAGGACGAGGAATCCCTATTCCTTAACCCATTCCCAACCCCTGGGAATCCCATGCTTTGTAGAGAAGTGTGAACTCACCTTGGTTTGCTCGGCAGATTACACAGAAAGGTCAAGTCTAGCAGCTAGTGGTCAACCACGTCCTAACATGGTTATCATACAAGTCAGGTTTTGGTTTCAAGTAGTGCATACAAGCATCACATAGATAGCACATAAGAAACACATACGGATCATGGTAACATGCAACATCACGTTTAACAGTTATAACATATTCAAGATTGGGCTCGCACAAGCTTAACGGTCTTGTGCGAGTTATCCGTTGGAGCCCAATACTACCCGGCCCATAAACCAAAAGCCCAAATACATCTACATGCATATACACGGCCCAACATATAAGCAAACAATCCCTCTTATGCGATCCATGCATCTTATGCGATCAACTCTATTACCCAGCCCAATACATATAAACCTACGGCCCAAAAACAACAAACAACAAACTATCTTGTGCGACTCAGGTACCCTTGTGCGACTGGATATATCTTGTGCGACAGACAAGACTTGTGCGACTGACAAGACTTGTGCGATTGAATCTCTTGTACGACCAATATGTCTTGTGCGACTAGTTCTATTAATCGGATATTATGGAAATCAGTTATCCAGCTTTTATCTTGCAAACAATAACAAGTTTCCTTTTATATTATCAATTAACAAATCAACAGTTTCATACACCATCCATATTCGATCAAACAAGGGTTTCTAACATCTAAAACATATGAACCCTAACGAATAACACGATCGCTACAAGAACAATAATCACGACACCAATTATATTAACATGCTTCAAAAATCTAGATTAACAATATTCGGTTTTCATTCATCATCTTAAATTCCAAATCATATTACGCAACAACAACCCATTCGGATACGAACATGTACATGGCCGATTGCATACATTCATACTAACATAACAATACATTATTATGTAATCATATAAATTTCCCAAATCACCAAACAATGATTATCACTCAATTAATATTCAATCATCCGACATCAGCATGTTGCTATGATCATTCAGTTTTCAATAAACCTTTTGACATAGAAACCCTAATCTGTTAGCTCTATCAAATCAGCAATGACAACATATATCATAAGCATAATACGACAGATTATTACATTATTTAAAGGAATCCCTATCACCTCTATCTTTTTAAATTGTATTGTATAGTTGTCAGAAATTAATCATTATATATATCTCAACATCATTACATATCTCGAATCAATAGTTATCATGTGGTAACATGATGAGTGTCCATCCCATGTGACTATCCAAATACAATTAAAACATTGCAGGTAATCACGTGAATGACTTGAATGGATAATGGTCCAATCACAACATGAAATCATTAGATCTTTCATATAAAAACATAACACAAATACACAACATAAATTGATTACTAACCTAAGCAAGGAGGACAGCAAGTCGATCGGTGAATAAGTCTGCCGTCGGGTTTCACAGAAAACGAGAGAGAGTATGTAAGGTGGTTAGGGTTTACTAAATAGAATTTTATCGTAAATAGGTTGATGTCTAGCCTGCTACTGGGCCGAAGCCCAATTCTCGGGTTTCATTTGGGCCGAGGGCTAGCCCAATGTGATTGAAAGAATGTTGTGCGACTCGGAGGTGTATTGTGCAATCGGTTATTCATTGTGCGATTCACATACGTTACACGTATAAACATAACACACTATAATCTCATAACACTTATCATATAATAAAACATAACATTTTTTATCGCAAACAATCACAATAGTTAATCATATAGCGCTCACACCGGTTACATCAAAATACATGAAAGGTTAGGAAATACGAGTTGTCACACATGCCCTTTGGGTGATAATTGGCACCAAAGGAGGAGAGGCGAGAATGTTCAACCTTTGGTGCAAAAGGTTGACCTCTTGAAGACATCCCTCTAGTCCCACCATCAAATGATTAATACGGTCGACCAATGCTTCTTCCACCCCCGTCATCTCATCAATGGTCTCTCTTAAGGCGTAAACGTAGTTTACAAGAGAATCTTCAACCGTTGATGATCTTCTCCCTTGTCGGTTGTTTTTGGAGTGCGATGAAGATGTTCCGCTAGTTCTGCTTGCCATTCTGAGAAAACTTACAGAAAAGAGTTCAATTTTATGGGAGTAGTACCTCAGACACGGCCCCATGTCCAGATGTCTGCAGATTTTTGGAACAAGGAATCATGGATTTTTAATTTGTTTTCGTTATTTTTATAACGTTTTTAAGCAGAAACAACTTAAAACATTGTTGTAGAACTTATGTTTAACAATATTCCATGAATAAAAATCTAACAAACATCTCAATAAAGCTTGAAATTATGGAGATTTCAAGCTCTAATGGACGTATTAAGGAAAAATTGAAGAAGATGAAAGTGGATAAAAGAGGAAAGGACAAGAAGGTTGTTGAGAAACTTCTTTTAGAAAATACCTAGGATGGTATGTGAGAAGATTCTCCCAAATCTCTGTCCCTGGATTGGTCCAAATGTGCAGGATTCTTGGCTGCATTTATAGAAAACGACAATACGCTTCACACGGCCCCGTGTTGGCCGGACACGGCCCCGTGTGCAGGCAAGATCCTGACACAATTTTTCCGTATTCTGACACGAAATCAGACGGGAATCTTTTGGTGGACACGGGGGCGTGTTGACCTGGGCACGGCCCCGTGTCTAGAGGCTGTTTATGAAGTTTCGTCTATTTATAAGGAATTCATCCGGATCGGGTGGTTCCTTACTGGATGGAACAACCCCAAAGTGCCTAAGATACCTTAATTGCTCTAGATTAAGACGGGAACGCAAGAGGTTGTCGGTGAGGGTGATTCCTATGGTAAATGTAGGTGGACAAGTTCAACCCTTTCCCGGGCTCTTGTTAAAGAAGGTGTATGCCGAATCGCTCAGGTCTATGTATGCACCGAACGAAGTCGATAGAGAGTCCTACACGGCACAATCGACACAGGGACGACTATCGCCCACGTCTTCGCTAGAGTTAGAGGTAATATCGGGACCAACGAAGTTGTTTTTATTCGAATGTGATCCCAACAATTCTTCATGGGTATCGTCTTGAGATGAATTATTGAAATCCATCTTAAGTTCTTTTAACCAATTAAGAATTAGATCTTCCAATTGAAATAGTTCATCAAGATAGGGATTATTTTTACTTTCGCCTCGCTTAAGGCCACAGGAAAACAATGGGTCTATATAATGGGGCTTATAATTTAGAAAATAACATTCTAAATCTTTATGGGAGCCACCACATATTTGACACCACGTACCATAAGAGTGCCGGAAGTAAAAATTATCAGTATCTCTCATGTTTGAGTCAGAAATTACCAACCGCCGGGATCTTACGGTTCTGTTTTCAGTAACTGAAACTTGGGCACGGGGCGTGTTGAGTGGGCATGTCCCCGTGTTCAGCTTACTGTCTGACTTAAAACAGGATTGCCAGTTCTAAAGATTGAGCACGTGGCGTGTTCAGCGGGCACGGCCCGTGCTGAGTTCTGTAGAAGCTGAAAAATTTAAGAAAATCCTAAAAAAAAACAGAAAAATTAGAAAAACGATTAGGCCGTTGATTCCTAACTTTCTTAAAATCCTTGTGTCCCCGGCAGCGACGCCAAAATCTTGATGTGCGTTAGGTGTGATAGGTTTTTAATGTACATTTAAGCCCTTTTACACTTTTTAGCCAAGTTTTAAATTTATAAAACACAATATTTACTAACACTAAACACACATATGGGCAAGTGCACCAATCGTGAGCGTAGTATAGTGTTAGTAAGATACCGAGGTCGTCCAAGGACATAAGAGCTTTTAATACCGGTTTATCCTCAACGTCTAATCAAATCAAAAGTTTAGAAAAACGTTTTAAACTAGAAAAATAAAAACTAACTAAAATGCTGCAAAATAAAATAAAAATAAATACAGATAGACAAGATGAATCACTTGGATCCGACTCGTGTTTAGTGTAACCTTTGATTATTTCCGCACTTTTGCACATTTCAAGAGATTATCTTAGTTATTGTAGTAGGCCCCTCTTTTGAAGGTGACGTTACCCTCAACCCAGTAGTTTGAGTCAGCAAGGATACAATCCTAAAGGGTTGGATTATTGAGAGATAATTTATTAAGTTATTAATGCATAATGTGGTAGGCCCCTCTTTTGAATGTGACGTTACCCTCGGCTAAGTAGTCTGAGTCAGCAAGGATACAGTCCTAAGTAGTCGGGTTAAAGTTTTAAGAGTAGCTTACATATGAGGGGATCAAAGAGTTTGGACCCCCGCCATCTAATACCGGTGGGTATTGAAGGAGGTCCTACTAAATTTGACCCAGGTCCTTGCAGGATCTATACACTGAACAAGGCAAGACTCTTACCAAACCGTTCACTTAACCCCCGACCAGGTAGCCAACATACCTCCATATAGACCGTGGAGATAAGAATGGTGAAAATCTTTTATTTTATATAGACAGTAAAATAATGCCAAGACACCACGGACAAACGATAAGGAAGAATCACCTTCAACATAAGAAACTAGTTATTAAAGTCATTAATACATAACCAAATAAAAAGTGCGAAAAGATTAAAAATAAAAAGTATTACACTAGGCACTTGTCTTCACCAAGTGATGTAAGAGACTTAGGCAAACATGGCCTTTGATTGTCAAGAACTCTTACGATCAATCTTGGATCCCGAGATGACTCACACACTCTATGATGGATGATGGATGATGGTGGTGGATGATGGTGGTGTGATGGTGGTGGGTGGTGGGTGAAGTGTGAGAGAGGTGGTGTGCCAAGGGATGGTTTGCAAATGAGCCAAGCACCCCTATTTATAGCCTGAACAGACACTCGGGCACGGCCCCGTGTCCACCTTCCTTCTCTTTCTTCATTAATTGCATCTTGTCTGCATTAGTTGACCATGCCCCCGTGTCCGCTGGGCACGACCCCGTGTGCAGAAGCGTATCTGTACTATCAAGATTTCCCCAGATTCTGTGAATCTTAGAGTTGACCATGGCCCCGTGTCCGGTGGGCACGCCCCCGTGGTGGGTGATAGAAGCTTCTACAACTTTGTCTTTTCTACAGAAACTTGGGCACGCCCCCATGTTCACTGAGCACGGGGAGTGTTCAGCCTTCTGTTCTTTTTTTTTTCTTGGGAAGGTGCTGTCGGGATGCGACGTTTGATCCCTTTCTTGTATTTATGTTAGATTTAGCTGCCTTTTTGCTTCTTTTGTTCATTTGAGCTCATTTAATCCTGAAAATACAAAAGGAAGAAAAAACATACTTTTTCCAACATTAGTACTAAAAAAGGGTTAGTTTTATGCCACATTTGATGTAATTTATATGTTGCATTTTGCACACATCACGTATTATTGGGCAGTAGTATAACATAACTAGATTAACACATTAGTTTCCAAGTTTCATAGTTTCCGCCAGTGACAAGTCTCCAGTATCTCGTTCAACCAAGTCTCAAGTTTCACGAGTCTCAAGAGTCAATCACCAAAGTATCAAGAGTCAAGGATCTAGATTCCAAGTATCAAGAATTATAGTTTCCTAGTATCAAGTATCAAGAATCATAGTGTTAAATATCAAGAGTCAAGATTCAAGTATCAAGAGTCTAGTATTAAGAATCAAGTATCATAGCATAAGATTCACCAATTAACAAAAGTATCAACAATCACATAGTTTAGGGACTAAAAGTGTCAAATTGATAAAAGTCTAGGGACGCAGGCGTTACAGTCTCCCCTCCTTTAGGAGATTTCATCCCCGAAATCTAGGAAGAAGACTGCTCGAAGAGCTGCGGATACTTGGCCTTCATCTTACTTTTCAGTTCCCAAGTGAATTCGGCGCCACGCTTTCCTTCCCATCTAACCTTGACTATGGGAATTTTGTTGCGCCTCAATCGCTTGACACCTTGATCCATGATTTCGACCGGTTTCTCCACGAAGTGTACAACCTCGTTTATTTGCAAATCTTCAAGGGGAACCTGTAGTTCCTCGTCGACTGGGCATTTACGTAGATTAGATACATGGAACACTGGATGCACATTGTTTAGATCTTGTGGCAGGTCGAGTCGGTACGCCATGTTGCCAATCCTTTCGAGTATCGTGAAAGGACCCACATAGCGAGGAGTGAGCTTTACCTTCTTACCAACACAAACTACTCCCTTCCAGGGAGATACCTTGAGAAGAACTCGGTCACCAACATCAAATTCCAGAGGCTTGCGCCTTTTATCAGCATAGCTCTTTTGTCTGCTCTTAGCCTTGATCAAGTTATCACGGATCTGAAGAATCTTATCTGTTGTTTCTTGAATGATTTCAGGGCCAGTAAATTGCTTTTCACCAACCTCATGCCAGCTGAGAGGAGATCGGCACTTGCGACCATACAAAGCTTCGAAAGGAGCCATCTGAATACTGGAATGATAGTTGTTGTTGTATGAGAATTCAATCAATGGTAAATGTACATCCCAGCTACCACCAAAGTCGATGACACAAGAACGGAGCATATCCTCTAGGGTTTGAATAGTACGCTCGGTCTGTCCATCCGTTTGAGGAGAAAGGCCGTGCTAAGATTCAAATGAGAACCCATAGCGGACTGAAAGGTTTGCCAAAGACGTGAAGTAAAACGTCTATCACGGTAAGAGATTATGTCGATGGTATGCCATGACGGCATATAATCTCATCGGTATAGATTCGAGCAAGTTTCTCCACTTTATAATCTTCGCGAATGGGAAGAAAGTGGGCTGATTTGGTTAAACGATCGACAATCACCCAGATACTATCGTGACCAGAAGGTGTTCGAGGTAGCTTAGTAATAAGGTCCATAGCGATACTATCCCATTTCCAAACTGGGATTTCGGGTTGTTCTAAGAGTCCAGAAGGACGTTGATGTTCAGCCTTAACCTTTGTACAAGTAAGACATTTAGAAACATATGCAGCAATGTCCTTCTTCATACCAGGCCACCAATAAGTCATACGCAAATCATGGTACATCTTATCGGCACCCGGATGAATAGAGTAACGGGATTTGTGAGCCTCGTTCAAAATGAGCTCATGGAGATTATCGTGATCCGGTACCTAGATGCGATTGAGGTAGTATTGGAGTCCATTAGGTTTAGTTTCGAGTTGATCAATTTTAGCGCCTTGGATTTCCACTTCTAGACTTCCTTCATTTGCTGACGAATACTTGAGCTTCACGAATACACGCATGGAGATCACTAGAGATACGAATAGCATTCACATGAGTTTTACGACTAAGAGCATCGGCTACTACATTCGCCTTGCCAGGATGATAGCGAATTTCGCAGTCGTAGTCGTTAAGCAATTCCACCCAACGTCTCTGTCACATGTTCAGTTCCTTTTGGTCAAAGATATGTTGAAGGCTCTTATGGTCAGTGAAAACCATACATTTAGTACCGTACAGGTAGTGTCACTAGATCTTTAATGCAAACACAACTGCACCAAGCTCCAGATCGTGAGTAGTATAATTTTTCTCATACACTTTCAGTTGTCGAGAGGCATAAGCAATAACCTTGTCCCGCTGCATGAGCACACAGCCCAAACCACGGTTTGAGGCATCACAATATACCACGAAGTCATCATTTCCATCAGGGAGAGTTAGAACAGGAGCATTACACAAAAGAGTCTTAAGAGTCCGAAAAGATTCCTCTTGCTCGAGACCCCAAGCAAAAGGTCTCTCTTTCTGAGTCAACGAAGTGAGAGGAACATCGATCTTAGAGAAGTTCGAGATGAATCGATGTTAATAGCCCGCCAATCCTAAGAAGGAACGAATCTCAGATGCAGATTTATGCCTACTCCAATTCTTCACAGCTTCGATTTTAGACGGGTCAACATGAATACCTTTCTTACTAACAACGTGACCAAGAAATTGCACTTCATTAATCCAAAACTCACACTTAGAAAATTTAGCATACAGACGTTTACCACGTAGGAGTTCAAGCATCAAGCATAAATGACGAGCATGATCAGCTCTGGTTTTAGAATAAATGAGGATATCATCAATGAAGACTATCACAAAACGATCCAGATAAGGTTTACAAACGTGATTCATAAGATCCATGAACACCGTGGGTGCGTTAGTCAATACGAAAGGCATGACCACGAACTCATAGTGCCCATAACGAGTGCGAAAAACAGTCTTGGGTACATCATCCTCAAGTACACGAAGCTGATGATAGCCAGAACGAAGATCGATTTTCGAGAAACAGGACGCGCCTTGTAGTTGGTCAAATAAGTCATCGATACAAGGGAGAGGTAGTGATTCTTAACGGTAACTTATTAAGTTCACGGTAGTCGATACACATAAGAAACGAACCATCTTTCTTCTTGATGAATAACACGGGAGCACCCCACGGGGAGGTACTTGGACGAATGAATCCTTTGTCGAGCAGTTCCTGAAGTTGATTGGATAGTTCTTGCATCTCGGAGGGTGCAAGTCGATAAGGAGCCTTGGCGACAGGAGTCGCACCGGGTATGAGATCGATACAAAAGTCAACGGATCTAAGAGGAGGAAGACCAGGTAGATCTTCAGGAAAGACGTCAGGGAAATCACACACTACTGGAATGTCACCTATGTTCTTCCCCTTGCCCTTTTGTTCCACCACGTGGGCCAAGAAGGCAAAGTTCTGTTTTCGTAAGCATCTGCTCGCCTGAGTGTATGACATCAGCTTCAGTCCTTTCGAAGGCCGGTCTCCATAGACATGCAAAATATCACCGGACGGTAGAGGTAGACGAATAAACTTCTCGTGACAGGAAATTTCGGCATGATTCTTACGCAACCAGTCCATACCGATAATGACATCGAAACTACCCAATCCCATGGGTATTAGATCAATAGTAAACACGTGGTCGTTAAGAGTCAAGGAACAACCACAGAGAATTAGAATCGATTTACCATCGGCAATCTCCACCGAAAAAAACTTAGGTAACTTAGAGCGTGCACAGTTTAACAAAGATTCAAATTCAACGGACACAAAGCTTCTGTCGGCACCAGTATCAAATAGAATCGAAGTATAAAGGTTATTAACGAGAAACGTACCATTGACGACGTCATTGTCATTACGAGCCTGATTAGTATTAAGATTGAACGCTCATCCACGAGCGGCTGGCTGTTGGTCCTGTTTCAGCTGAGGACACTGGTTACGAAGGTGAGTAGTATCTCCACATTTGTAGCATGCACGAACAACGTTGACTGGCCTCGGGTTCTACGGAGGAGCTCGGAGAACTGGTAGCGCTGCCTGAGCTGGGGCTTGCTGAGCTTGTTGAGCCGGATTAGCTTGACGACAATAGGGAGTCGTGTGACCATAGCGATTGCAGTTGGTACACAAGTGACATGCAGAGTTAGCAGGATGATGAAAGTTACAAGTGTTACACTTGGGGTGAGGCCCAGTGTACTGCCTCTTGACTTTAGGAGCAGCAGGGTTCTGAACAGCAGCAGCAGGAGCAGGTTTAGCAGCAGGGTTTGCAGCAGGGACAATAGCATTGCATCCTGAACCCTAAGACTTTCGCCTCTTGTTCTTGCTACCACAAGGCTGCTGGGTAACTTGATTTTCTGTTTTCATAGGGGCGGAGGTTCCAAACTGTTTGTCACGTATGCGATTGTTGCTCAAACTTTTGCCAGATGATAAACTTCTTCAATTGTCTCGAGTCGAGCTGCTTCAATCGTATCTCTCATGGTGGGAGGCAGCCCATTGATGTACTTGTTTATCATGCCTTTAGGGGTAGAAACCAGGTGAGGAACGATCAAGCTGAGCTGCTTGAAACGAGTAGTATAAGCCAGATTATCATCACCAATCTGCTTCAACTGCCAGAACTCTTCTTCAAGCTTCAACTGTACATGGGGAGGGCAGAACTCAAGCATCATTAGTTCACGCACCTCACTCCATGGAAGAGCATAGGCTTCTTCATTCGAATGGATGTTTGTCTCATTTAACCACCACTCCAACGCTCTGCCTTGAAACATTCCCATTGCACTCCTAGTTAGGGTTCCACGAGACAAAGTGTTTGTAGCTGAACTTTGTAGGCTTCTCTTTCTCTATCTTAGAGTCAACAGAAGAGGGTGGAGTGTTCGATCCTTGGATCTCAGAAACGATCTTTGGCACGACTCGAGCGATCTGAATGGACATGAAGGACATCATCTCTTTCTGAGACTTTTCCCTGGATCTCTTGAGAGTGTCGGATAGCTTTCGAGAAGACATCCTAATGATCCAACAAGAGGATCGTATAAGTCTAGATCACAAAGTCTCACAGTATAGATTCACACACGATAGATTAACGACTCAAGATTAAACAAGATTCACATAGTTCACAATAGATTCAACACCGCAAACCCACGACCTTCGCATGGCACATTGTATGAAGTTTGGCAACATGTCAGAAACGCTTATATATAGGAAGTACCAGCGGCGTATTCACCACACTTCGGGCACATCGCTTTCGCCTCGTACTCGGTGTCATGCTACATGTCGCAATTGCCAACATAACAACACACTCATCATCATCATCATCATCATCATACACATGTAGATTAGCCCGGTAGACTCACATAGACTAACTCAATTGACTCACAAAGATTCCAATAGATTCCAATAGATTACCCAATAGTTTCACATAGATTCCAATAGATTCCAATAGATTCACATAGATTCCAATAGATTCTCGTAGATTAGACTTAACAATCTCATCTCAAAACAGCGAAATCCCGCATGGCACGTGCTACGAAAGTTCGGTAACATGATGGAAGCACTTATATATAGGAAGTACCAGCGGCGTATCCACCATGCTTCAATCATGCCACGCCCGTCTCATCATCGGTGTCATGCTTCGCTAACCATAACATTAGATTCCATCACATCTCACATAGATTATCCAAGTAGATTCGATAACATAGATTAACCCTGTAGATTCAACAACTTCAACCCGAGTCCACAAAACTACGAACTTCACTTAGCGCGTGGTAAGTGAAGTTCGGTAACATGACAGAAACACTTATATATAGGAAGTACCAGCGGCGTATCCACCATGTTTCGGACATGCCACTTCCGCCTCGTCTTCGGCGCTAGGCTATGTTTCGTATTTTGTTCCTCATAACCACACATACATAGATTACACATAGATTAGGATAGATTGCACGTAGATTTCACATAGATTCCACAAGTAGTTTCCTATAGCTTAGATTTCAACTATCTCATCACCGGTCTGCAAAACACTAAGTTTCGCATGGCACGGGGTACGGAAGTTGGTAACATGCCTGAAACACTTATATATAGGAAGTACCAGCGGTGTATCCACCACCATGTTTCAGACACGTCACTCATGTCTCGTATTCCTATTCCTATTCCATGTTCCGTTTAGTGCTTCACACCCATAATAACACATAGATTCATTAAATAGCTTCACATAGTATCATAGTTGATCAAGATTCCCACATAGATTAACATCATGAACAAATCTTCGTAAATTTAGTTCGATCCTGAGATTAGAATTAGTGTTTTAGATTGTGAACATTCGTGCAAATTGTGTAAAAGCCTCAAAATAAACGAAGAATCAAGTTTAAAATCATAAAAATCGAGATAACACAAAAGATAGGCTCATAAAACATAGGATTGTTTCGGGTAGAGAAACGCTGACTAACCAAAGTGATTCGAACCCCTTTCTAATTGAGGCAACATGTCTTGACTTACTTAGACAAATACGTCATCGATGTTATGCCTACGATATTCGTCCTTTTGGTCATTTCACGTTCCTAATTGATCGGTAATTTTGAGACTTTGGCGAGACATAAAAACCAAGAGTGGGACTAGCTATCAAGGTCTGAGTTTCACCCCTATCTTGACAGCATCGTACCCTAATATCGTTGGTACTCATCAACAGATAAGACCTACTAGAGTATAATATGGAAATTTTCCCATCAAGGTTCGGATGTCACTCCTGACTTGAGGGAAAATCTCGTGCAAATACAAACACTGAATAGCAGTGTTTCAAAGTATCAAGTGTATATTGTGTCAGCCTTAGGAAAGGCATGTAAGTTTAGTAGGAAGATTTGCTGCTATGAAGCAAATACGGTAGAATGCATAAGTCTTAAACAACAGATAAGAGTCAAGGTTCCTAGAACTATAGACTAGGGCAAGTATTCCTACTTATCCTAATTCCCTATAGTTATGGCTTTGATACCAATCTGTCACACCCCAACCGATGGCGGAAATATCTGGGTACGGAACTAAGCGTTCAGATTGCTCATGGGTTTCCATAACACTAATAGTTTCAATAGTAATTAAATTGATTTCATGCAAAATTGTCTAAACAACACAAATCCACAATCATATCATCAAAACATCAACATAGTTCCAAAAGTTTCTAGATTTAGCTAAATGTAGTTTCTAAGCTTCATCCAACTGGGGTAGCCCAGTTGGCCACCGACACCCACCTCTTCCCAGAGGTACCGGGTTCGAGTCTTGGGAGTGGCATATGTCGCCCAGGGTAAGAACTCGGCATGGGGAATTCACCGCGGAGCTAGCTTGGTCGGGTAGCGGCTCCCGGAGTGGGATCACTCCGGCGGTTGGGAGGACTATGCACTATCCCCATAGCTTGATTCAAGAATCCTAGCATCCTGTCAGCCTGGAACATATATTAAAATATAGTCAGTACAAAAATGTATCAGCGAGTATACAAGTTTGAGTAAATAGCATAATAGATTCAAAAGACTCATATCCATAATGTAAATAATAACAAAATAGTTTCAGCCATGCTAGTGTTCGTAGTCCAAGTGATAGCCCAAGTGTCCTGATGCTTTGTTGTTTTCCCAAGACTCAAAGAAAACTAGAATCCTCCTAACAACACCCCCGAGAATAATGGGGAGGTGCATCTCCTATAGCGCTACTATTGTTAAGGCGGAACTACACACTCTGGATTAAACGTTCATATAGCAAAAAGAATCAAGAATCACAAGTTTCACATACACATAGGATAGAGTTTAGATCCCAAAAGTATCAAGTATCATAGTTTAATAGAATACATGTTGCATCCCAAAGTTAAAACAAAAAGGGATCGAGTATACTCACAGTGATTGCCTAACAGATTAACTATTTTTGGATCAAAGGGAGCTCTTTAGGTTTAACCTGATTAGATTACAATAGATAAGTATCGGACAGAATAACAAGATTGCGTAAAGTGTCGGATCAGTCACTGGTTTGGATGGTTGTTCGATCGGACGGTGGTCCGATCGGATTGCTATTCGATTGGGAGGACTTATGTGAGTGGGGTCGGATTGCCATCCGATCCAAGGATTTGATTTTCAAAAGTTAAGCCAAGTGTTCAACTCTGGTCACTCCGATCGGATGGCCGTTCGATCGAACGGTAGTCCGATCGGATTGCCATTCGATGATGGTAGTTTCCAAAGTTTCAAAGTGTTTAAGGTTACGAGGCATGTGTCACCTGATCAGATGGCAGTTTGATCGGATAGTCATCCGATCGGAATGCCATTTGATTGAGTTGTCCTTGTCCTGTTCATAACCTTGTAAAGTTTCTAAGTTTTTGGTTTAACGGTGACGAACACACAGACGTTCAGCCGGTTTGATCGGATGGGAATCACCACAGTCCGATCAGTCTCCTGTTCATGACGGTGTTTATGTCAGAATCCGTACCCTGGTCATCTTTTCTGGCAACAATCCATTTCCAAACCAACTTCAGACTAATCATCAAGTCTATAGTTAGTTTGGGTCCGGATTCCATCGATCTAAGTAAAAGTTTAAGAAAGATGAAGAAACATAAGTTTTAGCATGAAAAAGTCTAGATTTGCCAAGATTTGATGTTAAAGCACCTGAAACTCCTTAGATCTGAGCTAGATCTTGAACGGAATGACATCACCCAACAGTTTGTACAAACCGCCAAGATGACGTCACTCTCTGTTGGTGCATACATCTGTTGTCTTCGTCTTGTATCGAGTCTCGGGTTCAGTGCGGATCTAAGCGAGTGTGATGTCATCATCTTTGATGATGACATCATCAACTTACATCATTAGTGACATCATTCACTAAAAGACAAAAGTGAAATTGAAATCAGAATGTCATTTTGATGGTCTCGCTTCAAGACAGAATATTATGAAGATTTCGCTTCAAGTAAATGATAAGGGTTTCGCTTCTAGTGTTTCAAGAGAAACCATGATATCTATAAATAGATCAATTGTCTTGTCATTTGTAATAGTTCGAACTTTTCTGAGATTCTTCCGGTGAGCCACGAAGTGCTGCCGAAGTGTTGTTAGGTCTGTAATCGCATTCGTTATCAATACAACAACAGTTTAAAGTGAAATCTCGCTGAATTGAACTCGGTTTGTTCGTTTCCGCCGCTCAAACTGAGATAAACTCTTCTGAACGACTCGTTCGGGTCCGCAAACGATCCTACAATTGGTATCAGAGCTCAGGAGGAAGAGTTCATACCAATTCAGCCACGTTTTCTGATTTTCTACACCTTCTTTCAAAATTAATCAATTTTTTACGGTTCAAATCGGTTCAAACTTTCACATATTGTGCGAAAATACGTTTTAACAAACCCTTGAAAGTTTCAGTATCTAATTCGATCATTTACACATTCAATTAGATCAAAAACAGACCGAAAATGATGATGTCATGCTGGTTCGCTTGAGTTTACTTGATAATTTCATTTGAGTTTGAAGCGAAATTGAAGGTGTCGCTTGAAATATTCTGATTTAGCCTGAAAAAGTTGAAGCGAAATAGATACATTGAGATTTCGCTTGAATTATAATGACATAGAACATCTTGCTTGAAATCAGATCTGTGTTGATTCTCGTGAACATTTAAAGGTTGTCAGATAAGTAGTATTGAAAAATGGAATCATGTGTTGTGTGAATTAACGTGTTGATTGACAGATCATTAATGAACTTGCATATTAAAATGTGTAACATGATAATCGAGATAGTCATCATGTGGTATGTGTCAGATTACATGTGATTGCATGTATTGTTTAATCGATTAAAGTCACAAAAGTTTGTTCAAAGTATGTTGGTGTCAGTTTTAGGAAAAGAAAATCACTTGATTGTGTCGGTTTACATGTGATCTGAATTAAAAAGGGTTAGCACATAGCATACTAAGAGTTGTCGACTTTATAAAAATCCTGTTGACTTCGCTTCAATTAATGGTTCACGTGATCATGACTCATGTTGTCTGATGTGCATATGATTAGTGATTTTTAAAGTTGTCGGTTGCATGTGAGATTATCAGACCACGTATTGAATTTGATCATATTGTTCAGTAAGTTGTTGGTTTGCATGTGCTGTTGACAGGTCATTTAATACTTTTGTTGATATCATGATTGCATGTAAATGTTGACTAATTGAAGAAATTGTCTCGAGAATATACATCTTGTGTTTAGGGTGCATGTGATTATAAAAATTGGTAACAGTATACTACATTTCTCGATACAATATTCCATTGAAATTTGTGTTGATTTTATAAAAAATGAATTGTGGTGAGATTATATGTTTTTGATACAAAGCATTTATGTGATGGCTTATATTGAAATATTAAAAGGTGTTTTGTCGATATATATTGTGTTTGAATTTTAATTACTTCACCGAGTTTGTTAGTTAGGTCACAAGGTTTGAAGTTTAGTTGGTTCGCTCGATTTGATCAGTACGTGTGTCAGTCAGGTCGTATATTGTGATCAAGTCACGTGAAAGTGTCCAGTTTGCACGGTTCGGAGTTCAAAGATTTCGAAGGGTCAGGTCAATTGAATTCGAACCGGGTCATTCTGTCCGCACAGTTGGTCAACATTCAGTCCGCACAGAAAATTCACAAGTTCGAGTACCAGTTTTATTCAGTTAATTGATAAACAGTTAAACTGATTGTGGTTTATTTGTTTTGTTGTTAGGTAATCGACAGGAATTTTTACAAGGTGATACAGCTAATTTGAAAATTCGAAACATGGAGAACGAGTTTTACAATGCTTTTGCTAGTCCAGTTACAGTCACTCAGAGTGCTTTGCATGAAAATGAAACCGGGACGTCTCAAAAACCACCAAAACTCATGGATATTGATGATTACAATGGATGGTCTGAAAGGTTTGGAAATTGGGTTGAGGCATATCATTTGGATGCGTGGGAACACACTGAAGAGCGGTATGTTAAGCCCACAAAGAACGATGTTGTGAATGGTACTCCGTTAACACTTAGAGAAATGAGTACTGTAGATAAAAATAAATATCGAGATGAGAAATTGATGGTGAGTCTGCTTCAGCAAGCGATAAAAGAAGATATTTTGATACTGCTTCAACATGATGGAACTGCATATTCGATATGGACAGAGTTGGAAGCAAAGTTTACTGGAAGTGACGATATGCTCAGGAATAAGATGTCTCTCATGAAAAAGGAATTTGACTTATTTCGGGGATTGAAAAATGAGAGTGTCAAGCAATTAATTGATAGATATTGTAACTTGGTGAGAAATATGACAAAACTTGGTGTTAAGAAAGATACTGATGAATTGGTTGAAAAACTTGCAGATGCGCTACCATATGAAACATGGGGAACATTTCTGATGATGCTGCGGTCAAACAAAACAGATTATAAAAAAATGACACTGGGAGATTTTATCAAGCATCTGGAAGCTCAGGAGATGGAACAGAGGAAGATTGCTAGGATGAAGAATTATGATGGAGAACAAGATATCAGTTTGTATTACAAAGGTGGTGTCAACGAAAAATCAAATTTTTCTCCGAAAATAGAAACTGCTTACAGTGTGAAAGATTCTTCTGAAAAGAAATCATCCCAGGGATCAAGCAACACTAGATTTTCATCATTCGATCCAAACATTTCAGCAACAAAGAACGGAAGAAAACTTCAGTGCAATATTGTTCTAAGTCTTGAAAATGATCAAGATTATACTGAAGAGGTTGCTAAAAATCAAATGTCTTTGTTGGGAATGGTGTTAGAGTCCTATAGTAGTTTTGTGGCCGGAAAGATTGGTAATCCAATGCTCACGAAAGAGGATTACGATCAAATCGATGCTGAGGAAATGGAATTAATGGATATTAAATGGTGCATGGCCAGTGTAATGAGAAGAGCTGAGAAGTTTAAACAAATCACGGGAAGAAATGATTTTCTTGATGCAAGTGTTTCAAACTTAGGCTTTGATAAGTCCAAAGTTACATGTTTTCGTTGCAGGGAAAAGGGGCATTTCAAGAGAGAATGCAAAAATCGTGAAGCTACTGGAGCTCAGAATCCTTTTGGAAACAACGATTATCATAAAAAGGCGATTTATCATCAAATCACAACACCAGCACTGCATCAGGCACAAACTGCACATGGAATGATGCAGATTAAAGACTCAAAGAAAGCTTGTCTGGGAAATGATGGTGGATTCAGTTGGGATAAATATGATCCAACAAACAGCAAAGTGTGTTTGACAGAACAAGATGATGAGAAACTGGCTGATGGTTTCAATTGGGACAATTTTTGTTCAGATCAAGAATTTATGGCCAAAGAGATGTCTAAAGACACTTCAAATGTTAATGTTTTCTTTGCTAATGCTTATGATTTGAAATGCGCAGAAAGATGCAGAAAAGTCATGGAAGCAGCTGAAGAAAGACGAAGGAAGAACAAAGAAGAGGAAGAAGAAGAAGAGAGATTGAAGAACGAAGCGAAAGCTGAGAAAAGAAGAAGAGCTGAGTTTTTACAATCAAGCACAAGTGTCAAAGAAGTTCCAGAATATGAAGTGAAGATTGATGCAGAACGAGTTGAAGTTTCTGAAAAGTGCATGAACTGTGATTCGTTAATCAAACAAAACAATGAGTTATTGCACAATATTCACAAGTTGAAAGAATCGTATGACACAATGAACAGAGAAATTAACAAATATACTGATTCGAGTGGTGAACAAGCAATGGCGATGAATACTTTGAAAGTAGCATATCTTAGACAGCTGGATGATGCTAACTTTTATATCAAGAAATGTGCTGATTTAGAGTTGGAGCTGGCAACACAGAAGATAGAGACTGAGAAAGTTAAAAAATTATTAAACAGTTACTCATGTTCTTCTTTTGTTGTTGACAGGATTTATCCAGTAGTGGAGAATTTGAAGACATTTGAAGAAATGAAAATGTCTGAAGAAAAGAAATCTGTGACAAAAGATGAAGTGAAGACTTCTGGTAAGAAACCAAGTGTGGTCTACACTAGATGTCCGCCCCCGGTCGAAAATGGATTTTTACCTCGAAATCCAAATTCAGAAAGAGTCGAAAAGGCAATGAACTTACAATGGGAGTCTGGGCCGTCAGATAACTTGCCAGAAAATATTGATGTCACGTACACGTCGTCCGATACTGATCATGAGTCAAAATTGATAAAAAGTGTGGTCGATCAGGTGTTAGACAAAGATGACATAGAGGAGTCAAAACCAGAGTCCAAATCCAAGTCAAAGTCTGAGTCCGATACATCAAAGTCAACAGTCACAAAGGACAAACGGGTTTATGATAAAGAGTTTTTGATATCAAAATCTAATTTGAATGATGAATCATTTAAAGTGGTATATACTTTGAAAGATTCTGACAAATTATATTCTGATGAAGATTTTCCATTAAGAGGTGTAAAAACTGAGATGATCAAAAAGGTTTTCAAACTAACAGAAATCAATATTTTTGAATTAAAAGATGTAAATCTTATTGATAAACCTACAAAATACACCTCAAGAGTTCAACAAAGATTAAACAAGAAAAAGGGTTACAGTTCTGGTTCTGGTTTTCAAAAGAAACCAAACCATAATCGTAATTTCAAAAAGAAAGGATTAGGTTTTATACCACCGAAAAATTATAAAAATGAGGAAATTTATAAACCAAAAACTGATTTTGTTTCAGGAACAAGTCAAGAGAAAGAACAAAAGAGTTCATTCTGGAAGGAGACAGATCAAGAATTCCTTGCCAAGAAGCAAGTAGAGCTGAAGAAAAATGCTGTTCCAAAGAAGATTGAAAAGAGAACCTGTTTTCAGTGTAAAACTGTTGGTCATGTTGCTAGGGACTGTCCGAAGACATTCAAACCAAAACAGGAAATTTCTGGTAAACTAAAAGAGAAAGTGATTGAGAAAACTGAACTAACAACCAAAAAGTTCACAGGTTTTGAAAATTCGACCTTTGAGATTGGTGAATGTTCAAAGAATGTGGTTAAAAGAAAAGAAAATCTGATAAATCAAAAATGGGTTGTTAAGGGTTCAAGAAACAGTTCTGGTGATGATTCTGATTCCACAAAATCAGAGGAGCTACATGTTGAGAAAAAGGTTGAGAAATCAGTTCTAACTATGAACAATGAAAATTTTCCATCTTTACAAGCTGAAAATTACATGAAGAAAGTTGGAAAAGTTGAAATTTCAAATCAATTTTATTCTGATAAAAAGAAGTTTGATGTTGATAAAGCTTTCAACGGAACTGTGAAACACATTTTTGGCAAAATGATCAATGGTAAGGCCAAAAGTGTTAAAGAATTTTACGCTGCCAAAAGAGGAGGTCACAGGTTAGTTGAAAGAAAAGATGATGAAGAGGTTGTTACACCTAAGGAAGGTCAGGCTTGGGTGGATATATTTTTCAAAGAGTAAAAACCTGACTTGCCGGAGATCCCAAGTTGGTAATCGTGGATCATGAATCGGCATCATTCTTTATCATGTTTGTATAATGTGTTTTTGAGAAGTTTTGCAGGACTTGCCGGAACTCCCAGGTATGTAAGCGAGGAGTAGGAATCGGCACCTTGAGAATTCAATCAAAAGATGGTAAATTGGTTGAAAAACAGGTTTGAGTTGTATGTTTGTGATGGTTACAAGTGGTAAATCAGGGACATTAAGTTGTATCTGATTTTCTACAAATGGTTGATAGACAATGTGATGAACCAAACCCTTAACTTTACAAGTGGTAAAATCAAACTTATTTTCCGGAAAAACCATTTGATTAAAACAAACTTAAGTGTTTTGAGATCATAATGGGAAAATAGTTTGTTGTGAGGGGGAGTTCTGATTGTTTATGCCAAGTGGATGGCGAATTGAGGCAATTCGATATCAGTTGTCACGTTGTTGTAAAGTTTGTTTTCAAATTTCCTAAAATATGTTTGCATTTTAGGGGGAGTAAGAATTTTTAGAAAATCCAAAACATTTTGAAATTTTGAAAAAGACAAAAACATGATAAAATTTAAAAATGAGTTTTTGTTGCATATAAGAGGAAATGATAGTACATCAGTGGAATGTCACAACATGCTAAAGAATTGGAAAGTAAAATGTGATAAACGGTCTCACTGATGATGTGCCAGTAGGTTTTTGCACATTTAGTAGACTGTGACGAGATATAAACCTAAATTTCAAACTTGCTTGTTCTGTGGGTTAACACAAACTTGGATATATAGGTAACCCCTGAAATCTTGTTTGAAAGGTCCCTTATTCTGAGATACTAGGTCTTTATGCTCAGTGATATCTGGGGTATTATCCCGGGACTTCTGATTTTGCGGAAGCAATGGCCTAGTCCCCGGAGAATACTTTCTGCTTGCTTGAAATATAGCACCACCCTCAGCTAAAAAATGATGAAACATTGAAAAATGCTAATCATGGCTGTTGTAATTCAAAAGATCCTCTAAAGGGGACACACCTAAAAGTCAACTAGGCTCTCTGCTGAACGGAAGTTCTGACCTGAGCTATCACGGTTGCATAATTTATTCCCCTTACAGATATCATCTGTGGTATACTCACCTGTAAGACTGAATATTGGGATCTGGATACGGGAATATATTCAAGTAGTGGGACAAACGGATAAGTTCAAGTGCTTAAAACATTAACCTCGTATCTCGGATCAATTGAACTTTGTGTGAAAATTTAAGTGGACAAACATACTGACAATCTAAGTGAATCGTTTAGAACTTAAAATGAAATGAAGCTTAACGGTGTTGGTGATTTGTCTCAGAAACTGATATGATCCTCTTGCACGAACTCACAAAAATATTGTTTGTAAATATTTCTTTACTGCATTTCATTCTATTAAAAAATCCAAAAAGATTTTAGTGTGTTTTAGCATAAATTTTGAAAAATGTAAAAAGATTTTCGACAACTGGTGTTGGAGAGCTGATTTTCAAAATTCCGAATGCTAAACATGATGAACAAATGGTTTGGGTGAAAGTGTTTGAAGAATGTTGAAATGAAATGAAAAAATGTTTTGAAATATAAATGTTTTTCCTGCAAGTGGTAAATTAGACTTGAAAATCTTATCCACAAATTGTTATCAGAAAATTTATTTTTGGGTAGAGTTTATGCAGGTTAGCCAGGTTCCGAAACCTGAGTTTGATAGAGTGCCAGGTTACGATCTAAGAACCTGTGGAAAGTGAATTCCAGACTACGATCCCAGCAGATTGAGAGGGGGAGTCTGAAGACACCAGGATATTCAACATTCGAGAAAGAGTAAGAGATTGATTGAGGATTCTTGCAATGACAAATACTTCAGAGAAAGATCAAAGACTGATAAAGACTGAAGATGCAAAGACTCAACACTTAAGACTCGTCAACATCTGAGGGGGAGTCTGTTGGTGCATACATCTGTTGTCTTCGTCTTGTATCGAGTCTCGGGTTCAGTGCGGATCTAAGCGAGTGTGATGTCATCATCTTTGATGATGACATCATCAACTTACATCATTAGTGACATCATTCACTAAAAGACAAAAGTGAAATTGAAATCAGAATGTCATTTTGACGGTCTCGCTTCAAGACAGAATATTATGAAGATTTCGCTTCAAGTAAATGATAAGGGTTTCGCTTCTAGTGTTTCAAGCGAAACCATGATATCTATAAATAGATCAATTGTCTTGTCATTTGTAATAGTTCGAACTTTTCTGAGATTCTTCCGGTGAGCCACGAAGTGCTGCCGAAGTGTTGTTAGGTCTGTAATCGCATTCGTTATCAATACAACAACAGTTTAAAGTGAAATCTCGCTGAATTGAACTCGGTTTGTTCGTTTCCGCCGCTCAAACTGAGATAAACTCTTCTGAACGACTCGTTCGGGTCCGCAAACGATCCTACACTCTCAAGAGCTCAAATCTCAGAGATTTCATGGTGAAAAGTGAGATTTCAAAGGAGAATCTCGTAGAGAATAGTGTAGTGATCAAGAATGTACAAGGATCTAGTGTAAAACGTACCGAAATCGCCGAGAAATGGAAGAAAAAGGGAGTGCGTGCTTCTGGTTCGAAGGAGGCTGCCACATCAGTGAGAAATGATGTGACAGCTCCTATTTATAGTGCAAGGAGAAGTTAAGGCGGTGTGTTTATGGATCGGATGGCACTTCGATCGAATGGCCCTCCAATCAGATGGTCATCCGATGGGATGGTCATCCGATCGGATTGCCATTCGGCCAATCCCATCCTTTCCACTTCACCGTCTTCGATTCGTTTTGCGAGTTAGATTAAGCGTTGCGTTGCGTATTATTGGGCAGTAGTATAACATAACTAGATTAACACATTAGTTTCCAAGTTTCATAGTTTCCGCCAGTGATAAGTCTCCAGTATCTCGTTCAACCAAGTCTCAAGTTTCACGAGTCTCAAGAGTCAAGCACCAAAGTATCAAGAGTCAAGGATCTAGATTCCAAGTATCAAGAATCAAAGTTTCCTAGTATCAAGTATCAAGAATTATAGTGTTAAATATCAAGAGTCAAGATTCAAGCATCAAGAGTCTAGTATTAAGAATCAAGTATCATAGCATAAGATTCACCAATTAACAAAAGTGTCAAGAATTACATAATTTTGGGACTAAAAGTGTCAAATAGATAAAAATCTAGGGACGCAGGCGTTACACCACATGGGAGTCCGAAGAGGAGATGAGACGTCTATACCCTACACTATTCGGTACGTACTCTGGTTTCGGGGACGAAACCCTTTTAAGGGGGGTGGACTTGTAACACCCCGAAAATATAAATCCTTTATTATCAATATGATGTCGGTAAATAAACAAAATGAACTAACTAGGAATAAAAAATAACCTAGTTAGATAAAAGTCTTGTAGTGACGTATAAGTGGGTTAAAACACTTAAAATATGAACTAAACGATTGTAGAGGGACCAAAGTTGTTAAAATTGAAACTTAAATTTTTAAAACAAAATTAAAAACTCAAACACACACAAAATTTTGTGTCTGGTTCAATTGAAACACATGGGCGACCAGGAGGTTCTCCTCAAACCCTAGTTCATGCTAATTTCCCCAAATTGAAGATCAAATTTAGTTCCAAATCAAAATCCGAGAATAGAATAGTGATCTCCTCTGAAAAAAGGGTCATAAGGTATGTAAATTCCATAGAACATTTCCATTTAAATTTCTGGATGAACATAGGAAATTCGAAATTGATGTTGCATGATTGTTGTATGGATGAAATTGGAATGATATTTTGTCTAGGAATAAACCCTAGTCAATCATTTGTTGAAATTATGCTTATTTCTTGTGAATTCACAATCACCATCGAAGGTGATAGGTGGGTTTTGTAGGAACATGTTAAACATTCGAAATATGATTGTTATTCTAGTGTAATTTGAGTTCTATGAAGTAAATTTAGATTTTTGTTAATGTGAAAATTGATATGAACATGCCAACTTGATTATGAATTGTGCAAAATTCTGCTCTTAAGGTGTTTGTAAAAATGTCTAAGAGAAGGCTAAATATTGAAATTTGAACAAAAACGCATACTTGTACAATTTGGTGAACTATGCGTTATATGTTAAGAAAAGAGTTCTAAACGGTTTGCGATTGAACTCTATAGGAAAGGAAACCGGAACGTCAAGTGGACAAGCCGGTGGTGACGTGCGTTTAAAGGGTGTGCTTTGAAGGTATGTAACTTGTCCCGTTACATTACGTAAATTTGATATTGTAGTTATTCAAAGTCGTGTTTTAGAATAAGGTTTTGTATTAGTAAAAGTGATGTTGATCACGACTTAATTGAACGAGTCAAATTTAGACTAGAAGATGTTTGGTTGTTGTTGAAATGGTGGACACCATAAAGCAGCCAAACGGGTCAATTAGATATATATGTTGAATTGGTAATATGAAGGTGTTGAATGACATATTGGCAAATTGGATTACAAGAGCATAAACCATGAAATTGGTAATGAAACGCTAGTAATCGTGAGCCCCGGAAGATGGGTGAATATGCCTTGTAATCATAAAAATATTAGTGTTAGAAATATGGTGCAAACTGTGTCGGCCGAATAATCACAATAGTGATTTTAGACATTCGGTCCGTAAATTCAAATTTTGGTAAAATAAATGTAATAGACGTGTCGATAATTAAATTACAGACGCGTAGGAAAAAGAATCGCCTAAAACGGACCCTTGGATCAAAAGTTATGAGCGTTCGAAGTTTGATATTGAAAATAACATTGCTGGGCAAATATGCAGCTCCAATCTACAAACCTACTGTCTAAATGAGGTGCTCGCGTTACGCGACGCCAGACCAAGAACATCGTCGCGTCACGCAATGTTTGTCGCGGGTCGCGTAAGCCAAGTCGTGATCTGTCGCGGGGAGCGACAGACCCAAATCGCTGCATTTTTGTTTTGTTTTCGTTGTTTGGCAGTAGAACTTATATATACGTGTTGTTATGTTTTCAAAACTAACAATTGATGTGGTTTTGACCTTAGGTAATGCTCGTTTCATTTCGGATGCCGATCAAGCAAGGAATCAAGAACCGAACACAAGTTTTGAAGCTTCCGCGCTAATCTAATCATGTTTTAATCAATGTTTGTTATGTAAGCACTACTTAATGTCGAGTGTCTTAAACTAGTTAGTTGGTTATGTTAAAACACTATATCAATGCACCTCTTAGTTTTATTAACTAAGTTTTTGATAATTATGCATTTTACTTTTTAAAAGTGTGTATTTTATAATAAAATAATAAATAAATGAGACGGGTGTTACATCGTTTTTCTGAATTGGGTGTTTTTATTGCGTTTTATTTGAACACCCAGTTCATGTGAGTGGGTTTCTTGACAATATTACCCTTAGTATAAGTTAGCATTAATGCCACATGTCAACACCAAAATCGTTCTCATCGTTCTCACACTTTTCACCGTTATCCCTAAATCCTGACCCTATATATATATATATATATATATATATATATATATATAGGGGACCGCTAAAATGAGAACCACCTCGAGTTGTAAGAACCATAGGAACTACACCGTACGGGGCGAGGTGGACCAAATTTTTTTTTCATAAACATGGATGCGTGTATTATAAACACATTTGTAAAAAAAAATTCCAAAAAAAAATGCCGTGTGTGTAGTTTTGAGCACCACAAGTTTGTGTTTACGGGTACCGTAAATTTAACCGGAAAATTTACGGTACCCATAAACACAAACTTGTGGTGCTCAAAACTACACACACGACATTTTTTTTTTTTTTGAATTTTTTTTTACAAATGTGTTTATAATACACGCATCTACGTTTATGAAAAAAAAATTGGTCCACCTCGCCCCGGATCAAAAAGTTCTCACGGTTCTTACAACTCGAGGTGGTTCTCATTTTAGTGGTCACTTATATATATATATTGAAAGGTGTGAATTATTCGCGAATGTTGAAAGGTCTAGCATATGTTGTCTTAACCGGGTACGCGCTAGAGAGCCCCCTCGCACAATAGATCCCCAATTTAAACCCCTTTGTGAGAAACCTTTATCACCCAGACTCGAACTTGAGACCTGGAGGGGAAAAATCACCCGGGCCCACCATAGGTTGAAATTAAATACCCGTGGCCACCACTAGAGCACTAGTGATGGTTAGTGTAATAAAATATATAGTTTTCTTAGGCCTTTGGGTATACTTTAACCTATCTTAACTCCATCTAAGTGCGACATCAACCTTTTTTCCCCATTTCACTTTGCCTCACTTCAAGGAAATGGTTTAATCTCATTAACTTCATCTAACCCTATCTTTTAGTGGTTCTTGATCTAAAAAAGGAAAGAATAATTAGTTCAATCTCTTAACATTGGGTTAACATGTTAACACATAACCCATTTAATGCCCTTTAACACAAGGAGGGAGTGGTTTGCTATGTTAAAATGTCATGTCACTGTTAACACTCTAAGGGGTTGTTTGGCAACATCTGAATGGTTAAGTGCTGAGCCAGTAAGAGGTCTGAATCATTAAGTGCTGAACCGGTAAGAGGTCTGAACCATTAAGAGCCTGTATAATGCTTAACCGTTCAGAGGTAAATGTCTGAACAATTCAGATTAGAGGTCTTAACCATTCAGACTCTGTATAAATCTTAACCATTCAGAGGTAAATGTCTGAACCATTCAGACATCTGCTCACGAAACAAACAGTCTGAACCATTAAGTGTTGAACCAGTAAGAGATGTGAACCATTAAGAGTCTCATTAAGAGGTAAATAAACAGCCCCTAAATGTTAGAGTACACCCCATGGCCTTATAGTAAAGTAATTATTTACTTATTGCACAAGTTGTAAAACAAACCAAAAACCAAACAGAATGTCAAAATCAGTAATTGTTGCAAACTGTCTGTCTATCCAAAAACCCCAACACAAACAGTCTACAATGCACTATTATTAACTTTGTACTTACTATAAACTTTGATGATTATGAGTATTGAATCAAGGATGATATTCTCATTATTTACAAATCAATATATAGAGGTACAAGAATGAATACAATAATTACAAGTGCTTGATTCTAGGGAGAGAATTATGCAATGGTTACAAATCTTGTTGACTAAGTAAATGGAATGCTAATGGAGAATAATTTGCAATTAATGGTGACTTAATTGGTGGTGTTGATACGCCCCCGCAAGATGGAGGATCCATTAGAGACTCCAATCTTGGACCGAAAAGACAGGAAAGGTGCCCGCGAAAGTGGTTTGGTGAGGACATCCGCAAGTTGGTCCTTTGAGTTGACGTGAAGAACTTTTAGTTGCCCGGAGTTGACTTGTTCCCTTACAAAGTGATAATCCAAAGCATTGTGTTTCATGCGGGAGTGGTAAAACTGGATTGGCACATACAAAGGTGGCCCGAGTGTTATCGCAGTAAAGTGAGGGAGTGCTAACAGTCGGTAAACCAAGTTCAGTGAGTAAATTTTTTATCCAGAATATATCAGCAGTGACATTAGCAAGAGCTTTGTACTTGGCTTCGGTGGATGATCTAGAAACTGTTTTTTGTTTTGCAGATGTTCAAGAGATAATGTTTGACCCAAGGTATAAGAGATATGATGTGGTTGACCGTCCTCCATCATTAATACCCCCAGTCCGAGTCCGAGAAGGCTTTTAAGGTAAGGTTGGTGTTACTCTTCAAGAACAACCTGTGATGTATCGTTCCTTTCAAATATTTGAGAACTCGTTTGAGTGCTTGCCAGTGTGATTGTTTTGGTGAATGCATGAATTGTGATAATTTATTGATGGCAAAGGATATGTCTGGACGAGTGAAGGCAAGGTACTGCAGAGCACCTACCAGTTTTCGGTAAGGTGCGGGGTCGACTGGAGGAGAGGAATCATTAGGGGAAAGCGAGTCAAAAACGCTTGAAGGAGTGAGAACCTCTTTTGCACCATCCATTTTAAAGGTGGTGAGAACATCTTGAATATGGCGATGTTGAGAAAGAAATAGACCATGGGGCGTAGGAATGAATTCGATTCCTAGTAAGTGATGGAGAGGGCCTAAGTCTTTGAAAGAGAATTTTTTGCTTAGGGCTTGAACAAAAGAATCCATGAAAGGATTGTGATTTCTTGTAAGTACGATGTCATCAACGTAGATAAGAAGGTAGCAAGTGATATCATTTGAGTTGTATACAAAGAGGGAGGTATCAGAAAGACATTTTTAAAACCAAATCTAATGAGGAAAGTGGTTAGTTCAATGTACCAAGAACGCAGTGCTTGTTTAAATCCGTAAAGAGATTTTTTGAGTTTGCATATGTGACGTGGGAATTCCGAATTTGTGAATCTAGGAGGTTGTATCATAAATACATCTTTATGTAGGGTACCATGAAGAAACACATTGTTTACATCAAGTTGGTGTAAAGACCATCCTTTAGAAAGAGCAATGGAGAGGACGGTGCGAATGGTGACTGGTCTAGTAACAGGGCTGAATGTGTCATGGTAGTCTTTACCATGTTCTTGGTCTTTAGCAACGAGATGTGCTTTGTATTTGTCAATAGTACCATCGGGTTTTCGTTTAATTCAGAACACCCATTTGCAACCAATGGGAGTTTGGGTGGTGTGAGGTACAAGCTCCCAAGTGTTGTTTTGGATGAGAGCGTTATACTCAAGATCCATGGCGTGACACCAATCCGGATCTTTCATGTCTTGAGTATAGGTGGACGGTTTAAGAGACACGGGTAAGGGATGAAGAGTGGTAGAGTTAACAAAGTTTGAGTTGTAGTATTTAGGGTTGGGTTTGGGTTGTCTGCGCGTTGATTAAGGGTGGTTGTTGGGATGGTTCGTAATGGAATCGGATTGGTTGGTTTGGGAGTTGGTTGAGGTAAGAGTAGTAGGGGAGTTGGAAGCGGTTGAGGCAGTGGGCGGACTGTTGGGCTGGGACGTTGGGCCGGGGTTTAAAGGGTTGGTTGAGGTAGAAGATGGGTCCCCTGGGGGATAGGGTTGAAGAAGAGGGTGGTGTATGGGACTGTATAGTTGGGCCATGGGAAACAGGAGTGGTGGAGGTGGAAGTTAGGTTGTTGGGTTGTAAGGTAGTGGGCATTGGGCTGTGGGTAGAGGGAGTGGCAGCGGATTGGACTTCAGATGAGCAATGCGATTGGGTAGAGTTTAGATGGGATGTAGTGGGTTGAACATTACGAGGTTGTTGAGTGTTGGGTTATAGTGGAGTTTGGTGAGGTTGAGGTTGTGGTTGTGAAGTGTTGATGTCGTTGGGTGAGGGAGGCGTTGGTGAGGAAGTGGGAGCCGAGGGTCTTGTGGTTATGAAGGTGTCGAATGACACATGTGTGGGGTTGGAATTTGTGGCTTGAGAAGGAAAGATGTGGGGAACGAATTAGACATGGTGGGAGTGATAGAATTTGTGATTAAGAGGGTCATAGCTTTTGAATGCCGATTTAGAGGATGAGTACCCAAGAAAAATGCACACCAAGGAACGTGAATGTAATTTGGAAGTGGCATACGGTCGTAACCACGGGTAGCAAAGGCAACCAAACGGTTTAAGTTTGGAATAACTAGGAGCGGTTTTGAACAACATATCATAGGGTGATTTGTTGTGAGAGTGGGTGTAGGCAAATGGTTTATGAGGTAGGTAGCAGTTTAAAAAGCATGGGACCAAAAATGTTGTGGTAAGTGAGAATAGTGAAGTAACGCAAGGCCGGTTTCAACAACGTGTCGATGACGTCGTACAGCAATACCATTTTGTTCCGGTGTGTGAGGCGGTGTCGTGTAATGGGAAATGCCTTGAGAGGCAAGATATGGTGAAAGACCCACATATTCACCCCCATGATCAGTGAATAACGCAACTAGGTTGGTTTAGAAAAAAATTTCAACAAGAGATTTAAATTGTGGAAAAAGAATTTTGACATTGGATTTCCGTTTAATTGGGTATAACCAAATATATTTGGAATAGCAGTCAATAAAAATAACATAGTATTTAAAACCATCGATTGATGTTTTTACGGTTCCCCATACGTTCGAGTAAATAGGTTATAGTGGTTGATTTGCAACAAAAGGATTTTTGCCAAATGGTAGTTTGTGAATTTTATTCAAGGAACACGAAATACAATGAAAAGACTCATGGGTCACCTTATTACAATGAAGTCCTAATCTAGAAATTAAAGACTTAAATACTTGAAGCGATGGATGTCTAAGTATGTGGTGCCACATGAGAAGAGAGTTTGTTTGGGTGTTGTTGACTTGAGGAGATAAGGAGATTGGTCCATAGTATACATCATTGACGTTCACTCCCCGCATGAGACGCGCCCCGGTGCGTAGATCCTTGACCAAAAAATGATATGGAAAAAATTCAACTGAAACACGATTAGTACGACAAACTTTGGCAAAAGAGATAGGATTATTTCGAAGGTGAGGAACAATTAAAATGTTATTTAAACGAAGTGGACGTGAGTTTGTAGGAATAGTTGTATGAGCAATTTGAATTATAGGAAGAGTTTTATCATCACCTAGCACGATCTCATCAGGTCCTCCATATTCGGAAAGAATGGGAAACTGTTGTTGGTTGTTTGCGGTGTTGTTGGAAGCGTCGGTGTCCCACATCCAAGATGGGGTTGGGGCCGTAGGGTAAGGGGTTGTGTAGTTAACCACCGGAGTGTTGTTGCTTTGAGAAGAAACATTGTGTTCTCATAGGAAGAGACTAAGTTTGCGACAATCTTTTGTGTCATGCCCGGGAAAGTTGCAATAGTAACAATGGATGTTGTTGTTGCGGGTTGGGCGAGTGTTGTTATTGGTGTTGCGAGATTGCCATTGGTGTCGGTTTGTGGGTCGGTTTGGGCGATTATCATATGTAGGTGGTTGACGGTTTTGGTTGGTGCGAGGGGAATTTTGGTGAGTGTAGTTCACGGTGGGTGAGGAGAGGTTCGGTGAGAGTTTCTTTTAGGGTTCATTCATGGTCGAGGAGTTTTTCAAATAGGTCAGCAAAGGAGATTGTGGTGTCATGGGTTTGAAAGGGGGCGACTAAATTGGAGTAGTCGTCTCCTAGTTGGTTCATGATGTGGATGACAAGGTCTTCTTCGGACATGGGACTTTGAGCAATAGCAAGTTCATCAAATAGAGATTTCATTTCGTGTAAGTAGTCGGAAATGGAACGATTTCCTCTTCGGTTTTTGGCTAACCAAGATTTGAGAGAGATGATGCAGGAACGCGAGCAACTCGCATAACTTGAGTTTAGGAGTTCCCAAGCTTTGCGGGCTGTTTTGGCAGAGGAAACAATGGGTTGGATTTGGTCGAAGCAACTACCAAGAAGGGCATCATTTGATCTTGACGAAACCAACGAAGGTGTTCCGGGTTTGGTTTGGTGGTTTGGCCGTCAACAATAGTTTCGGCAGGGATGTTTTCGGGACCAATGATATGATGGTCGGGTTCAAGGCCAATGAGAGTGGCGGTGACTTGGGTGCGCCATGAGGGGAAGTTTTGGGAAGTTAGTTTGATAGGGAAGTGGGTGGCTGCGGTGATGTGAACAATCGGTTGAGCCATGGTTAGTCGGAAAAGAAAAAAAGTTGGACAGAAACAGGTAAGGGATCGGCGATGGTGGCTCAGAGGAGCTTTAGGCTCTGATTACCATATAAACTTTGATGATTATGAATATTGAATCAATGATGCTATTCTCATTATTTACAAATCAATATACAGAGGTACAAAGAATGAATACAATAATTACAAGAGCTTGATTCTAGGGAGAAAATTATGCAATGGTTACAAATCTTGTTGACTAAGTAAATAGAATGATAATGGAGAATACTTTGCAATTAATGGTGACTTAATTTGTGGTGTTGATACCAGGGGCGGATCTACCTTTCAAGAAGAGGTAACCTCCGTTACCTCTTGACGCTCCGATGATAGTGTAAATTTTAGAAAAATTTAACATTTTTCGATTCCGTTACCATTTTTCTTTGAAACATTGCCCCTATAATAATTTTCTAGATCCGCCACTTGTTAATACTTACCACATAACACATAAGTTTTTAAATACAATTCATTTTAAGGACAAACACATGCTTGTCCTTTATCTAATTAAATAGTTATTATCCATCCCTTATACCATCCTTGTAGAAGGATATATAAACCCATCAAAAAAGTTGAAGGATGAATGCAAGTAGTGGGATGGTTGATGTCCATGACATTGCCACCTTTATCATCCGCTTGACCCATGCACGTATAAAGATCACTCAACATGCAATCACACTAACTTAGTTTGTATGGTTCATTACTGCTAATTGTTTCCATTTAGCAATTGGTGTTTAATTTGTTTCCAAAGCTATATAAATCTATCCAAAGTAGTTTAAAGTTGGAAAAAAAGAAATTTGATTATAAACCAAACCGAGTAAGGGTTGTTTCAAATTTTACAACCCGGCCCATTTACAACGGTCTAGGTTGTTTGGTTTTGAGATTCCGGACGGGTTTTGCCCATCCCCAGCTGCGGGTTACTCGATCCTTTCGCAGTTTTGTCACATGACAAAGCACATATTGAATGTAAATGACATAAAATTCTTTATAAATCAAGATTCTGCCTTTTTTTTTTCCTAAACTATAAAACTCAATGCCTCCAAAATGTAGTTTCTGGTTTGTAAACCCCAAATAAAACAAACAAAAAAGAAAGAAAACAAAAATCACTTTCTTACTTTCTTGAATGGCTTGTAAAGCACCGTTGTTACAAATTTGGTGCGAAATCGCTGCGATGAACTCAGCGCAACAACGGGTTGATTGTTACCGTCTTTCTTAACATATAAATGGTTCAAATTGGCTGGTAATGGCTTGTGAAGAGCCTGTTGGAAGTTCTTGGATGAAGATGGTTGATTTAGAGGCATTTGTTGTAGCAACGGGGGCAGTTCGGGCAGTTTCTCGCCAAAATCTTGTAATGTGAAGCTGGCATTGTTGTAGCTTGATACCGGGGAAGAAGGGCATTCCGGTTCTTCATCTCGTCCCCCATTTTCGGAGTAACTTTCCTGAAATGTCAAAAAACCGAAACTTTGAACAAAAGATCCATTTTTTTTTCTAAATAATGAGGCATTTTGTTCATCAAGAACAAGTTTCACGTTCAATACAATACAATACAAAACCAATTCTGATGAGAGTTTACATATTAAGATAGCGGACTTCATTGTGTTGTCACATCCAATTACTTTCTCGTGACTTGTAAGCAGTGGCGGATACATGGTTTTCTTAATGGGGGCATAACACGGCACGGGTAGGCAAAAATGGGTGAGCAATATCATACCCATTGCATGTATGATACATATATGGATAACCGAAGAAGATTTATAGATTACCAAATAAGGTGTTCATAGAAGTATGTAGTTAAATATGATTTCTTAATTATTGAGTTTTAAATTCAATTAAAACTAAAAGTTGTATATGTATAATGATTCATGGCTACATTTAGGTTCTCATAGCGCTGCAAACAAACCAAACGTCCAGCGAATAGTTCATGAACCGTTCGGCGGGAAGTTCGTTTACGTTCGTTCGTTCGTTCGTTTAATAATTGGACGAACATGAACAAGAAATTTTGTTCGATTACTTAACTGAAATAGAACATGAATAAAGGTCTTGTTCGTTCAATTGTGTTCGTGAACATTCGGTTATGCATTCTTGAGCGTTCGTTCATTTACGTTTGTTTATGTTGTTCTTTATATATTTATGTTTGTTTATTTATTGTATCTAAATAATTTATATTCTTTAATTCTTATTTATTTTATTACAATAACAACTAAAATAGGAAACCATATCCCCGCCATGTTTATGCACCGTTCCCTCTCCTTCTCATTATTCACATCGATGAATACTATTGACCTCCGTTCGATGATTAGGGCTTCACGTTCCAGCACTGCTCCCTCCGCCATCGACCTCTAGCATCTGCGCCTTCGCTGATTTTATTTGTGTTTGTGTTCGTGAACATGTTCATTTCCTTAACGCAAAATCCCAAATAACGCAAACCGATTAACCCAAACTAAATCGGTTCAACTTCTGGTCTGTTATCAAGAGTTTGTTAATACATGTTACCTTTCAAAATAGTATGAAGTTATGTTGTTGTCTTGAATTAACTATCCAAACAACATACGAGTTGGAATCTTTCAAAATAATATAATTTGAACTAAAATATAATAACCCAACCCACCGCCCTTTCCCCTTCTCTCGCCCCGCTCTTTGTTTTGTGATCCCAGGCCCACGACACCAACAACAACGCACAACAGGTCTTCATCAGGCAGCAGCAACAACTTCGAATTCCGCCGGAGAATAGTTAATTATGGCCACCAAACTCACGAAAACAGCATCTTCATCACTTTTTTCGGGTATGGTTCGATTATTTTGTTGTTTTCTTGTTTTATTTGGATTTTTAGGAGAAATAAAATTGTTAAAAATGATTGAAATTTGAGTTGTTATGTTGTTTTTTGAAACTTTAGTTGGCTGATTTTGTTGTTTTAGTTAAAGTTTAGTGTGTTTAAATAGTTAGTTACAAGGAATCAACAATTAAACTAGGGCTTGATTTTAAAGTAAAAAATTATGAAGTCTGGTGATGATTGTTTAAGTGTTTAGTGTTAAAAATTAGTTGTATATGTTATATAGAGAAATACTTGCTTAGAAAAGTAGCTCTTAATGATGTTTGTATAGATTTTAAAAAATAAAAACTCGTAGGGTGACATTTTAAATATGTTTGTAACGACGTTTGACGTGTTTTTGATGATTATATAGATTTTAGCTTGATATTCTTTTGTTTTACATGACCCGACCCGAACCGAACCGAACCGACCTGATATGAACCGAAATCTTTTTCATATACCTAAGGGCCTAAAATCTTTAAAAATATTCCGCACCCCCATGAAAAAATCTTGGGTCCGCCAGTGCATAAAATGTTTAAAAAATATACTTAAACTTTACGGTCCGGTCCGGTTTTATACGGTTGGTTTTAGGTATAAACCACAAACCAAAGCAAACCGTTCACTATGGTTTGCAATTTTTGAAACCGACCGACCAAAATTTTAGATAAAAAACTGACCACGGAACCAAACCAATGACCAGTTTAAACGGTTTCATGGTTTCGAACGAAACCGTGAACACCCCTACCTACTTTCAGTCACAATTCACCCACATGAAAACACTCTTAAATTTTCTAAACCCACTATTTCTAGAAAGATCCATATTTAAAACAATAGGCATAAGTGTGTATGTGATTCTCATAGTTATGTAATTCAAGTTTATAACACAACTTCAAATTATGCAAAAATGAATCAATACAAAGAAACATGACAATAATGCAATATACCTTCAAGTCCAAAATGTTAAAAACATTCCCTATATCATCAAGTTCATGTGGTAAATCAGAAGCATAAGTCCACCGCCCGTCAACAACAAATCGATAATGGTAAACGCCAACGTTTAACACCTTAACGATGAAGAAATCGCTGCCTGAACACTCTAATAACTCCCTGATCAACACAAAATATGATCAAGAAAGCACAAAACCATAGCAATAATATATAAATACTTTATGAACAAACCTTGTCCTCCAGTTATCCCATGACCCCTCAATTCCAACTTCTGTGCCACCATGAATCCATCTTATCACCACTGGCATACTCTTTTCTTGATTCCCAGATTTATATTCATCTCTTTGAACCTGCACAATCTAAAATTATTAAACCATAAGTGGGACCCACAAAAACCAAACCAACACAAGACTGAATCTTGAGGATACTATTTATAATATGTCTATATGTGTATATATATAATAGTTTGACTGTTTGAGTTACCTGAGGCGTGTGAGAAGCTGAAGCCCTATGGTGGGGAAGCATATGCGCAGGATAGCTGCTGCTGCTGTTTCTATCACTAACATGCGCCTGAGCATGACCACATTCCATGAAGCACTCATCTTGATCAAACTGTTTACCCTTTGCTTGTTCTCTGACACTAACATTACCCATTACTTATTTACTGTAACCCACTTAAAACCCTAATCTTGATTCAATCAAGATCTCAACTTTCTTTCTTTAACACTCAAGAAATCATGAAGAAAGAAAATACCCAAATCAGAAAGGTTAATTTTTGTTACTTAAAAAAGGGAAATTGACAGATACCCATCACATAGGAGCAGGTAACATGTTTTAGCAGCTTTGGTATGATTGATGGAAGCCCCCTTTTGTCCTCTTTTTCTTTCACACAAAAACACAAAGTGACTCTGTTTTTTCTCTCACTAAAACCCTGGTTCTTGTTGGAGAAAAAGGCTACTGGGTGTTTATTCTCCAATGAGTTTGGAGGATCTTTTGGTACTATTATTTTTATATTTAGACTGAAGGAGTGGGGCGTCCTTTAGAGGGGGCGTCTTGCGACACGTGGCGCCACGTCAGATCAGAGGATTTTGAGCAAAAAAGGGGGCGTGGTGTTTGGGGCGGTTTGGGGCGTCTTGGAGGGGGAATCCTTGAAACTTTGTGCCAAAAATCGATGTGTGTGAGGAAGCAGGCGACGAGAAGAGGACGCCAAGGAGGGGGACGCCCCCTGGAACGCCGATGGGGGGAGGTGTTTGGGGCGGCTTTGGGCGGCAAGGGTAGGGGAGACGCCCCACTCCCTTCAGTCTTAGGCACTTGGAGGAAGTTAATTTCTCTTTATGGTTATTAAATTAGTTATTTGTACAAAGTTCAATTTTTTTTATTTTTGTTATTATTGTAAAGAAAATAATTAGGTATGAAAGTTAGAAGAAAATACCTTTTAATGTTTATTTTATACAAAGGAATGTTACATCATTTACATCATTGTGTTGTGTGTTTAGTTAATTACCCTTGGTAGTCCTTTAACAATCATAAATTGTTTATTAACACTCTATGTGGGTAGGATATTTTGATTTTATGAATAGCGTGTAAGTTTTACATACAAATAACTATTTTCAACATTGAAATTAGAATAACATTATACAGTAAAACACATAAGAACGTTGAATCATAAATGCGTGTTGCAACGTGTTAACTCGTAAAATTTAGACCAAAACGTAAAACAATAAATTTGTAAAAGATGAAAAGTATATAAAACCAAAGTTGAAAGTAAAAAGTGTTAGGATCAAAGATAAAAAATAGTTTGTGCCAAAATGGTAAAAAATCAAAAGCACAAGGATGAAAAATATACAAAAGATAAATAGTAAAAATGTCTCACAACTAAAATTTCATAGTTAATATGTAGTTAATAATTAATATATATTATAAATCGGAATGTTTTACTATTTTTTTTTTGAGTTAATTACTGTTTTCGTCCCTGAGGTTTGTCAAAAATAACGGTTTCAGTCCATTAGTTTAAAAATTGCGATTTCAGTCCATTAGTTTCATTTTCGTAACCATTTCAGTCCACTAACTTAACTTCATCCATTTATTTTGTTAACTTTGGGTGAAATTACCAAATTACCCCTGCTAACTTAACAAATTGTAATAAAAAAATTCTAAAAAATCAAAAAAATTCCAAAAAATCTAAAAATCAAAAAAATTTTAAAAAATCATAAAAATTCTAAAAAATCCAAAAAAATTCTAAAAAATCCAAAATGTTTCATTAAATGTTTCGAACCCGAACCGTTTCGAGCTGAACCGTTTCAACGCGAACCGTTTCGACCCGTACCGTTTCGAGCCGAACCGTTTCGACGCGAACCGTTTCGACCCGTACCGTTTCGACGCGAACCGTTTCGACCCGAACTGTTTCGACGCGAACCGTTTCGACCCGTACCGTTTCATTAAATGTTTCGAACCCGAACCGTTTCGAGCTGAAGCGTTTCGACACGGTTCGAAACGGTACGGGTCGAAACGGTTCGCGTCGAAACGGTACGGGTCGAAACGGTTCGCGTCGAAACGGTTCGCGTCGAAACGGTACGGGGCGAAACGGTTCGCGTCGAAACGGTTCGGCTCGAAACGGTACGGGTCGAAACGGTTCTCGTCGAAACGGTTCGCGTCGAAACGGTACGGGTCGAAACGGTTCGCGTCGAAACGGTTCGGCTCGAAACGGTACGGGTTCGAAACATTTAGTGAAACATTTTGGATTTTTTAGAATTTTTTTGGATTTTTTTAGAATTTTTATGATTTTTTAAAAAAATTTTGATTTTTAGATTTTTTGGATTTTTTTGGAATTTTTTTTATTTTTAGATTTTCTAGAATTTTTTTATTAAAATTTGTTAAGTTAGCAGGGGTAATTTGGTAATTTCACCCAAAGTTAACAAAATAAATGGATGGAGTTAAGTTAGTGGACTGAAATGGTTACGAAAATGAAACTAATGGACTGAAATCGCAATTTTTAAACTAACGTACTGAAACCGTTATTTTGAGTAAATTGCCATTTTAGTCCCTGAGTTTTGTCCAAATATGCCAGTTTAGTCCAAATAGTTTTTTTTGTGCATCTGGGTCCCTGACTTTTACATTTTGTTGTCATTTTGATCACAATGCCTAACTCCATCCATAAACCCCATCTGTAACCAGGGGTATTTTGGGGATTAACTTAAAAAATGTTTTCAGTTGCCATTTTGATCCAATTCCAAAAAATCAAAAAAATTCCAAAAAATCAAAAAATCAAAAAAAATTGTAAAAAATCAAAAAAAATTCGAATTTCCGACTTTCACTTATGCATTGAATGCACGTTGACTTTGACTTGTTTGACTTGTTTGACTTATAACTGTACACTGATTGTAATTTGAGATGATTGTTGGATATGCTACGTGCTGATATGATAATACTTATTGTGATGGTTGCATGCATATGTGTTTAATGATTTAAAGGGGAACCTGTTGTAAACACTCAGACTATTAAGCCCTGTATAAACTCGACGAAACACATGTGCCATTCGTCATATACCACCCGACGAAACAGGTGTTTCGCCATCAACATCTCGACGAATCAAATGTGATTCGCCGGCCCGTCAGTTTCGCCAAGCCCAGTTCGGGCCCAGTTTGTTATTTCGGGTTTTAAAACTTATAACAGCCTTAGTTTCACCCATTTAGCATAACAACCGAAACCCTAGAGCCCTCCTCTCCTTGGTGACGGCAGTAGGAGCTTCTCGAAGAGATCCCTAGCGATCGATTGTGTTTTCTCATATCTCGGTTAGTACGGGTTCGTTAACTCGGTTCTGTTAATGTTTCTGATTTCTTGTTATGTGTATATGTACCTGCTGATTTACGAAACGGATTATGAATACATGTGCATGATGATATAGATGTCGATATACATGGTTAATCGGATGTGTAATTGTCACGACCCCCGACCCACCCTGGACGGAATCGGGAGTCGCGAACAGCTCAGCGGTACCGGTGATTATTTTAAAAACGTTGCAGCGAAAATTTCCTCAGAACCGTGAGTTAGGAAAAATATCAGAGTTTAGAAACACCGGATTTTATTTTAATAAACAAATGGGATAAACCCATGTTTTATAATGGTAGCTTTAATAAAGATAAATTTTATTATATAAAACAATATTTCTAAAAATTTAATTAATAAAATAAGCCACTTCTTGATGCCTTTTTGTGCCGTATCCATCTCTTACTCCAATTCTACTGTAATTACCTGAAAAGTGTTTAAAAAGGTTTTGTCAGCGGGAAATACTGAGTGAGTTCATTCATTTTACTAAAACGACCCGTTTGTTATAATATACAGTATTAAGAGAGATTACAATGTTTCTGATATCAAACCAACTACCCACAGTACTTGTCACTCGAATCTTTACGGTGACTGTGGTCATATCACCATTGGCTGCCCCAATGAATGACGAATATCACTAATTAGGTTCGCCCACCTAACGTGATACTTTATAGGTACGCTCACCTAACAACAGTAATGTGCACACTACCCCACATACCGGCTGTAAATTGGTGATTACATAAACTTAATCACTGTAATTATAACTTTTAAAATATTTAAGAATTTATAAAGCAATTTGATAAAAAGAGAATGACTCACAGATAATCAGGCAGATTCATACGGACAAAGTTTAGTTTACAGATAAGCCTTTGATATATTGCAGATTTGTACAAGCAGAGCTTAGCCTATTACTTATCCTTGGAACCTAATGCATACGAACTAGGTAGATAACTTAATACAGCATTTACGATAACTCACGAGATCAAATTCTCACAATGAATGTCAAAATGCAATACTTTGTCCATCGAATTAACGATGATCCATTGAATTAACAATGAACGACAAGGTATAATACTTTACCCATCGAATTAACGATAATCCGTTGAATTAACAACGAACGATAAAGTATAATACTTTACCTATCGAATTAACGACAATCCGTCAAATTAATGACGAACGATAAAGTATAACCCTAATGTGGGCGGCACTTAAACATCCCTTGGATAGTTTAATCGATCGGATAATGAATCGTAAGAGCGATTGAGTTAATACCCTGTTCTGCAGCACCCCGCTATACTTAATTTGAGTTTTGTGGGTGTAATTTGAAGTAATTTGGACAGAACTCGAAGAATTTTACGAATTCTTTCGTCGAACAATTGCCCAGAAGCCAGTCCCAACTCCTGCTATTTATACACAAATTTTGTCAAGCTTACGGACCGTAAGCTTCCTGATGTTGCGGTCCGTAAGGCATCATACGGACCGTAAGCTTGGTGACCTTACGGTCCGTAAGGTACACTTCATGCTTAAATTGTTGCCACGTGTGGGACTAGCTCAGATGAGTCGACAGAATTCGAATTTGAAACTTTGTCAGCACGTAATTTGGATAATCGTCAATAGGGTTTAACCCCCCCTGAGTTTTAGGGGCCCTAATCCTGATTCTGATTGTTCTGAAAATTTTAGGGTTTGCGTAGAATCACTTGGGTGTCTCAATTAGGGTTTCTTTTGGTTAAAAATATTATTTTAATGAGAGTTGTTTTATCAGGAGTCCGGGTTCATACTTTCGGAACGTTTTTAGGACGATTTTGTGTGAGTCGTTACATTCTACCCACCTTAATAAAAATCTTGTCCTCAAGATTTACTGGAATAAATAGGAATACTTTTTCTTTATCTTAGATTCCAGCTTCCAAGTGTATTTGGGTTATGATATTTCTTTTGGAATTATGTCACCTTTTAGTTAATAGTATTAGGGTAGATGACCCAGAACTGAAATATTAAATTTTATGAACATGAATTGTATAATAAGTAGGATTCAATGGTTCAACTGAATTAGTTCAAGAAATCGATGATGAATGAAATGGAATGATAAAATGTTCAAAGTGACTAGGTTCAAACCAAAAGATATATGATCAATAGATTCTTTAAATTGAATGTGAAGGACTTTTAGAATCAATAAAATTCTTTGTCAAAAGAAAGCTTACTTTGATTGAGGAAAACGTAGAACTGACAGGTTCCAAATGAAATCAAAGCATGAAAAATGATTTGTCAAATCAAAGTGTTGAAAGGAATGAATTGCAAAGATATATCAAAAGATAATAGAATTAGTGTATTATTTTAAGGTTTCAAATTGTTTTAATTGTGAAACATTGTGATAGTACACTTTTAATGACTATACTTTTCATACTATCTCCTAGAAATTAAAATAAGAACAAATTATTTTGGTTTGACCAACCATTATACTTTTGTAAAGCAATTTGAATATATATATTATTTGTGTTCTTATCTGAACCGTATCTTATATATATCACATATAAATATTATGTAATATATATTATTTGTTATGCATTTTTACTATATGTAAATGGTCACTATTTTTAAATAAATATTATTTTAGTATTTTATCATACTATGTAAAATAATTATGTAAGATATATTACAAAATATCGTAATGAAGTCATGATGGTTACAAAATATTATTTTGTAAAAGAAATCATTATTATTTATAACGTTAAATAAGATTGGTAAAATATTTATTAAACAAAATATTTATATTTATATTATACTTAGTGGGTCGATTCTATGGGATTTACTTATTTGCCTTTGGAAATCATATAACTTTTGTGAATGTATTTACAAATGTTGTAAATAAGTGAAAACAGAGACTATTCTTTATATAGTATAAGGTTCCCTTAACCCAGCGTAGTTGATGACTTTTGTATTATTCTTATATGGTTATTTTCTTGCCCGAGTGTTATGGTACATAGTTACCACAAAATATGTGATACATAATTATTTATATAATTTTATTCGACCCTCTAATTCTGGTATTGTTTTATGAAAATATATCTTTCTCCCATGTATATATATTTCCATATAAAATTAAAATTTACTAAATATGTATGGTGACTAGTCATTATCATGGTTGGATATTGGTTAGTGCTGCCTTGTTTAAACATAGGTGGCCAGTCCATGTTTAACTAAGGCTAGGTTACCCAATATTTGCCCTTGACAATAACCCTAGTATTTTAAAATAATACTAACACTATTATTATTTAATATTTTCTTACTAATAATAAAACTGATATTAGTATTACATAACTAAACATACACTTAAATGGAAAAAAAAAATTTCTAATAAAAATGGTGAAACTGGCCGTCCCCAGGATCGAACCCGGGTCTAGGCCACACCCTTTCGCGCATCTAACCAACCGAGCTAGGTGCCTAGTTTATGAAATTTCCATTTTGGTTAAATATAAGCACATGTACAATAAATTCTGTATTTCTTATTATAAGTCACCTACTTATATTGACTAAGTATTTACTTATCCTCCTTATGGTGACTAATAAGAATATAGTAATACTATTAGGTAATCACTTATGTAAGTTTCCATATATAAAATAAATTTTATATAATGTTTTTCGATTGAAGATGTTAAAGTAATAATTTATTACGAAAGGCTAGATTGATGTTGTAAAAATCATTTAAGAGATATATTAAAATATGACAAGAATTTGTGTATTATTATCTTATCACATGATTTGTGTTAAGATAACTTTTATAAATATCCGTATATGATATATATAAATGAGATTAGTGCAAGCTTTAAATTTTATGAAAACGTTAGTACAAGGTGACCGTGATCAAAGAAATGATTTAGTGAAGTCGAGGAGTACACAAGCATGTTATTGTTCAAGAGAATTGAAATGCTTGTTAGAATTATTCCGAATGTGATAGTTTTAATTTATCATATGGAACCTTGAATTGAATATGTAATACGAGCAAGGTCAAACAACTGAAATCGGTTTAAACAAAATGAGTTTAAGTAAGAAAATTCGGATATGGTCATAATAGAAACCATGGATGCCGAAGAAAATTGAGTTTTTCAAAAATTTATTGACTTGATATTCTGAGTCATTGTTTAGCAATAATGTGGTTTACCGTACCAAAATCAAGTCTAACTAAAGGATATTTGAGTTTGGATCAAACGACAAATTAGAATGAATCCCTTCAATGGAAATTCAGAAATTAACCGAACCATATGGGTAACAAACGGTGCATGTGTGGATTTACCAAGAAATGAAATGAATCAATATCCGTTACTATGAAATAAATCCTTCTGGTATGATGACCGTTAGGAAAAGTAGAAATGCGAAAATCAACTTTTTATATGCAGAAGTCAAAATTTTCAACAAAAGAAATATAAGAACTTCTATCTGGAATTTCGAATGATAACCGTTATTTAAATGATATTATCAGGGAATGTCAAAAATAAAATGAAAATAGAGAATTTGCAAAAGTATATGACTCCTTTTTCAGTGCTAATACTTATGACTCTGATTAGACTGTGCACCGATGTTTTTTGTGCCCAATTTATAATTTCCAAAGATTTTGCCTCGAAAGTTGTGTGTGATATATTTTAACGTCTGCGGACTTATAATTAAATTTTTCATGTGCATTAGCACAACTTTTCATACTTGCGTTAATAGTTTATGGTAACGTATTAGAAATTCTTTATACTTTCAATGGTATCCCAACTTAATGGGTTTTTATTATTATTATTATTATTGTCGCTCAAGTTATTTGGCAGATAATTAAACAAAATAATGTTTGATATCAGAAAAGAAATTCCTAATAAAGAATTCTAGACATAGATGCTTATGCTTTATTTCATATTGACTTTTTGGAATTTCTTATAGATATATCTATTTATATAATCACATATTTTACATGCTGAATTAAACATTTCATCTATCAGGTAAATGTATTTAACAAATTCATTTTTCCAAAACCAGTCAAACATCTGATTATGATACTATTTAGGGAAATCTTGTCACTCGTGTGACATATTATATATTCCGTCTTATCCGATTCGCGCCGGAGCGGTAATTCCAATATATCCGAACAAACTGGAGAGTCTTATTACCTCATACCCAGTCTTGCCGGAGAAAATTTTCTATTTCCCATAAATAGTATCTTTTCAAAAAGTGCCTATCTTATTAGGGCTTTTATTCAGAATTAAGGAAATTTGTATTTCCATAACATATCTTTATATTGATCACTACACGATTCCGGTGACAGTGTCAATTTGATCATTTTTTCCAATTAGTGACTCAGGTTATAATACTGTTGATCATTCTTTCAACTAGTAATTCTGGACTTAGTTATCCCGTGATATTATTTTATCAAATATATTACTTATGGCACAAAACCATTTAACCCAGAGAATGACATATATCATTTTATTTCAAACTACTATAACTTATCAAATATAATATGTTAATTTACTTAAATAATTGTAATATCGTTATTTGATTTAATTTTAAAAAAAAAATATAATCTCCGTATAGTAGAATATATTACACTTGACTATTTTATTATGGGATACATTAATTAAATTTATTTTAAACATTTATTAATAATATTAGTCATAGGCTATGGTTACTGATGCGTAGTTTCTATTGTGATTGTGGTTATGCTATTATTAGCTAACTTTCTATTAGAAAATATATATAACTTTAATTACTGTAAGTATAACTGATAAATATTTTAGAATTTTGAAAAGTCTTTGTAATTAGAATTGTATCAAAAAGGTGATAAAACTATGAAAATAAAGTGGACTTACAAACTGTGAGAAAAGAAATGAACTTACCAAAATCCATCATATTTATTTACACAAATACTTAGCTTATTGTGAAGCTAATATTAAGGCATCTTTTCTTAAGTTTGAGTCTAAATGCTACCAATTAACATCAATCCCCTAACTCTTTTATATATAAATTTAGGTATTATTATTACAACACCTAAAGGCGTAAAGCAGTGGCTTTGCTTAGTGGCTCTGATACCACCTTCTGTCACGACCCCCGACCCACCCTGGACGGAATCGGGAGTCGCGAACAGCTCAGCGGTACCGGTGATTATTTTAAAAACGTTGCAGCGAAAATTTCCTCAGAACCGTGAGTTAGGAAAAATATCAGAGTTTAGAAACACCGGATTTTATTTTAATAAACAAATGGGATAAACCCATGTTTTATAATGGTAGCTTTAATAAAGATAAATTTTATTATATAAAACAATATTTCTAAAAATTTAATTAATAAAATAAGCCACTTCTTGATGCCTTTTTGTGCCGTATCCATCTCTTACTCCAATTCTACTGTAATTACCTGAAAAGTGTTTAAAAAGGTTTTGTCAGCGGGAAATACTGAGTGAGTTCATTCATTTTACTAAAACGACCCGTTTGTTATAATATACAGTATTAAGAGAGATTACAATGTTTCTGATATCAAACCAACTACCCACAGTACTTGTCACTCGAATCTTTACGGTGACTGTGGTCATATCACCATTGGCTGCCCCAATGAATGACGAATATCACTAATTAGGTTCGCCCACCTAACGTGATACTTTATAGGTACGCTCACCTAACAACAGTAATGTGCACACTACCCCACATACCGGCTGTAAATTGGTGATTACATAAACTTAATCACTGTAATTATAACTTTTAAAATATTTAAGAATTTATAAAGCAATTTGATAAAAAGAGAATGACTCACAGATAATCAGGCAGATTCATACGGACAAAGTTTAGTTTACAGATAAGCCTTTGATATATTGCAGATTTGTACAAGCAGAGCTTAGCCTATTACTTATCCTTGGAACCTAATGCATACGAACTAGGTAGATAACTTAATACAGCATTTACGATAACTCACGAGATCAAATTCTCACAATGAATGTCAAAATGCAATACTTTGTCCATCGAATTAACGATGATCCATTGAATTAACAATGAACGACAAGGTATAATACTTTACCCATCGAATTAACGATAATCCGTTGAATTAACAACGAACGATAAAGTATAATACTTTACCTATCGAATTAACGACAATCCGTCAAATTAATGACGAACGATAAAGTATAACCCTAATGTGGGCGGCACTTAAACATCCCTTGGATAGTTTAATCGATCGGATAATGAATCGTAAGAGCGATTGAGTTAATACCCTGTTCTGCAGCACCCCGCTATACTTAATTTGAGTTTTGTGGGTGTAATTTGAAGTAATTTGGACAGAACTCGAAGAATTTTACGAATTCTTTCGTCGAACAATTGCCCAGAAGCCAGTCCCAACTCCTGCTATTTATACACAAATTTTGTCAAGCTTACGGACCGTAAGCTTGGTGACCTTACGGTCCGTAAGGTACACTTCATGCTTAAATTGTTGCCACGTGTGGGACTAGCTCAGATGAGTCGACAGAATTCGAATTTGAAACTTTGTCAGCACGTAATTTGGATAATCGTCAATAGGGTTTAACCCCCCCTGAGTTTTAGGGGCCCTAATCCTGATTCTGATTGTTCTGAAAATTTTAGGGTTTGCGTAGAATCACTTGGGTGTCTCAATTAGGGTTTCTTTTGGTTAAAAATATTATTTTAATGAGAGTTGTTTTATCAGGAGTCCGGGTTCATACTTTCGGAACGTTTTTAGGACGATTTTGTGTGAGTCGTTACAGTAATTATAAGCGAAACTTAATACGATCAGATACTCGGTTCTGTATGTTGTTAATATGATCTGATTTTTGGTAACACGTTAGTATCCTGATAGGGTTCGGTGATATGTTTGTGGTATGATTAATCGATACGTTGTTCACATAAACTAGGGTTATGCTAGACGATGATACTTTGATGATTGAGTTATGATGATTTTGGGTGCACATTGATCTCCATACGATTTCTGATATTTGTGACGGTTGTTAGGTTGATTAGGGATTCTGTATGATACGTAACTGGCATCCATGACGTAACTGACTTGTGACGAATCAAATGCATGACGAATCAAATCGCTATCGACGAAACGCAGGTAACGACGAAACAGGAATCTGTTTCGTCGAGACCTCTGCGACGAATCTGAGCAATGACGAAACTGGTGTTTCGTCGAAGGGTAAGAACGACGAAACAGGGGTGTTTCGTCGTATACACAATCTGCACAGTAACATGTTTATATTTTGTTTAAAAGTTAACCGGGTTAGTTAACCGCTGTTAAGTATAATTGTCATGTGTATGAACTTAAATACGTGCTACGTGCTACTTGCTTACCAACTGTGTATCTATACGTGAACACAAACTGATTTCACATACGTGCATACTATAGGATGTGATTGATTATTTGCGAGCACATACCTAGCATACCGAGCAAACCAAGGTGAGTTCACACAGCCAAGGCATGGGATTCTCGGGTTGGGAATTGGATTGGATTATTTGGAATGGATAACTACTCGTACTTACGCTATCACTAGACTATAGACCATCGTCCTCAGGATAGTCAGGACACTTACGTAAAACCTACGTAACCTAGTATCTACCACTGTCTCCCGGGTCGGGAGGACACTTACGTAAAACCTACGTAAACTAATACCTACTACTGTCTTCCGGGTCGGAAGGACACTTACGTAAATCCTACGTAAACCCCACACGTACCACTGTCCTCGGGGAAGGGCACTCACGTAAATCCTACGTGACCTAGTACGTATACCTGTTCTCGGATTAAGAAGAACACATGGTTGCAAATAGTCTAGTAAGTACAAACATGGGAAGCCCCCACCAGTAATACATATAACCATGGGAAACCCCCACTATTAGTACATACTTACATGGGAAGCCCCCACTAAATGCATATACGATTTGTTATAACGAACTTACTTTCTGTGAACTCGCTCAACTAGTTGTTGACTCTCTGCTGCATGCCTTGCAGGACCTTAGGTACAAATGGAGCTTACACTGGGAGGAGCAGGTCGTTGTGGGATACGGATCGAAGACGATATTTGAACTTATAACTTACTTTGGGTTTTCATTATTATGCTTCCGCTACTTAAACAATGTTTGGTTTTGAACATCAGTCATGTCAGGATGAATTTACACTTTTCTACTTTTACACTTAAATGCTATGTTTGATATGATTGATGGCTTGATCCTGGTCAGTCACGCCTCCAAGCGGTGATACTCCGCGTGTGGATTTTGGGGGTGTGACAGATTGGTATCAGAGCCATTGGTTATAGAGAACTCGGTTTTAATAAAGGGAAAAACGATTTTGTTAAAACCAGACTATAACCAGAACAGTGCTCTCAACGATCCACAACGACGCTTCGCTCCACGTGCAAGGCTCAACATCATAGGTATTACTATTCATGATACTTTACCTACTAGCTAGAATTACATAGAACTTTGCTCGTGGTATGCTCAGATTTCAGAACCTACTATACGTTATTGCTTGAGAATACTTGTGTGCTCACTCTCTTCGCATTATTCGCGAACCTCTCACCCACATGTCCTCCTTGATGTCAAGATCATGAGTGGACGCGTTAACCTAACTCAAGCCCAGTTGGCGGCTTCGATCACTGAACAAGTTACTGCAGCACTCGCAGCTGCCCAGGCAGGAGGTGTAACCTGCCATCGCCACTTACTCTAGGATTTTTAGATCCTACTCTCGTAACTCAACACTTGTGCTTAATTTTGATTACTCTTACGCACACGACAAGTCAACACGCTCAGCCACCTGTGTGCACGTACACGACTTTTATGGACTGTCGCCCTATTACTTTCAGCGACACTGAATGAGCTGTTGGACTCCTCCATTAGTTCGAGGAACTCGAATCGGTCTTCGAATGTGCGAATGACCTGAGGCTCGTAAGGTGAAATATGCCACTGATATTCTCGAAGGCACTGCGCAAACTTGGTGGAACGCGCAAGATTACGATGTTAGAGCTGGCGGCTGCTAATGCCACCCCATGGAATGATTTTAAGGAACCTATCAAACGTGAATACTACAGTCGTGATGCCATCCACAAGTTGGAAGTGGAGTCCTTTAACATGAAGATGACGGGGTCAGAGAGAGAAGCGTGCACGATAACGATCCAACAAACTGACAATTTTGTGTCCAACTATGGTGGATCCTTCCATAAAGAGCTTTGAGCTGTACCACAAAGGCTTAGTACCAGGAATTCAAACCATGTGATGACGGCTAAAATTTGCTGCTATTCAAGATGTTACTCATCTTGCTCATCGTCTCATAGACCAGGCAGTGGAACGGAACAAGCTGCCTCAACGTATCAGCGCTACTACTGCCATCATTACTTCAACTACTTCTGCTACCCTCAGTAACAACGGATGAAAGTGGGATGGAACCTCTAGCAAGGGTTCGACTACGATTCCGTCCCAGGCACAGCAGCGAAAGATCAATGACAACCAAAGTCCTGGACAGCAACCTTTTAGTAGTCAAGGGCAGGGTGAATACAGGGGAAACCACCCTAAGTGCAAACGATGTAACTTGCACCACAGCGGGCAGGGCAAACGCAATCATTGTCAATAATACAACAAGCTTGGTCATGGAACCAAAGATGGTAGAAACTCACGTCCTGCAAGCTAGAACCAACATCAACAGACACAAAATCTATAGAAATAACAACAACCAGGGTAACGGAAACAACAACAATGGTGGGAACAACAACAATAGTGCCAGGGGTCGAGTGTTCGTGATTGGTCAGGGTGATACTAGGAATGACCCCAACGTTGTGATGGTTTTGACATCGACATTGGTATGGATTGGCTACCTCAAACAAGCGAGCAGAAATCTTATGCAAGAAGAAGATCATTCGCATTCCCCGTTCTGGTAAAGAACCCCTCGAAGTTCAGGGCGACAAGAGTGGTGTCGTGAGTGGCATCATTTCTTTCTCGAAGGCTCAGAAGTGTTTACGTAAGGGTCACACAGCTGTATTAGCTCTCGTTACAGATACCTCGAAGAAAGAGAAAAAGATTGAAGATATTCCTGTAGTACGTGACTTCCCTCAAGTGTTTCCTGAGGAATTACCTGGACTACCGCCTCATCGCCAGGTCGAGTTCCAGATCGAGCTAGCTCCTGGAGCAGCACCCATAGCTCGAGCACCTTATCGTTTAGCTCCAACTGAATTGGAAGAACTGTCAAAGCAGCTACAAGAACTCTTGGAAAAGGGTTTCATACGTCCTAGCTCTTCGCCCTGGGGAGCTCCGGTGTTATTCGTAAAGAAGAAAGACGGTACGTTCAGAATGTGTATAGACTACCGTGAACTCAACAAGGTGACGATCAAGAATCGTTATCCTCTTCCACGCATAGATGATTTATTCAACCAGTTACAAGGGTCGAGCTACTACTCCAAGATAGACTTAAGGTCAAGTTACCATCAGCTGAGAGTCCGGGAGGAGGACGTCTCCAAAACAGTATTTAGAACTCGTTACGGTCACTACGAGTTTCTTGTTATGCCATTTGGGCTAACGAACGCGCCTGCCGTATTTATGGATCTTATGAACAGGGTGTGCAAACCCTATCTCGACAAGTTCGTCATTGTTTTCATCGACGACATCCTGATCTATTCGAAGAGTCAGGAGGAACATAAGCAACACCTACGACTTATACTGGAACTCCTGCGAACGGAACAGCTATACGCTAAGTTTTCTAAATGTGACTTCTGGTTTCGTGAAGTCCACTTTCTAGGCCACGTGGTGAACAAGGATGGGATTCATGTAGATCCATCCAAGGTGGATGCGATCAAGAACTGGCCTGCACCTCGCACACCAACCGAAATACGCCAATTCTTGGGTTTGGCGGGTTATTACAGACGCCCCATCAAGGACTTTTCAAAGATTGCACAGCCGCTTACACTACTGACGCAGAAAGATATGGCGACACTACTTGTACGGCACTAAATGTGCTATTTACACTGACCACCGAAGCCTCGAACATATTTTCAAACAGAAGGAACTGAATATGCGACAACGACGATGGGTTGAACTGCTAAACGACTACGAATGCTCAATCAGGTACCACCCAGGCAAAGCCAATGTTGTGGCTGACGCCCTCAGTCGAAAGGACACCGCGCCTAAGCGCGTGCGAGCTTTACAACTCACTATACAGTCTAGCCTTCCTTCCCAGATACGAAATGCTCAGGTAGAAGCATTAAAACCAGAAAATGTCAGGGCTGAAGCCCTACGTGGCTCAAGACAACGATTAGAATAAAAGGAAGATGGTGCTTACTACGTCACAGGACGCATTTGGGTTCCACTCTATGGTAATCTACGCGAGCTCGTAATGGATGAAGCTCATAAGTCTCGCTACTCGGTACACCCTGGTTCGGATAAAATGTACCACGATATTAAGATTACATACTGGTGGCCTAGCATGAAGGCCCACATAGCCACATACGTTAGCAAATGCTTGACTTGTGCGAGAGTCAAGGCAGAATATCAGGAACCGTCAGGTCCACTTCAACAACCTGAGATACCGCAATGGAAATGGGAACACATTTCCATGGATTTTGTTACTGGCTTACCTAGATCTCAGCGCGGAAACGATACTATTTGGGTGATCGTGGATCGACTCACAAAGTCTGCTCACTTCTTGACTATCAAAGAAACATACAAGTTTTCTACATTAGCAGACATCTACTTGAAAGAAGTGGTCTCAAGGCACGGGGTGCCAACCTCTATTATCTCCGATCGTGACGCACGTTTTACTTCAGAACTGTGGCAAGTAATGCACAAATCGTTTGGCTCTCGTTTAGACATGAGCACAGCTTATCACCCTCAGACGGATGGGCAGTCTGAGTGCACCATTCAAACTCTAGAAGACATGCTTCGGGCGTGCGTAATTGACTTTGGAAATGGTTGGGAAAAACATCTGCCACTTGTGGAATTTTCGTACAACAACAGCTACCACACAAGCATTAAAGCTGCTCCATTCGAGGCATTGTACGGGCGTAAATGCCGGTCACCTCTCTGTTGGGTAGAGGTGGGAGATAGTCAGATCACAGGTCCAGAAATGGTAGTTGATACTACTGAAAAGATTGCTCAAATACGACAACGCATGGCGGCAGCACGTGACCGTCAGAAAGCATACGTCGATAAAGATAGAAAACTACTCGAATTCCAAGTTGGGGATCGAGCGCTACTCAAAGTTTCGCCCTGGAAGGGTGTGGTTCGTTTTGGCAAACGCGGCAAACTTAATCCACGATACGTTGGACCTTTCGAAGTTATTGAAAAGATAGGCAGGGTAGCCTACAGATTGAACTTACCAGCTGAACTCAGTGCAGTTCACAACGTCTTTCACGTGTCGAATCTGAAGAAGTGTATGTCAGATGAGACCCACATAGTTCCCTTGAAGGAACTCACTATCGACGAGCGGTTGCACTTCGTCGAAGAACCAGTTGAAATCACGGACCGGGATGTTAAGGTCCTCAAGAACACGAGAATCCCTCTTGTACGAGTTCATTGGAACTCCCGCCACGGCCCAGAGTTCACCTGGGAGCGTGAAGAGCAAATGGAACTCAAATATCCCCAGTTATTCGGAACCAATGCAACTACTACTGAGGCTGAAGCTACCAATACAGAATTTCGGGACGAAATTCCAAATCAACAGGGGGATAATGTGACACCCCAAGAAAACCAGTAATCTTCGCATACATGCTCGGGGAGCCGCGATACGAAACAGGTAAACAACGTCACACTATTAGCTTCCTCAGTAACTGCATGCTAAATTTCGGGACGAAATTTCTTTCAAGTTGGGGATAATGTGACAACTCGAATTTCCGACTTTCACTTATGCATTGAATGCACGTTGACTTTGACTTGTTTGACTTGTTTGACTTATAACTGTACACTGATTGTAATTTGAGATGATTGTTGGATATGCTACGTGCTGATATGATAATACTTATTGTGATGGTTGCATGCATATGTGTTTAATGATTTAAAGGGGAACCTGTTGTAAACACTCAGACTATTAAGCCCTGTATAAACTCGACGAAACACATGTGCCATTCGTCATATACCACCCGACGAAACAGGTGTTTCGCCATCAACATCTCGACGAATCAAATGTGATTCGCCGGCCCGTCAGTTTCGCCAAGCCCAGTTCGGGCCCAGTTTGTTATTTCGGGTTTTAAAACTTATAACAGCCTTAGTTTCACCCATTTAGCATAACAACCGAAACCCTAGAGCCCTCCTCTCCTTGGTGACGGCAGTAGGAGCTTCTCGAAGAGATCCCTAGCGATCGATTGTGTTTTCTCATATCTCGGTTAGTACGGGTTCGTTAACTCGGTTCTGTTAATGTTTCTGATTTCTTGTTATGTGTATATGTACCTGCTGATTTACGAAACGGATTATGAATACATGTGCATGATGATATAGATGTCGATATACATGGTTAATCGGATGTGTAATTATAAGCGAAACTTAATACGATCAGATACTCGGTTCTGTATGTTGTTAATATGATCTGATTTTTGGTAACACGTTAGTATCCTGATAGGGTTCGGTGATATGTTTGTGGTGTGATTAATCGATACGTTGTTCACATAAACTAGGGTTATGCTAGACGATGATACTTTGATGATTGAGTTATGATGATTTTGGGTGCACATTGATCTCCATACGATTTCTGATATTTGTGACGGCTGTTAGGTTGATTAGGGATTCTGTATGATACGTAACTGGCATCCATGACGTAACTGACTTGTGACGAATCAAATGCATGACGAATCAAATCGCTATCGACGAAACGCAGGTAACGACGAAACAGGAATCTGTTTCGTCGAGACCTCTGCGACGAATCTGAGCAATGACGAAACTGGTGTTTCGTCGAAGGGTAAGAACGACGAAACAGGGGTGTTTCGTCGTATACACAATCTGCACAGTAACATGTTTATATTCTGTTTAAAAGTTAACCGGGTTAGTTAACCGCTGTTAAGTATAATTGTCATGTGTATGAACTTAAATACGTGCTACGTGCTACTTGCTTACCAACTGTGTGTCTATACGTGAACACAAACTGATTTCACATACGTGCATACTATAGGATGTGATTGATTATTTGCGAGCACATACCTAGCATACCGAGCAAACCAAGGTGAGTTCACACAGCCAAGGCATGGGATTCTCGGGTTGGGAATTGGATTGGATTATTTGGAATGGATAACTACTCGTACTTACGCTATCACTAGACTATAGACCATCGTCCTCAGGATAGTCAGGACACTTACGTAAAACCTACGTAACCTAGTATCTACCACTGTCTCCCGGGTCGGGAGGACACTTACGTAAACTAATACCTACTACTGTCTTCCGGGTCGGAAGGACACTTACGTAAATCCTACGTAAACCCCACACGTACCACTGTCCTCGGGGAAGGGCACTCACGTAAATCCTACGTGACCTAGTACGTATACCTGTTCTCGGATTAAGAAGAACACATGGTTGCAAATAGTCTAGTAAGTACAAACATGGGAAGCCCCCACCAGTAATACATATAACCATGGGAAACCCCCACTATTAGTACATACTTACATGGGAAGCCCCCACTAAATGCATATACGATTTGTTATAACGAACTTACTTTCTGTGAACTCGCTCAACTAGTTGTTGACTCTCTGCTGCATGCCTTGCAGGACCTTAGGTACAAATGGAGCTTGCACTGGGAGGAGCAGGTCGTTGTGGGATACGGATCGAAGACGATATTTGAACTTATAACTTACTTTGGGTTTTCATTATTATGCTTCCGCTACTTAAACAATGTTTGGTTTTGAACATCAGTCATGTCAGGATGAATTTACACTTTTCTACTTTTACACTTAAATGCTATGTTTGATATGATTGATGGCTTGATCCTGGTCAGTCACGCCTCCAAGCGGTGATACTCCGCGTGTGGATTTTGGGGGTGTGACATCGGGTTCGAAACGGTACGGGTCGAAACGGTTCGTGTTCGAAACGGTTCGGCTCAAAACGGTTCGCCTCGAAACGGTTCGGTTCGATACGGTACGGGTCGAAACGGTTCGGTTCGAAACGGTTCGTCGTCGAAACGGTACGGTTCGAAACGGTGCGGGTCGAAACGCTTCGCGTCGAAACGGTTCGGCTCGAAACGGTTCGGGTTCGAAACGGTACGGGTCGAAACGGTTCGTGCCGAAACATTTAATGATTTTTGGATTTTTTAGAATTTTTTTGATTTTTAGATTTTTTAGAATTTTTTTTTTATTTTTAGATTTTTTTTGAATTTTTGGAATTTTTTTTTATTTTTTGGAATTTTTTTGATTTTTTAGAATTTTTTTGATTTTTTGGAATTGAATCAAAATGGCAACTGAAAACATTTTTTAAGTTAATCCCCAAAATACCCCTGGTTACAGATAAGGTTTATGAATGGAGTTAGGCATTGTGATTAAAATGGCAAAAAAAATGTAAAACTCAGGGACCCAGATGCACAAAAAAAACTTTTTGGACTAAACTGGCATATTTGGACAAAACTCAGGGACTAAAATGGCAATTTACTCCGTTATTTTTGACAAACCTCAGGGACGAAAACAGTAATTAACTCTTTTTTTTTTTAATAAAGAGTATATTACTTCCACGTTATCTTTTACATATATGTCGAGTCTGAGGGAGTGTGTAGTTTGTGTATTTTTTATTAAATAGTTAAACAAACAAGGTAACTGCCATTTTTGTCCCTGTATTTTGTCCATTTATGTCAGTTCAGACCAAATTTCAAATTTGTACCATTTTTGTCTCTCAAATTCTTGAAACATGTTTGTTCCGTCCAAAAACTCATGAGTTAACTGCCATTTTCGTCCTTGTGGTTTGTCCAATAATTCAATTCAACCTTAGTTTTTTGGATGGAACTAGAATGTTTCAAGAATGTCAGGAACGAAAATGGTACATATTTGAAATTTGATCTAAACTGGCATAATTGGACAAACCGTAGGGACGAAAATAGCAGTTAACTCTAAATAAATACAGAAACTCAATCAAAACAGTTTATACAAACATATCAACACTACTAGATTTGGGAATGATTACACAATGATTCTATCATATTCAAATTTCAATACAATCACAAGGTACAAAATACTCCCCCTCACCAGGTGAATTGTCTCTCACTAAGTTCTTATGCCAATTGGCTCTTAGTGTTAAATTACAATGAATACGAAGAACTCTATTTATAAGAGGAGAGAACTGCTGGTGATGTCATCATGAAAGCGACCTTTAACAACTCATTAAACGATGTAACTGCTAGTAGTTAGTAAAACTGCTAGATAGTTGCACTATTACATTAAACTATTGCTTCTAGTTTAAATAAGAGAAAAAAACTGGATTCTCTAAAACTTCTGGTGTGAACCAACACTTTTAGGAATCCGGAACTTCTGGTCTTTGACTTGTTTACTTGATCTTCTAGTCTTGAGTCTTGACTTCTGTTGACTTGTTGAACAACACTTTGATATTCCATCATTTGTTCTTCTGTTCTCTTAATCTTGAAAGCATCAGTTTTGTATTGGTGGTAGTTTGAGCAGTTGTTTTGGGAAAACTTCTGGATCAAGAATTGTACTTCAACTTATTCCATCAAGCAGGGAAGATGGTTTTCTTAGGTTTTGACTTTCATAATCAGCAGATCTTATATAACCAAACAATATAAGTTTTTAATTTAAACTTATTTATTATTACTTCTTCATGTTTATTGACCCGTGCGATACGAAACCTGTCACTAAGGCTCTTTTGGAGATCAATCTAATCCAACCTGGCGATATATCTTAAACACAGATTATATTTGGGTATTACTATTATTATTATGTAATATTTAGTAATTATATACTTAAGTATTTAAACAAGATAATATTTAATTTAAATAGTATTTAGATATAAAAATATAAATAGTAAATGTATACTTAAATCTTAATTTATAATTTTATAATTAAAATAAAATAATACTTAAATCTAGTGAAACCTTAATATCAATAATAATAATAATTGAGGGTGAATTACAAACTATTGCATAAAGGACTTGTATCATATGCAACAAAATTAATACTAAGCGTCTTAAAGCGAAGAGTAAATTTACTTTAGATTAAAATAAATTTCATATATACAACTTTAAAGTTATTTTATATAAAACATCGTACAACTTCAAAGTTCATCATCATCATACCCAGTATATCCCACCAATAGCAAAGCTAAGGTAGGGTGTGAAGAGGGTAAGATGTAGACAACATTACCTCTACCATGTAGGAATAGAGAGACTGCTTCAATTGAGACCCCCGGCTCGATAGTAGTTTTGTATCAAGCCTTGGACATAAGGCATATAACACTCAACAATTGAGACAAACACCGATTAGTGCATGTACCCCTTGTTTTTTAGCTATCAACGCCACCACATGATGCATGATTAACCATCCCCTCTTTTAACGTTATTTTCACGAAATTAGTAAAATAACGTTAAAATTAGAGCACTTTCACTTTTGCCCCCGAGCACCCACACATATATATATATACATTATATGAGTATACCGCAAGCGGAACGTTATACAACTTCAAAGTTATTTTATATAAAACTTCAGTTGATTAAATAAGTGCTCCTTAAGAAATCGAATTGAAAACCACTATTTGATTCATAAGCGAGTTTTATGCTGGAAATATACGAAATCGGCTCTAGACATGTTAAATCGACGCTTCTGTTTTTTTTAAATAGAATTAACTTTCTGACACTATTTTATATAAATAAGTGCTCCTTAAGAAACCAGTTGATAAATATTATAATAAAATCATTACTATATTTATTATATCTTATAAGATATATCACACTGCTATGACGAAGACAAAATCACAAATATAACTTAAGAACTGTTGACGAGAATTAGAAGAAGATGACTTAAAAATATCATTTGCAAGTATATATAAGAGGTGTATTTTTCTTTTTCACAAGCTACTTAGGATATTTATATTTTAAGAGTTACTATCGAAGAATTTTCTCATTAAAGACCTTAAGGTCCAGTGTAGTGGGGCGCGAAGATGAGTTTTTTTTGGGCCATAGCGCCCCATAACGCCTGCCACACCATGATGAGCGGCGCTATGGGACTTTGAAATGTTGCTGGCATGATGGATATAGCGGCACTATGGATCTTCAAACTCCCCCCCCCCCCTCTCACACACATATATATACATACATATGTATATATAATTGAAGGGGTTATTAATTAATTAAATAATGATGAGGTAGGGGCTTTATGACTACGGGCTCTAGTGATATAACGCACCATAAAGCCCCTGTGTGACGTGGCACGACACGTGTCGCATAACGCCCACAAAAGGGCTTTATGACTACACATGGCCTAAGAAGAGCCAGAAACATATTTAACAAAGAGAAAAGATTGCAACATCTATCTGACTTCCCTCATGTCAAAACACATGAACATTACATCTTTAGGTCATGTTTCATTCCTATGTTGTGAGGTGAAAATTGTTGTAGGAATGGTTTCGTGAAAAGATTTGCTGATTTGGTACGCTTTTAATTTGCTATAGAGAAAATTCGAATTCGTATAGAAAATATGTTACGACGCGTGACGAAGAGAGAAAATTGGGTGAAAGTCTCCTTAATCCATGCAATGTTAGGAAAGGTTATATAACAAAATGACATTTTTAAAGTGGTTCTTAAATTTTTGATGGTTTTGATTTGAACACAAGAATATGTGTATGGGACATTAGCTTTAGTTCTGTTGTGGCCAGTGATAGCATATAGGTCCACACTCTTAAGTGGTACTTAAGAATCACTTTGATTAATTCCACTATAGCCTATATAACCACTTAATCAATTATAAGCCAACAAATTTTAAGCATTCAAAAGCCCTTAGAAAACTTTTCTGTGATTCGTTTCTTTCATATAAATTAGACTCTTTCCGTGTATAATACGTGTAAGATTGCTAGATGACCTTATAATTTATATTCGAATAAATAGTACGTTATCTATTTTATTGAAAAAAGTCATTCGTATACCTTAGATATGTAGGATAATAAAAATATAGAGGCTTATCCGCAAGATGGTGGATTACTATCAAAATCCCTACATCCAATATGTTCATAATATACAGGATTCGAGGTTACAACATAAAAGTATATATCTATCATGAACAAAATAAATAGATCCCGAAGCTTGATCCATACATAATGTATCTCTCTGCTTTGGTTTTTTAGTTTGGTTCAAGCACAATTACACGTCAACACACCATCCGCAATGCTATGGGGGTTCGTTTGGTTTGAAGAATGTTATAAAAGTAACTGGAATGTGACCAAAAATTCGTACTTGAATAAACTGAAAGTAATTCTCTACTAAAAATTCGTACTTGTCAAACCTCTCTCCCCTTGCCACAATGATCGATCCTCCCAACTGTAACATGAAAACTCTCTCCTCGATCTCTATCATCGACGCTCAACCTGTTACATTCTCAATCACATCCTCTCCTTGATCATTGGATCTACCCCCCTCTATTTTTCTTGTCTTCATCGACACTTAATTCATATTAGTTTCGTTTCGACCAATAGATTTGGTTTCATCATCTAGCAGACATCTGAGGCTCCTTTCGTCTTTTAACAGAACTAGGTTTTAATGTTGCGCGCCGCGTTGCGGCGCGACAAAACTAAGTGATTGTAAAACTATTTATTGCGACTAAATACTTGGTTGTTATTAAAGTTGTGCTATTTAGTGTCTTATTTTTAAGTTGACAAGTGGAGTTTTCATACAAAAGAGCCGTTGGTAGCAAGCGAGTTAGTAACTCCTGGCGATGGCGACTATTGCGATGTCTAAGCATCCACTACCCAACAAATAAGGAATAAGAATTGTATAAATACAATCAGAAAAACGTGTGAAAGAGGAGAAAAAGGAAGATGACGTGAAGTTATGTAAGCATAAAATGGAAAAAAAAAAAAAAAGAAGACCCCATGTTTTGAACTTGAGTCTCTTTAAAACACATACAACCACAAAACCACTCCACCATGATAAATAATCTATCTAACTTTGAAGAAAATGGATATATAAACACACACTTAAAAAGGGAATAGGGGAAAAAAGTCAACAAAAAAGATGACTTGAATTTATGTATATTTACTATTCATGACAACCAATAAGGAAAGTTTACTATTCATTATGATGTGACAACTACTATTCATTAGCTTTGTTTTTTAATATACAGGATAATTCTAATAAAATGGCATAATGTTCACTATTGTCTCACGACTGTAGTTCTATGATGATCCGTTGTAATATATAATGTTTGGGCTGCAAAGTCGCTCCACACCTTTAAGCAAGCATTTTCAAAAAATTTAAGTTTCGAAATACTTTTAACTGTGGTATTCACTTATATCGTATTCACAAATAACAATGTTGACGTTATAACATAAGTTCAGACTTAAAATATGAACCCATAGCTATAAAAGAATTCTAATATTAGTGTGCATACTTATAAAATCAATTAACAAATTAACACCCGTGTAATACCAACAAATAGTTGAAACTCAAAGAGAAGGTCCATGAGGAAATGATCCAAGTTCTAAAAATACACATCTCATTAGAGCAATACATTCCTAAAACATTTAGGAGATGGTCTTACTTGGCTAGTTGTTGTGCCGCATAATCAATGTTATTCCCATTTAGCGACAAATTTTTACAACATTTGTACATAACTAATTTCGCTTATACATAGCCATAAAATTATATCATATTTGTGGAATCAAATTATCATAAAATGTAACATTTTAGCTAGTAACGAATATAAAACCCAAATTTACAATTTATGCTATAAGTTATCTAATTCATTAGCTAGCATACAGTCACTTGCAACCCTACTTAAAATCTCTGTTGTATAAATACTTTTGGCACATATTTATAGCTATACAAAAAGTTTAATGAATTAACAATAAACATGCCATTTGATATGACTGTCTATTCAGACTCTTGATGGACAGCTCCTTCATCACACGCGATTCTCGTGAGACTTGGCATTCTCGATTGGGTCATCCGTCTGATGATGTTTTGTCTAGATGTTCGTTTTTACATATGACAAACAAAACCACACACACACATTGTACTGCTTGTAGTGTTGCAAAATCGACTAGATTGCCTTTTACATTAGTTGTATCCCATTCTACTTTCCCTTTACATATTGTACATTGTGATATTTGGGGTGCCTCGCCAGTGATGTCTAGAGATGGATACCGATATTTTATTACTTTCATTGATGATTTTAGTCGATTTACATGGATGTATCATTTGACTTGTTGTTCTCAAGCGGTTGATTGCTTTCGGCATTTCAAACCGCTTGTTGAGAACCTGTTCTCCTGTACCATCAAACACCTTCAGTGTGATGGTGCTCCTGAGCTCATTCGTGGATCTATGGCTTGTTTTCTTTTAGATTCTGGCATCACTTATCGCATTTCATGTCCCTATACTCCCCAACAAAATGGGGTTGCTGAGCGGAAAAACCGCCATCTTTCTGAGGTAGCTCGAGCTTTATTGTTTCTTGCTCGGTTACCAAAGAAATTCAAGTATGATGCATATGCCACTGATGCCTTCCTTATTAACCGGTTACCATCACTGGTTCTTCATCACTCATCTCCTTATGAGGTTCTTTTTGGATCTCGTCCCGATTACTCTCTTCTTCGTACTTTTGGGTATATGTGTTATCCGTTTCTAGGTGATACTCGAGCGGATAAACTTTCACCCAAGTCTACTCCTTGTATCTTTGTTGGCTATGCTCCATCTCATCTTGGTTATCTTTGTTATGATCCTCATACGTCTCGTACGTATACTTCTCGACATGTTCGATTCCATGAGTCGATTTTTGACATTCCGGGGAGTTCTACTACTCCCACAGCTTCTTCAGATTCTATTCCTTTCTCCATTCCTCCTCCTTCGCTCTCTACTCCCGTTTCTTCTCTTTCTTCTTCATCTTCTCCTATTATTCCTTCCTCATCATCTCATGATATTCCCTCTCCTGATATTACTTCACCTTCTTTTCCTCCTTGTCCTCATCTTCCTCCTCCTCCTCCTACTACTACTACTCTTGTTCCGACTCACCCGATGGTTACAGGATCTCGTGATCATACACGGCAGTCACGTCAGTTTCCTGATCATGTTCTTTTTCATGTCTCTACTACTCCCACCACTGAGCCTTCCACATTTCGACAGGCTCAGCAGTATTCTGTTTGGTGGGATGCGATGCATGCTGAGATTGATGCTCTTCATGCCAACCAGACTTGGCGTCTGGTTCAGGCTCCCACTGACGCCAACATTGTTGGTTATAAGTGGGTTTACAGGATTAAACATAATCTTGATGGATCAATGAGTCGTTATAAAGCCCGGCTTGTGACAAAGGGCTTTCATCAGACTGAGGGTATTGACTACACTAAGACTTTTAGTCCTGTGGTCAAACCTACTACTATTCGTCTAGTTCTTTTAGTCGCTTTCTCTCGAGGGTGGTCTATTCGTCAGGTTGATGTCAACAATGCGTTCTTACATGGGGATCTTTCTGAGACTGTGTATATGACCCAGCCCCAGGCTTTGTTGACTCATCTAGACCACATTATGTTTGTCGCCTGCAGAAGGCTCTTTATGGCCTAAAGCAGGCTCCTAGAGCTTGGTTTTCCAAGCTATCCACCGCTCTGCTTGCTGATGGTTTTACTCAGTGTCTTTCAGATGTATCTCTCTTTGTTTACAGTCGAGATTTGATACTCTGTTATGTCTTGATCTACGTTGATGACATCATTATTAATGGGAGCTCATCTGATTTTGTTACTTGTTTGATTGGGCGCTTGCATTCTCAGTTTGCTCTCAAGGATTTGGGATAGTTATTATATTTTCTGGGTATTCAGGCCACATTTTATGAGGATGTTTTACATTTTTCACAGCAGCGCTACTTACTTGGTTTGTTACAGCGCACGGGTCTTGCCGATTGTCGTCCATTATCTACACCTGTCTCTTCTGGTTGACAGCTTTCTCGGCACACTGGAGATCCTTTGTCTGATCCTACTATGTATCGGAGCATTGTCGGTGCATTACAGTATCTTGTGTTGACACGACCAGAGATTGCTTATGTGGTCAGTAAGGTGTCACAGTTTCTTCGGACACCTACTGATCGACACTAGGTCACTGTCAAACGGATTTTGCGGTATCTTAAGGGTACCATTTCTCATGGGTAGTGTATACGTCGGTCTACCACTGGTTATTGTGTTTTTCTTGGGCCCAACCTCATCAGTTGGAGTTCCAAGAAACAACATACAGTTACTAGGTCGAGTACTGAGGCTGAGTATCGAGCTCTTGCTCATAAGCTGCTGAGTTATGATGGATTACATCTATACTACATGAGTTACATATCACGATGACTTGTCCACCGTCTCTTTGGTGTGACAATATTGGAGCTACATATCTTGCAGTCAACCCAGTGTTTCATCAGCGCACCAAACACTTGGAGATTGACTTGCATTTTATTCGGGACATGGTTTTGGGTGGTACTTTACATGTTCGGTATGTTTCCACTACATTTCAGATTGCAGATATTTTGACCAAAGGATTGTCTGGTGTTCGTTTCGACAGTCTGAGGTCCAAGCTTCACGTGGATGCTCCACGTTCAGCTTGAGGGGCATATTAGAGTGTATATTACAAGAGCAGTTAGCAGTTAGTTATCTAGTTTGTTGTTAGTTATACAATTTGTTTTAGACAGTTATAGTTTGGTTCCATTCTCTTATATATATATTGAGAGAGGATTGTATTGTATTGATTTTGATGATGATATGAGATGAGATTATTGAGCTTGATACTGTTTTCAATGACAAATATGACTTCAACTTAAGCAAACACATGAGATTGAAAGACGAATTGATGTATACATTGTATAATAAACCTTACGTATTCACCTTAGATTTATTTAACTTAACTGACCCAAAGTGGCATTACACCACTTCCTTGTCTCAACACTATAGTCACTTCTGGTCAAGCCAATTGATCTTAGTTTCACATTTAGGGTAAATTGGACAACACTTGCTATGTGAATTGGCCATCGGGGGGCAAAAGTGAAAGTGCACTAATTTTAACGTTATTTTACTAATTTCGTGAAAATAACATTAAAAGCTGAGGACGGTTAATCATGCATCATATGGTGGCATTGATAACTGAAAGACAAAATGGTACATGCACTAATCAGTCTTTGTCCCGATTGATGAGTGTTATGTGCCCTATGTCCAAGGCTTGATGCAAAACTACAACCGAACCAGGGGTCTCACTGGAAGTAGCCTCTCTATTCCTACGGGGTAGAAGTAAGGCTGTCTACATCTTATCCTCCTCAGACCCTACCTTTGTTTCGTTTTGCTAATGGTGGGATTTACTGAGTATGATGATGATGATGATAATGATGATGTTGATGGACAACACTTACTAAATAGATCAACCCTTTTACATATATATCAAGTCACACTTCTGGGCATCCTCTAGTCCTAGATATACAATAATTAGTATGTTGATTTTCAAATTTCAGGTTATTCTAAAATCCAACTGGTTTGTTACTTTTTACACCAACATTGAATTTTAACAAATTCTAGACATGTCTTTTGATTGAATATCATCCATAAGTTTATTAATAAGCTTTTAGAACACAAGTTTAACTTGGTAAAGAATCTTATAATTGGATAACATTAGGTCTTTTAACACGAAATCACTAACTTCTACTTTTTTTCAATTAACTAAATTTATCACCAAACTTTTCATCCAAACACATGTCATTGATGATCTTAATAACGCATAGTCATAATCAAGGTTCGATGCCATTTTGTATAGAAACACGCTATAGATCAAAACTATATCAGTCTTCCATGAAAATCTAGTATGCACATAGAGATTGAGGTCCTATACATTAATCCAGAAGTGTGAGAAGTGTATTATAACACTATATATAACATTATATAACACTATATAAACACCGTATAACAATATGTAACACCATATAACACTATGTAACACTATATAACACTATATAACAAATATAACACTATAGTTTGTCTGATAGCATGTCTATGATAGATGTATAGTGTTATATATTGTTATATAGTGTCATATAGTGTTACATAATGTTATATGGTGTTATATGGTGTTACATATTGTTATACGGTGTTTATATGGTGTTATATATTGTTATATATAGTGTTATAATACACTTTTCACACTTCTGGATTAATCTACAGGATCCCTACCCTGTTGCACATAGATATCATACATAATAAAACCAAACACTTCTAACTTGTTAGGAATACCGAATTAGTTATTAGTAGACTAAAGGATGATATAGTATGGTTGAAGAACGAGGTGTTTTAGAATTTGAGTGACATTATCCACCTAAAACTCATGAATTTGAAGCCTAGGTTTAATATAGTTACAAAAGAGGATGTTTAAACACTTTGCTAGTGACTAAATTTTAAGTATTATATATATCAACATCAAGCTTTTAAAACTTAACACTTTAATTTCCATAGTTTTTTTACTTTAAGTCAACATAAATATATGAGAAATTAATCAACTATGTTAGCATGTTACATTATAAAAAATCCTAAATATTATAGTTAAACCTTTATGGTACTCTTACGGTATTACTAAATCAACTATTCAATCATTATTCATCCAACATATTAAACTCTCAACAACTCTAAGTTTTATGACATTCTTGGTGTCATGAAATGAAACTACATCGACTTCTTCAAACATGATAACAACGTCCTCATTATCATTTTCATGCTGTTCATTTTCTATAACATAAAGTACAAAAAAAATGTTATTAAAACATAGAAACTACTAATACATTAATTATTAAAACATAGAAACTACTAATACATTAATGATACAACACTTAATTATCATAACAAAACTTGTGATTAACATCTAGATGGCTCACTTTTATTATGTTGTTTCTTAAGCATATTCTTGAACTCATAATTAAGTTCTACTTCGACTCTTCATCAATCGCCTAAAATTGATTTTGTTGATACCAGTGGCGGAGCTAGACCTTAAAACCAGGGGTATCCTTATATAAAATCGTATTTTTGTAGGGGTATCCTTTATATAAAATCGAAAAAAAATAAAAAAATTAACACTGCGAACACGACTTTGAGCCGTAGCCCGTGCTACGGCTGGTTCTTAGCTGTCTCCGCCCCTGGTTGATACATTAATAATCAATCACGTCATAAGATCTCTTATCATGCTTGATCCTAGAGACTCAAATGTTATCAAATGCTTTGAAAAAAAGGTCTAAATTATTGTTCAGACGATTTGCGATGATCACCGCATATTTAATTGCATGTATATTCAAAACCACACGAGCGTGGATCTAGTGGTAGGCATCACAATCATGCTAATGAGCTGGTTCTTGGCTTGATGATTGTTTTTGGGCACGTTAAAGTAACACTAGCCTAGAGACAATGCATTGATCACATGTTGATATGTTGTCTTTTGGTTATATTACTAAAATACAAATAAATCTAAAGCTTGTGGTTGTCAAGTTTTTTAAAACTTTATTTATTTTTTCGTTAGATTCAGATATCTTATATTTTATTGTAGGTATATTTATTCGTGCAACGAGGATAACATAAGTTAAAATTTTCTTTTAATAGAAAAAATATACAATGTTACAAACTATTGAAGACGAAGAAAAGCAAAACGAATAAAATAATAATTATCATCAAGTGTGATATGATGAGGGAACTTGATGACATGAAATATGAAAATGTTTAAAGAGAGTGGGCATCTCACTTTTGTATTTCAATGGATTGAAACAACCTCAAAACCATAGGATGAAAGAACACACAATTTTAATCAATTGATAGGCAAGAATATTTAGAATCTAAATTCCAAGAATCAATGCTTTGAATAAAGTAAAAAAAAGGTTCTTGTTTGTGTAGAATATTTGCAAAGATGTTAAATTGGTTGTTAGATGTTAGCATCACATAGTTGGAAAGATTCTTGAGGAGTCACCTTCATAGGCTCCACAATTGATGGCAATCCCATGGACTTTTATGTGTTCAACTTTTCTTAATCATTAAATCCCAAAATGTTAATTTCTAAAACAGTAAATATTTCCTTCTATCTCAATGTGAATGGGTTGACGGTGAAATGATATTTAATGATTTATATGAACCTAGAAATTGGTTCGGGTACAAGAACTCGAACATGACTCGTGTATCCAAAGGTTAATACATACACAATTGTCTAATGCTGGATATACTAAATATAGAGTAAACTGCAATTTTACCCTTGGGGTTAGAGCCCATTAGCACTCTGACCCCCTACCAGGAAAATTTTGCTGTCTGACCCCCCAATTAATGAAAAACTCTGCAATATTACCCCTTGCTGTCAAATGTTGTTTAAAGTCAACATAAGTTTTTAACGGTCAAAGGGTATAATCGTCTTTTCCACTTTAGTAATATATCTTCCTCAATACAACACCCTACATATATCACCCTCACTGCAACCTTACCCCCCCCCCCCCACCTTTTCTTCTCTCCTCTGTTCCTTCTCCGGCGACACCAACAACTTCTTCTCCGGCGATCCAACAGTGACCTTTCTCCGGCTCCGTAGACACGACTGTATATTAAGGTGCTGTGTTATCGGTTTGTAGTCACATAAGGGACCATAAATGATTATAACCCATAAGTGTATATTTTGAGAGCATATTCCCTATTACATATGTATGTATAATTTCATCTCTCGCAATTTGACAACAAAATTGTAATCATCTTTCTGCAGTTGCGCTATCTTATTCGGTTCAGATATTAGAAGATGGTGTGACACCTCTCACCCCAAGTGATGTTTTCATAGATGCTCTAGTATCGCCATTGGGTTTCATCCCTATTACCTCAACTGCCCAGGAAATTATTCCTTGAGACATTTTTGCCGGAATTCTTGTAAAACAATGTAGTTTTTCCATCATCAAACCAGATTTGTATGTCACAACATGTGGGATATGTTGATAAGGACCTAAAGTCAGTTTTGACTATAAAATTCAACATATGTTCTTGCACATTATGAGGATGTTTTGCTTCATTTCAGTTCTTAATTTAATTGCTATAAAATTCTGTTAGTCAAAGGGAAGACTTTTCAAATTCAATATTAGAAAGAATTGAAATGATGTTTGATGTTAAACTTAAGGCTCTCATTAATCATGTTAAATACCAAGTTTAACCCTGAAACTGAAATTATGGCACTGATTGTTGAGTGATGTGGAAATATGCATGCTATAATCCATTCAGAGGCCTAAAATACAACTATTGAAGCATGAGATACAATTGGCTACAGCAAAAATTGTACAGTTTTTTTTTTTTTTTCTATTAAGAAGTTATTTTTTCATCATCAATGTGCTCTTTGAACAGCAGTCTTGAACAGGAGAACATAAATCTTCTGATCCATGGTCTCTAAAGCAGCATTGTCTCTGAACAGAGAAAACACGACTCCGGCTCCGTAGACTCTAACAATTCAGATCTGAGAGAAAGGGAGACATCAACGGCAACGACGGTTGCGATGGTGAACGCAGGGGCGGATGTACCATATGAGAAGGGGTAGCATCCGCTACCCCTTGGCGCTCCGGCGGTAGTGTAAATTTTGGAAAAATTTGACATTTTTAACGTTTTTTCGGTTTTGTTACCCCTTTCTTTTAAGACGTTACCCCTATGAAAGTTTTCTAGATACGCCACTGGGTGAACGTGTAGGTTTGGTGGTGACCTGAGTTCTTGGCTGATCGGTTCAGAAGGTCGCCGGAGAAGGGTTGGGAGGATGATGGGTGATGGTTGATGGCTTGAAGAAGAAGAGGGGATGAGGGGTGTAATACGTTTTCTTACAACAAAGCATAGGGGGTAATAAGAAAGGATAATATAGTCATTTAACACCGGGGGTAATACGTTTGATTACAATAAAGCATAGAGGGTAATATGAAAGGGTAATATAGTCATTTAATATACCATTTAACAGAACTGTTAAGTTATTTGACAACATAGGGTAATATTGCAGAGTTTTTCATTAGTTGAGGGGTCAGACAATAAAATTTTCCTGGTAGGGGGTCAGAGTGCCAATAGGCTCTAAACCTAGGGGGTAAAATTGTTGTTTACTTTTAAATTTATATTTTGTTTTGTAGAATATTACTACTCTAAAATCACAAATTTGCACCCAAAAGACAAACGTTTATAAATGGCTTCTATTAAATTACAAAAGATAACGCTTATTTTTTCATTTAGCTTTTAAGTTTGACGTAAAATATACAATCAATTTTAAATGTTAACATAAAGTATCACTTAAATCTACAAACATAAACGGTCGAACCCATGAATCAGGCGGTTTGAGCGACTTTTAGCAAAACAAGTCTATGTGGTTAACCAAAATTTTGGATTTAGTCACTAGTTTTTTTAAAGCACATGGGTAGTCACAGTAGTTTGCACTTTGTAACGCATTTATTCTTCAACTTTTGCCAAAAGTACATGGATGGTCTCTGTGATACGCACTTTAAAACACATATAGTCACTAAACGTTAGGGACTAAATGCGTTACAAAGTGCAAAGTCACATAGACCATCCTTGTACTTTTGACAAAAGTTAGGTACTAAATACGTTACAAAGCGCAAACTACAAGGACCATCTGTACTTTGGAAAAAGTAAGGATTAAATCCAAAATTTTGGTTAGCTACAGAAACCATCGGTATACTTTACACTAACTAATCATTTGAATTTGTAAGGATTGAAACCATGTAATTTTTTGGAACTCAAACACCATACAACTAAATGTATGTCCCTAACTAAGATACTATGTCATAAAGTGGTGCATTTTCTAAATAAGCAGTAATGAAGCTTGAAAATTTTTATCGGGGAGTCGGAAGTCACCGGACCTAATATTTGGGGGGTCGAAAAGGTATTATACCTAAAAAAATCTATACGAAACGTACATACATAAGAGTTGTGCCCCAATGACTATGAGTTCAAATCCTATAAAAGGCATATATGGTAATTTGATGTGAAACTTATATTTGGTAGACAATTTCTAAATGTATTACAACGCCTCATTGCTGATAACCGTCCTTTCAAGTATTTGTACCACAACTAAATAAATAATAGAGTAAACTGTCATTTTGGTCCCTAAGGTTTGGCCAGTTTTGACACTTTAGTCCAAATTTCAAACCTGTTGTCATTTTGGTCCCTGTGGTTTCGTTTTGTTGCCATTTTGGTCCAAATTTCAAATTTGACCAGATTTTTCAACTTAAAACCTGGTTTTTTTGTCTTTATCCTCAAATGCATTTTGGTCATTTTAGGTTTATTATAACATAATATTGATTAACACCATTAATATATAAACCCCACTATCACTGAAGATCCATCTTCTCAAACAATCACCACCAAATTAAACCTCCATCTTCTCAAACAATCACCACCACCACCGTCGCCCTCACCGCCTCCACCATCACCGCCACCACCCCCGACACCCTCACCTCCTCCACCTTCACCTCCTCCTGAATCGGATTTACTGTTCTTGTGAATCACCTCCGTCAATCACCACCACCACTGAAGATCCACCACCACCACCGTTGCCCTCACCGCCTCCACCCCCGACACCCTCACCTCTTCCACCTTCACCTCCTCCTGAATCGGATTTATTGTTCTTATGAATCACCCCCGTCAATCACCACCACCACTGAAGATCCACCTCAGCTACACCGCCGCCTTCATCTCCAAAACCATCTCAGCTACGTCGTCGCCTTCATCTCTGCCGTCGATCTGACGGAACCCCTTCATCTCCGCGGTTTCTTCACTGCTGATTTAACAGGTTTGGTCGCCCATTTGATTGTCGGAGATTTTGAAGCCATAGGGTTAGGACAATTTGCTTTGGCGGTGGAATTTTGTGGCTGCTTTGAGTTATGTGAGGGTTTTTGAGGGTTTTGGGAGGGTTGGCGGCAGTGGGATGGTGGTGTTGGCGGCAGTGGGATGGTGGTGGTGGGGATGATGCGGTGGTGGGGGTGGGGGTGGTGGTGTGGTGGTGGTGGTGCTTGTTGTTGTTGTTGTTGTTCTGTCAGTGGCATTATTGTTGTTCTGGCAGTGGCATTATTATTTATTAAATTTGAGTTATAATAAATCTAAATGACCAAAATACCCCTGAGGATAAAAACAAAATAGGGGGGTTTAAGTTGGGGAATCTGGCCAAATTTGAAATTTGGACCCAAATGGCAACAAAAATGAAACCACAGGGCCCTAGATGCAAAAAGTTTGAGATTTGGACAAAAGCGGCAAAACTGGCCAAACCTCAGGGACCAAAATGGCAGTTTACTCTAAATAATATAATACATTAATGCAAAAAGGTTGGGGCAATGCTAGTGAAGTAGTGACACAAAGTACATGTATGAATTAATTATGTCTTCTGCTAAAAAAAATTAAATAAATTTCGGTGGTTGAATTAATTATGTCTTCTGTTAACATGTCGATTTAGGAGATTGGGTGGCCAAATAGTGCAACCTGTCGTCATTTTTCTTGTTGATAAAAAGGAGTTAGTGAATTTGTGATGGGGTCTAAGAAGTGGAGGAAAGCGGGTGATGCAAACTGTGGTGCATTTAGAGGTGCCGGAATGATAGTGTCTTTAACCAAAAGCGACCGAACATGGAAGAAGTAAAGGTTCTGGGCTTCCTATGATATGACTCAAAAACCGGTCAAAAGTACATGCTTTGTCTTGGAACCAATGGTATAACTTCGATTAATCTTATATGGGTGTGTAGATCTAGTTTCTTTGTTGTTTTTTGGGTGTATTTCGCGTGTGGTGATGTATCTTTGGTTAGCTGAATTGTTAACAAGATTATGTTAGTTGGCCGTAAAAAAAAAAAAAAAAAAAAAAAATCCGGTTGCTAAAAAAATGATGGATGGTGTTAATAACTTAATGAGCACATCGATCTAATATAAAATAATAAGTTCCCGATTTTTCGATGTTAAATTTATTAAAAGGGTGTTGCTAAACGCACTCTCCCTTTTTAAAATTTTACTAAATGCACCTCCCCCTAAAGTTTTTAAGAAAATACAATCAAACCTTGTATTTTCTATTATGTATATTATATTTTAGTATTGATTTTTAATACGATTTTTTTACCTTTGTAGTCATAAAATTATACAAATTATTTTGATGGGACCTCTTTAATTTTACGAATTGCCAAAGGTGTCTTCGAATTTACAAACATAGCCTACTTTGTACTTTCAAAAGTACACATACATAAAGATAAAAAAAAAATTATTATACGAACTCTTTTAATAATTCTGGTATATTTTTGAACGTGTAAGAGTGAAGTGAATTCATGAATCAAACAAAATCCTAACAACCATGTCACGTTTTCAAACATATAGGAGCTAAAAATCCTTATTCCTGACCGAACTGTACAATATGTTGGTTAAACTTCAGTTGTAATTTATTTCGGTTAAACTTTATTTGTTTTAGTTAAATCTCAACTTTAATTTGTTTTGGTTAACCTTCATTTGTTTTTTAATGTGTTACTCTTTTGTTTTAAACGTAACGAACTCATCATAGTCTTCATCTTATTTTTTTTGAAGTATCGATTCATAAATGCTATATTTCAATTCAATTGATGATTATATTCACTTATTATGTATTATATTTTTGTTTTGATGTATATTTTTTATACATCAACAGTTCGATATATAAAGTGGAAAAAAAAACTTAAACAAAACAGTCAACAAATAATACAAAGCAATATAATCCGGGTAAAAAGAGAAAAAAAACTTAAACAAAACAATCAAGAATTGATAAAAAAACAAACAAGGAATGAACAAAAAAAGGAAAAGCAACCATAAACAATTGAACAAAACAATAATATATAAAAGGTAAAGGGTGGAATTTAAAAAATTATAACAAAACAATAATATATAAAAGGTAAAGCGTGGAATTTAAAAAATTATAAAAATGATATTTTTAGAAATGTAGGTATAAATAATAAAAATGGAGGTGCATTTAGCCACACCAAACTGGTATAAATTTTGGGTTCTCCGACAAAACGAAGGGTGCATGTTGAATTGTTTACCGGGCCATACCAACTTTGGGTTGAAATGGGTTGTTCTAATTAAAATTAAATTCGGATTGGCTGAAAGCATGTTTGTATAATTACTTAACATTTATAATTAAGGGTGGAGATATAATAGGAAGTTTATTTCGCTAGGAAGGATAGGAAGCAATCATAACCGTCCAATTGCACAATCTACGGTCTAGATCAAAATCAAATTAAAAACTGTCATTTAAACACGCTCTCCGGGGTTTCAGGGGTATTATCGTCAAATTTCAAAATAACCGCCGTTGAATATACACAGAAACGCTTCGAAAAAAAGTGCATTACGTTTTACACTTCCATTGAACGATCAAACACATACAGAAATTTGAGAAAATCATACTCCATTGAAGTTCATGGCGTCGTCGAGAGATAATTTGAAGGTTTACATTCGAGTTACTCAAAAGAAATCAGTCTCTGAAAACCCTAAATCATCAAAGAAGCGAAAAACATCATCAGCTGAAGAGAACATAGATGAACAAGAAAATATTAGCCGAAAATCAACAATGAAACAACAATGAACTAGAAAACGCAAAGATATTTCAGACAATGGTATATTTATCTATTTTTGCTCTTTAACTGAATTCAAGTTACGTTTTATGAAGTACAATAGACCTAATATATCATATCCGTTTCGAAAAATAGTTAATGAGTTATATCTTCCCCTATCTTAACATTTTTGTTACTAGAGACTACATTGCGTTTTATGTTAAAACTATGATCTAAGATGCTAATGCTTCTTATGGGATTTATATATTGTGAATTAATGCGTTTTACCTTAATAAATTTGCAGAAACAATGAGATTATTATTATGATAATTGTAATCGAATTTTAGAACATTGAGTTTTATCTTTGAATTTGCTGAGATACATGTGTTGTTAACTATTGCGTTTTATATTAATATATCATAAAAAAACAAAATGAGATTATGTAATGTTAATTTGGTGTGTTAAATAATATGATGTAAAGTATTGCGTTTTATCTTAAACCTGTGAATTGCTGCTTTTTATCTTTATAGTGTTAGCTAATGCGTTTTATCATAAATTTGTTAATTGACATTGTTGACTAATGCGTTTTACATTAATATATCATAAAAAACAAAATGAGATTATGTAATGTTAATTTGGTGTGTTAAATAATATGATGTAAAGTATTGCGTTTTATCTTAAACATGTGAATCACTGCTTTTTATCTTTATAGTGTTAGCTAATGCGTTTTATCATAAATTTGTTAATTGACATTGTTTCATTATTCTATTTAAAGTTAAAAAAACAAGAGGAAAAACAAAAAAGGCCAAGAAAGAAAGTGGTGATAGAATCATCAGAAGATACAGTTTCTGATTCAAAGGATGAAAAATCCAGTCGAGCTATTGTTCTGCATACTTCCAAACAACAACAAGTAAATTCAGGTAACATAAAACGCATTTAACAAATTTCATGAAAAAAAATATATGTTTTTAACACAATTCAATGTATCAGATGATGATTTTGTTGATCCACAACCAAGAGTTAATCTGACAAAAAATCAAAAGAAGGAAAAGGCAGAATCAAAACCAAAGAGATCACTGAGGAAAGATAAAACAAAAGAACAACCAGAACAACAACCATATTATGATTACGACGGAAAAAAATCAACATAAAATGTGCAGTCAATAATCTAAAAGATTATATTGAAGGTTTGTCAAAAGGGCAAAGGAATGTTGTTAGAGAAATAGGGTTTGAGAGCATACTAAAATTCAAGCTGCATTCAGTTCCACGCAAATTCGGATATTGGCTGGTAAAAAACTTTGATGCTGAAAATGATGAGATAAATATTGGAGATGAAAAGATTAAGATCACAGCTGAATTTATCCAAAAGGTATTTCAAATACCAAATGGAAAAACAGAGATTGTGGAAAAACTGAGACCAAAAGACACTGATCTTATAATTAAATTCTGGCGCGGTCAATTCAGCAAAGATATTTTGAAGAGAATGTATGCGCACAACTTGATTAGTTATTTAAAATCAAGAAATGAGCTTGGAAGATTGTTCAAACTAAATTTCTTGGTTATATTTTTTACGATCATGGCGGAGGCAATGCAAAGTAGTAATGTTAATCAAAGATTCTTGCCATCAATGAAAAGTGACAAAAAAACCCAGGATTTTAATTGGTGTGAATATATTCTGACCGTTTTAAGGCGCACAAGAAGACAATGGCCTGGAAATGAGAAGCTCTTCAATGGACCTATTGCATTGTTAGCAGTATGAAATCTGATCTTTCATTATTGCTACATATTTGCTGAATGCTTGTTTAGGCTGCTTGTTTATAATCTTTGTTTGTTTAAAACTATACTTTATAAAACGCAATGTATATTTTAAAACGCAATGATCTTTCATTTGTGTTTGTTTATATTCTTTGTTTGTTTAAAACTATTCTTTGCTTGTGTAAGACGCAATGTTTTTGTAAAACGCAATATATTTAAAGTTACAAAACATTAGTTTTGTAAGTTGTTTACAATGATTTATATTTTAAAACGCAACAAAATTTGAATTGATTATTTTTCTAAAACGCAATGATTCATACAGATACTATATGCTTACAAAAAACAAGGATTTGACGATGCTGAAAACACTGAAGAGTTCTCTCTTGATAAAATTGACTCTACAACATTACAAGAATTTGAAGATGAATTGGAAATTGCTGCGCAAAATGAGGGGAGATGTCTTGTAATGGATAAAGAGAAAAAAGTCAGAAAGAATAAACAAAAAAAGAAAGATGAAAATGATGAATTTTATGTTTATCCATCTGAATCCGAGAATGAAAACGAAGAAATTTTTGAAGATGAATCTGAAGAAAAAGATGAAGACGATGCTGAAGAACAACCAATCACCTTACTTAAAGCTGCAACAGACTGGATTGATCAAGAGAATCAAGAGAATGTTCAAAGCAGCCCAATTATAACCAATGAAACTGAGAAAACACATACAGAAAGTGGAGGATCATGGGGGCAATTCTTTATTAAACCATCAATAGGAAATAAAGATAAAATGTGGGGAGACAGTCAAAGCCGACTGCGTAATTTCATGCCATCACAAAATCAAAGTGAAGGTCTTTCTGACATTCATTCAACAAAAAGTGGCGATGAAAATATGAAGAACATTAAAGATAAAAAAATCACATGAAGAATATCTTGTGACTGCTTTGGATGATCATTTTAAAGGATTTGAAGATATTTTCGAAAACATCCAATCACGCATAGATGAGATTGTCGAAGAATATCCAAACAGTGAAGCTCTTCATAACAAAGTAAACGAATGAGTGTCATTGATTGAAAAATTCAACCATCAAGCAAAAAAGCACATGAAAGTTAATATTGATTCAACTATGATGGAAACACCATCAAGATTTCTAAATTTGAGCTAAAATGAAGACACCGAAAATCAAATCATTTCAACACCATTGATTGTAAAACGCAATGATGATGATACAAAACGCAATAAGGATAGCACACATGTAGTTCAGTCCTCTAATCCAGAAAAAATCAGTGAGAATGAACCTGCATCTGTTCTGCAAACACACATTGAAAAACCTTCAATGGTACAATCATCATTTAGCGAAGAAACTCCATCATTAATGTTGGAGATTATTAAAAAGACAGATGAAGAAGAAAAAAAATCAAATCAAAAGAAAATTCACGATGATGAGGTACCATCCTTTGATTTGAAAATTTCTCAGTTGTCTTCAAATGTTGATGAAAATGAAGTTGAAGTTGATGCTACTCGCCACGCTGCACAAACCGAAATTCAAGTGGAATCTGAAAATAAAACAATCGAACAAGATGTTCAAATTACTGGAATACAAACAATGTTTGATAGAATTGAAGAACAAGATACTGAAAAGGAAATCAGTGATCTACTTCAAAACACATCATTCCTCAACCCACAAGAAGATCCATATAAAACACCTGCAAAATCAGTTCATCAAGAACAACCAACAAGTGATATAAGCAAAACAGAAGAAATAATCACAAGGATGGTACGACCAGATCGAGAGAAAAATGTACCAGAAGTATTTTGTTCACCATACTATCTAAGACAAGTAGCAATGAAGGAAGCAAGAACGACACACGAAAACAACATATCGGGATATGCTTTCCATGCAAAAGGATAAATTATGTAAAAATTCATTTATATACACTAAAACAAAAAAACAAAAATCAAAATATTATAATTTAATTTTTTTTTTTTTTTGCAGGGATACTCTCTTTGAAATTAAACATCATGTATTTCTATATAGATATGCTGCTGAAACAATGAGGCCAGGATTAGAAATCACCGGAGAAGTAATCAATTGTTGGTCATATATTTTGAATGAAGAAGAAAAAAGAAGATCAAAAGACAACAAAACTCCAAGATTTTTCTGTACTATTCGAATGCTGGTATGATATATAAAACGCAATTTTTCTGTATTCGTATAATGAAGTATTTTGAAGTTTGATTGAATGAAGTTTTATAAAACGCAATTGCAGTTTTTATTTCTTAAATAAAACGCAATGCTTACTTTGTTTGAATGAAGTTTTATAAAACGCAGCTGTATGTTTTATTACCTTCATAAAACGCAGCTGTATGTTTAATTACCTTCATAAAACGCAATAATATGTTAATTTGTTTAATTTTATGCAGGCTTTACCATCGAGTGAAAAGGAAGAAACTGAAAATAAAGAAAAGATGATAGAAGCATTCACAATGAACATAGAAAAAATTCTTCAAGGTGCAAAGCTAAAAAGCATAAAGGATTTTAAAATTATCCTTGTCCCGATTCTCTATATACAGCATTTCTTTGTGATATCCTTCAATCTTGAAGAGAAACAAATATTCATCATTGACAACAGTGCGAAAGAAGAAACAAATGAAGCTAAATATGGGAATGTGCCTGAAAATACAGTAAGTATTCTTACTTATGCTTTTAAAACACAAATATAAACCACCTAATCTTTTTGCTTTGTTTTTTTTTCTGTAGAGGAATGCTTTGGCAGCTTACCTTAAATCTGTTGGACATGAAAAAGCAGATGATATAAAGGAAATAACCCCTGTTAGAATGCAAATGAAATGGAGGACACAACATAATGGCATTGACTGTGGTATATTCACTATGCGTCATATGGAATGTTATCATGGAGAACCGGTCGAAAAATGGGATTGTGGGTTTAACGTGGAATATGAAGAACCTGCAATTATCAAGAAGGGTAAAAACAAAAAACCAGTCAACAAGCAGACCGCACAACTTGAAGATTTAAGAAGAAAGTTCATCGCGAAGATATTATTGCACGAAATCAACGAACAAAAAGATTATGTTATTGAGGACTCAAAGAAGTTTCGAGACCTCAGTGCGAAACTTAAAAAACAATCTTATGACACTAGTTTAGATAGGATTAAAGACAGGCTTGCTCTTGCTGGTTTACTTTGATTTTAAAATGATACTTATTATAAAACGCAATGTTTTTTCATTTAGCATGGTTTTTATACAACTCATTATTTTCTTGATCTTGCTAGTTACTTTGATTTAGAAATGCTACTTATTATAAAACGCAATGTTTTTTCTTTTGGGATAATTTTCATATAAAGCAATATTTTGATGATATATTTAAAATGAACTTATTTGTTTGTTATTTTAAAACGCAATATGTATCCTTTAAAATTATTTAAACATTATTTTGAAAAAAAATTATAAAATATATATAAAATTTATAAAACGCAACATTTTAATAGTATGCTATAACTCAACATTGTCTATTTAAATTATTACAATGTATCCTTTAAAATTATTTAAACATTATTTTGAAAAAAAATTATAAAATATATATATAATTTATAAAACGCAACATTTTAATAGTATTCTATAACTCAACATTTTAATAGTATGCTACTTATTATAAAACGCAATGTTTTTTCTAATTATTCATTTCCAAACATATAACGCAATATATTTATAACGCAATGATTTTTTTTTATAATTTTATAACACAAAAAACAAATTAAAAACATATGAATAGTAGATAAAACAAAAAAATAAACTGATAGCTTAATGACAAGAAATTGATTAGACCAAAAGCCTTAAAAAGCCTTTTGGATTCCTGATATAAAATACTGTATGATTGAACAATCAATTCAAAGAAAAAAAATAAAAAATAATCATTTTTATTATTAAGACAGTTGATTCAAATTCATCTACCAATCGATTATATAAGAACAGAAACCCTAAACTATTTTCACATTGCTCTCATCATACACCAAAATACACCAAATACCCAACACACACAAACCCTAAAATGGCTAATCAACAACTATCAGTTTGGTGGGTTAAAAGAGGCAATTTCGTTCTTCAATTCCTAGATGGAAAAAAAATAAAATACCATTCCGTTGCTCCTGTTCTTCAAAACTGCAATGAAAATGTTTTGAAAAGGATGAACGAAATAGGTATACCACCTTCTTGTTACACAGATCAAACAGCCGCACTGTTCAGAATTCTACACAAAAGATTTGGTAATCCGAATCAAACTGCAACTGAAGATGCCCAGGTTACATCTTGGGAGTTCATTGAGGAAACTTTCAAAGTTTCAGTGACTTGGGACGATGGTGATATGGAGATGTATGACCCAAAGGACATATCTACCAGTGAGGATCTACATTTTTTGAAGCAGTTATCTGAAATACCAATCATCAACAACTCTGCTAGCAAATTTGCAGAGAAGCTTCAAAACGCAGTAGTCTCACAGGTTGAACTTTGGGTTGAATCTGAAAGTGATGAGGAAATCCCTGATGGAAGCTTCGGGTTCTCATTCGATGAAGAAACAAACTTTGATCCATGAAGCTGATCATGCTAGTAATTTTTATTTAATTTTGTGGTTTGAAAACATCATCTTTGTTTAAAACTATCATTATCTATATAACGCAATGTTTATTATATCCACTTGCATTTCTTGTTTAATTTTATGTATGATATGTGTGATAATAAAACGCAATAATCAAAAAATACCATTTAAAGTATATTGTTCTATGTATAAAACGGAATAACAATATACTGTTATCATAAAACGCAATTAACCAAAAAAAGCTGACAAGTGATTTGGAAATCCCTGATGGAAGCTTAGGGTTGTCATCATTTCATGTTTAATTTGATCTATGATCTGTGTTACAATAAAACGCAATAATCAAAAAATACAATTTAAAGTATATTGTTCTATGTATAAAACACAATTAACCAAAACAAACTGATATTTATGAAGGATATCGCAAAACGCAGTAACAAAAAGAGATGAAACATATACATCATAAAACGCAATGACAATTTTTTTTTACTTATTGATATCTGATTTTGACAGAATTTGTATACATAATTACATTGCATTGCTAGAACCTATAGCATTAGAAGAAACCTTATCTTTACATGTGCGACTGTTATGTCCTTTTTCACCACATACACGGCACGATTTCTGGATCTTTGATGATTTCTGAATTGCAATCTCACGATTAGACTTGATCTTTTTTGTACACCGCATCCTTTGGTCCTTATTTTGATCGGGACACGAATCATAGAGTTTGATTTTTCTAAGTTCCCTCCAATATCAGCAAATCTTTCTTTGCGACTAGGAGGCGGCGCAGCAACCATAACCTCATCCGCTTTATCAATATAACTTTTAATATGATCCTCGTAACGACACAGCTCATCTAAATCGCCAACCAGCCTGTTAACCACATACTCATTTGCAACAACGATTTCTCTATAAACTTTATCAATTTCACTATTCCTACCAATTTCATCAAACCGAATATTGGAATGATTTGATCCAACAGAAACAACATCTCTCATCCATCTTCTATGAACATATCTTCTAGGAAACTCAGTTATATCATCATACCGTAATACGTAAAATATATGGCGGCACAATATACCAAATTGTTCAAACCGTTTGCAAGAACAACTTATACTTAAACCATCTTCTTGTTTGCTGTATTGCACCTGTAAATAAGATTAAAAAGCTATATAAAATTAGTGAAATGAAATATAAAACGCAATGAATAATAAATATAATACAGATATAACTATATGATCATATAATGATAAAACGCAAAAAAAGATGGAAAAATAAAACGCAATAGATATTTAAAACAATATAATTTTAAAAAATACCTTGAAAAAAGATGTGCATGGCTGTCTAAAATCCTTTATTTCAAAATATTGAACATCACCCACAATATCAAGAGACTTTGACATACACTTTGTAATGGCAGCATCAATTTCAATCTGAATATCCTTAAAAATTGTTTTGGTATATATTTCTGATGCTTGTTTCTCCAATACAAAGTCACTCCAGGGCTTAGACTCAATATACCTTGTATCATGATCATTCCTCCTATGCTCATGCCTTTGAATATCCATTGCACTCTCAAAATGAGTGAAAAATTCAACAAGTGTACATCTTGGATTGCAAATCTGACCAAAGAACACTACAACAAAAATGGCTTTTTAGGACCTTTTCTGTGGGACGCTTGTAAAAGAGGGTCCTAAGAAACTATTTAACAGGACTAATGAACTTTTGGGGTCCTTTTATAATATACTCTACTAAACCGGTGTCCTAAAAAACTATTTAATAGGATGGTTGATTTTTTGGGGTCCTATTATCATATAATTTAATAGGACACTTAAAATGTAGATCCTAATAAAGTACTTTATAAGACATTTAGTTGTTAGTGTCCCATTATGTGGTACTGTATTAGGACACTCGATCATTTGGGGTCCTATTATAACATAACTTAATAGGACACAATGTAGTTAAGTCATAAATGTTCAGTTTTATAGGACCCTTTCTAGTCGAAGTCATATTAGAACTTAACTTAATAAGACACTTGACACTTGGGTCTTATAACTTTAAACTTTATAGGACGCTTAATCATTGTGGTGTTATTATAATACACCGTAATAGGACATTCGATATTTAAGTCATAAAACATTAGGTTTATAGGACGCTTATTCGCTAGAGTTTTATTATAATATAACTTAAAAAGACACTTTACACTTGTGTCTTATAAATTTAACCTTTATAGGACGCTTAATCATTGTGGTGTTATTATAACACACTGTAGTAGGACACCTGATATTTGAGTCATAAAACATCAGTTTTATAGGACGCTTATTCGCTAGAGGTCTATTATAACATAACTTAATAGAACACTTGACACTAGGGTCTTATAACTTAACCTTTATAGGACACTTAATCATTATGGTGTTATTATAATACACCGTAATAAGACACTTGATATTTGAGTTGTAAAACATTAGTTTTATAGGACGTTTATTCGCTAGAGTTTTATAATAACACTAGGTTATTGACCCGCTTAATGATGGCCTATGAGTGGTGGTGGTGAGTGGTGGTGGTGGTGGTGGTGGTGGTGAGAGGTGGTGGTGGTGGTGGTGGTGGTGGCCAGTGAGTGGTGGTGGTGTGTGGTGGTTGTGAGTAGTGGTTGTGGCCGGTGGTAGTGGTGGCCGGTGAGTGGTGGTGGTGGTGGTGGTGGTGAGCAGTGGTGGTGGTCGGTGAGTGGTGGTCGGTGAGTGGTGGTGGTGAGTAGTGGTGGTGGCCGGTGGTGGTGAGTAGTGGTGGTGGGCGGTGAGTGGTGGTGGCGGTGGTGCTGGTGAGAGATGGTGGTGTGAGGTTTGGGCATCTAGGGCCCCAAAGTGCCCAAAATATATTTGTGTAATTATAGGAAATCAAGAACCACCTAATTTTATAAGAATAATGCCCAAAAAAGCGTATATTTCTAGGCGTTTTAGATGAGGGGCCAAAAAGACATCTTTCTAGGCGTATTAGGTGTCCCGCCTGGAACCCTTTGTTTTTTCTCCACTAAATTACCAAATTTTCCAACTAACAATTTCAAATCTAGGGATGGCAAAAATACCTGAGCCCGACGGATATACCCGAAACCCGACACAAATAGTACGAGTATACCTGATACACGACGGGTATTGGGTCGGGTATGGGATTAGATTTAAATTTTTTTGTGGGTATGGGTCGGGTATGGGATTAGGTGATACCCGACCGATTACCCGAAACCATATATCCGTTTACCCGCACTATATACCCGATCATATAACCGGATTTTTTAATTTAAATTTTTATTTTCCATTAACCGTTGTCTATTAGTATTTTTATTTTTATATGTTCATACTCTATACTATATATAGTATACATATTGGAAGGGAAACTTAGGTCATTTGCCACTTTCCTTAAAATTGATTCAATGCATAATGTACAAGTGTTTAAAGCACATCAATCTTTGATCCAAGCTTTGGGCGGCCAAATTATTCATTTAACTTTTGAATTCCCGCCCATCCTTTACACCCACCCATTACTGAATTCTTCTTTTTTATTTGGAGAGAGAAAATGAGAACAAAAGAGATCAAGAGAAATAGAGAGATTCTTCACTCATAAGATTCAACTGGTTGTGGCAGTGACAAAGGAGTTTTAGGGCTTTCTTAATGACCTAAGGGCGGCGATTAGCGGTGGTTTTACGCTCGAGTAACAGCGGCGACCAAAAATGCTTAGATTGGCCGCTGCATTTGATTAGGGTTCAGGCGGCGGCGTAGGAAAGTATATGCCGTATACTAAGGCAATGGAGATAAAATCGTTTTCTGGCCACGATCATGATCGATAGGCGCAACATGGGTCATTACCAACCAGATCTACGACAGTGTCGGGTGTATGTGCTTATTTACGGCTAGCTCAGGTAAGATTCAACTATTTTATATGTCATACCAATGAGATTATTTGTGCAAACTGTTGATTGTCTCTTCTTGTATGATTTTTGGTGAATTTGGAGGCAGAGTTAATAGTTGAAAGTTGTTACGAAATTGTGTTATCAGCTGCAACATTACTGAATGCTTTTCAGTGGTGAGTAGTGGCGGTTTAGGGTTCTTACAGGAGTAAATCTGTAGCTTTAGATTAGGAAGACTGAGGCTTGGTTGTGGTTACGGAGCTCTAGCGATTCAAGATGAGGAGCTGCTGCAATGGCTTTGTCAGCTGCAGCAAACATCAGATCGAAATTGCATGTTCACAGTTTACTCAATCATGGTAAATTCTGACCAGTTTAGTCCCTTCTATTACACGTGATTTCTCTGATTTATTTTTAATTTCTTTGTTACTTCAGATTAGTTTGGAGGGTTGCATTTACCAGAAATCATTAGTGGAGTGAATTATACGGGATAACAAAATGCTGGTTGTCCATCTACCCGAGGTATAAACATTATCGTTTTAGATCAACTTATTAGAAGTTACACTTGTTTGGTGGAAGGTCTAAACCAACTCACAAGAGTATATGGTAACTAACGTTGATTTGGTTATAAGAAAGAAACGTGTGAGGTTCATACTTGATAAAAAAAGCTTGGGCGGAAGTCTGTGTGTGGGTGATAGTATTGACAATATTACATCAGTGGTATTATTGCCGGTGTTAATCGATCAATGCACAACTTTGGATGATCCAGCTAACCATATCAGAAGGTTAAATAGGAAGGAACCATGATAACTTCAAGTAATATTTTAATCAGATTTTTGGTAAATTATATAAACTAGTAATATGACCCGCGGGCGTTGCGTCGCGGACCTATTATAAACATCAGATAGATTAGTCCATGCGTTATGTGATGCATTAATCTTATGAAAACGCATGTTCCAACATATCTGATCTAAGTCAATGTAACCTATATAAGCATTGCAGTTTCAACAAAAAGTAATGTAAATCAAATTTATATCGTATAAAAGAAAGGGAATCGAATTCGAGTTGGTTTGTTTAGTGAGAGTTCTACTTAAACACTACACCACCCTTACCTTTGCATCAAGACTTAGCAGAGTCGAAATGTACAATAACCCAAATTTATACCGTCAATTGAAAAAAATATAATATTTGACCCGACTTGTTTCCGAACAAAATTTACGTACGTAGACCGATCGAAAACATACATAAAAATTAGAATGAACACGTATTATATTTGCTGCAACAATATGCATGATTGCCACCCAAGTGAGTATAAGACTGTAATTTTGTTAGAATCATTTGAACTCCATTTGATTGCACTTGAGTGTCTAATACGCACACATTTAATTTACCATGATCAATAATTCAAATTCACGATTAAGATAACTGACATGTCTTTGTAATTATCCCAAATTGTTAAATGTAAAATAAGCCACTAGCATTATTGAATTTCATAACTAAAAGATTACTAGCAACTTTTCAAACATTATATACTGGTTTTTTCTTATAGCTTGTTTAGTACTCCCTAGGTTCAGTCAAACCAAAAACCAATAAATATATTTATTTTTCAGGTTGCATTGTTCCAGTTATGGGATATGGGATCATCGCAAGTTGCTCTGTCATTTGGTAAAGTCATCAGGTGTTTTCTTGTTATCGTTTCAGCTTGTTGCATCGTATGTTTTGGACCAGAAAAAGAAATGGAGTGAGATATGCTTGGCATATGACCTTTATACTTTGAACAAACTAGGGGTGTAAATGAGCCGAGCTACTCGAGCTCAGCTCGAAATGAGTCACAACTCACTATTGATTACTTTTACTTTAATTGCATCCTTTTGAACTTGATTCTTAAACTAGAAAAGTGACTTTGTTTTTTTATTAATTAGGTGATGGATTGACATTAGAAATACAAACTGCCAATCTGTTACTTGAAACTCATGAGTCATGGCGGTGGTGGATATCTTCCACAATTGACCTCGTGTCGTTATTGCATGCACAATGAAAACCTTTCTTCGTTTATGTGTTCTTTCTATGCAGGGCTGCACCACTGGCATCTATTACTATCCACAGTCTGCGAGTGTTGTATACCGTAGGTGAGGACTAGCACAGGTAATATGTTGGTTTTTGGTCTACCTGTTAGGTGTTTGGGCTAATTATATATGTTGGTTTTTTTGTTTAATTCTTTTGAATCAAGAACAATGAGTTTCGTTAATTAAAGAATTTTATATTTTTAAATTAATACTAATGCTTGTTTATATGGTTGATGATGGCAGGGTAGATATCATGAGAAGCTTTGGAGCTAACTTCTAAGACAATGAAATTATCACCCAAAGGAACATTTAGACTTCTCGTGTAAACATTTAGAATTTGGAATATGTTACTCATTACACAACGTTTATGCTAACATTTGGAATATTTTTCAGATTGAACTTATTATTGAAGTTATAATATTACGATTTCTATATTTACAATTTTATTGAAGTTTTATTTTGTATTTTTTATTGTAAATAATGTGAATTTTGTGACTATGTGCAAGTAAAAGTAGTACATGTATTTAACTATAACAATTACCGACACAAAATGTTTTTTTTTTATATTGTGGCAAACGAAAAGTGTCACTAAAACTAGTATGGATATGTAATTAGGATTACGTTTTAATGGCACAAAAATTGGGCCACAAAAATCTTTTATTTTATTGTGGCAAAAAAAAAAAGTGCCACTAAAAGCCTAAAAATTGTGTGGCATATTGAAAAAGTGCCATTAAAAGGCTTTAGCGTCAACGCTTCTAGTGGCACTATTTTTGTGTGCCACCCATTCCTACAAGAGTCTTTAGTGACACTTTTTTATTTTTTTGTGGCAGTTTTTGTTTGTCACTAAATGACAATTTTTTTTGTAGTGTATGTTCTTTTTAGGACGCTATTTAAGTTGTCTATAGACATATTATGCAACCATAAAATTGGTTTCATAATCTTATTTGGTATATTAGGACCCTTTTCTTGGTACTAAATTAGCTATAATGTTACATCATAAGGGTCCTATCAATTAATTTCTAAGGACGCTTGTAAGTGTCTCAAAAGATTAAAAGTATGTAAGCACATGTTAGAACATCGTAAAAGTGTCCTAATATGTTTTTATTAGGACACTATTTTGGTTGTTCAAAGACATATTACGCGACCATAAAATTGGTTTCATAATCTTATTTGAGATGTTAGGACGCTTTTTTAGTTCCGGGACTTATTACGACCCCTTTACATGAAACGCTTTTAGCGTTGGTCCTATTAAATGAAAGGTCCTATAAAATAGCATTTTAGGACGCTTTTGCGCGTACTAAAAACCCAGTTTTCTTGTAGTGGAAGTAATTCTTGCTTTCACATCTTGATGTAGTACGCATAAGACCAGCCAAATCCTCTCCATGGTAATAAGCAGGAATCCAATCAAATCGAAGATCGTACATATCTTTTAACCACTCATGATTTTCCAATCGAAAAGTAGACATTATTGAATGCCACTCAGTTTCAAAATCTTCTGGAATAATAGTATCATTCCAAACAACATGAGTCATTCTTGTATTAAAATCAGTGTTTGCTGACAAAACAGGACCAACCTGAATAAAAAGTAATAAAATTATTAAACATAAAACGCAATAATTTAAAACCCAATATATTGAAAATGATAAACATAATGCATTGATGGTAAAACGCAATTGGTTTGTTATTCTATTGATAAAAATGTTTGGGGATCTTATTGTATAATACATAAAACGCAATAATAAAACAATTTAAATTTGCAGTTTGTTATATCATAAAACGCAGTTAATACCTTTGTCTTCAATTTCTCCCATATATGCCACATACATAACATATGCCTACTTCTTGAAAGTACATCCTTAATAACTCTCTTCATTGCAGCATCTTGATCAGTAACAACAACTTTAGGCTCACTTCCAAAAGCATTAACAAAGCACCTTAAAAGCCATCTATAAGAATCTGCAGTCTCCGAACCAAGTAATGCACCACCAAATGTGACATTCCTAAAATGATTATCAATACCAGTAAATGGTACAAAAACCAAATCATACCTGCATAAAAAACAAATTAAAAAAACATTAGAAAAATTAGAACAGGATATATAACGCAATAGAATATATAACGCAATAAATGAAAAAAACTTACTTGTTTGATTTATAAGTAGCATCAAAACCAAATATGTCACCAAACACTGTATAATTTGTTTTTGATTGCTCATCAGCCCAGAAAAGCCCTTTCAATCTTCTATCTTCACCAATAACATAATCACATGTGAAACCAGGACAACATTCTTTCTTCCTAATAAGACGCCTAACTACCATTTCTGCATCATACTCTCCGATGTAAAGATTCAAATCCCTTCTATAATTCTTACAATCAACTTTACTAGCACCAACTTCACCAAAACCACCATACATTGTTTTCATAATATTGAATGCTTTAACAGGTCCAATATTGATTGCAGACAATCCAGATATAAAACTTTCTTTCACATAATCGATACTTCGGGCAGCCGGCAAGAAATGAATATCTTCATCTTCAACAAAGATATGATTATGTTCTTCTTCGAAGTAGTAGATTTTAAACATATTATTGTTCTCTAATATTAATTTCACATGAGCATTGCATCCAACTCTTTTTGAACCTCTATTAGGTCTAACAATCTTTTTACTATTCTCAACTGAACCAGAATCTATTTCTTTGCTAACATGAAATCCTTCTTTTGAACAGACAATATATCTTATTTTCACTAAACCACCACCATTTTTCCAAGAGGTATTTTTTCTTGCAGAAAAACCTGCAGCAAGTGCATATCTCTGATAAAACGCAAAAGCCTCATCAAATGACTTAAAAAACATTCCAACAGCAGGTGTAATGGATCCACTGACTTTAGGTTTGAAAAACTTTCTTCCACTGTTTATGCATACACGTTCCTCCCACTTGAAAATGTTATCTGAAACAATTAAAAAAACTATAAAACGCAATACCTCTTACATAATAATGTTTTTAGTGATAAACCTAAAAATATGTTAATAAAAATTTAAAAATACAAACCTTTAAAGTTTATATATAAACTAATATGGATAAAAGCATAAAAAGCAATACGTTCAGGAAAACGCATCATGTGATCTGAAACACTTAACAAATAATCATAAAACGCAATACAACCTATATAATAATGTGTTTAGTGTTAAATCTCAAAATATGTTAATAATAATTTAGAAATACAGACCTTTAAGGTTTGTATATGAACTATTATTGATAAAAGCATAAAACGCAATACATTCAGTAAAACGCATCAAATGATGAACAAACAAAAATTGTACAACAATAACAGTTATAGCTTTATATTACATAAATCTTAAACTAAAAAGTTTGTATGCATATAATTTAATTAATATCATAAAACGCAACTCTTCGCTAAAACGCAATAAATGATGAAGAAACAAAACAAACAAATTATGTTAAATTATACAACAATAACAATTAAACTTATGAAAAATCAAATATTAATTACAGAAACACGAATTATAAAACGTAAAACAATGAAATTCGGAAAAAAATAACAAAAATTTACTCAAAATTGAAGCTAAACATACCAGCAGAGTCTGAAGAAGACATTGAAGTTATCGAATTGACGAACGATACAAGATTAATGTTTGAAAGGAGCTGAATTTGCGATTGATGGCGATTTAGGGTTATAGAATCTTCAATTATGTTATGAGAGTGATGAACTAAGAAAAGAGGTAACAGAATCTATAATCGAATTAGAACGAAGATATGATAATGTAAAAAGACGAAAAAGCCCACGCGTCCAAAAATTTAAAAAAAGATGATGAACGGCTAAGATTGCTTCCTATACTTCCTAGCCAAAATGAACTTCCTATTTGATCTTTTCCCTTATAATTAAACAGAAATTCATTTAAAAACAAACAAAATTTCTTATCTTAATCTTTAACAAATTTAAGTACATTTTCTCCATCGTCGTAAAAAAGGTTTTTTTAACGGCAAGGCAAAAGATATATTATTAAGAAATAAAAAGGCCAGATTCTAGCAAGGAGTTAGAATGTACAATCCAGTCCAGTGAAGATACAAAAATTTTACATACGTAAATTAAAACAACTCAAATCATTCCATTCCACCATCACCATGTTAAGCCTTGCTTTATTTTTCATCCACATAAATGAGTTTACTATTTTCTTCCAATATCTTGTCCGGTCCGTTTTTAACGTAGCAAAACAATAGTAAAAAACTAATATTACCTATGGTAACAACAACAATTGACAATAATGCAATAAATAATGATAAATTTACTAAAACTTTAAGTACTAAAAGAAATAAAAAGATATACAATTAGAGGATTTATTAAAAAATCAAATTCAAATGTTATAAATGTTGAAAGGTGATGAAGTTTGTTTTCATCAAGTTACGTATTATTAGCATACTAAAAACACTAAAAGGATTTAGAAAAATATTATAAAAAGTAAGAGCATTCACATCCATCCCACCATATTTTCACCCTAAATTACACTAAAAAACACTACATTTTCTCTCTTCTTTTCAATTAAATAATATTTTTTATACCTTTATCATTACATTTTCTCTCTCCTTCACTCACAACCACTTTCAAAATATATTAAAAAATTATAGGGGGTGAACAGTGTCCCCCCAAATATACAGATGAACAGTAACATTTTCTCTCTCATCCACTCACAACCACTTTTTATACTTTTTATATTTTAAATCCTGTGGTCTATGAAACTTGTAAGCATCGATCTCATTGATTTGTATATTAGTATTTTTTTTATCAGCAAATTACCACTTTTATTCCACCCCAAATATATACAGTCGAATTTTACCATTGAGGTTCTACCCTTCTAGCAATATAGCAAACACCTTTGATATTCACCCAATGTTACGAGAAAAAACATTATATTTATAAATTGAAATTCATTCGATTATCCCGGTCCATACGTGTGTTCTTTAGTCTATGTTTACTCCATATGAAGGCCAAAGACTGTAGTTCCACAAAAATTCCATTCGCTGATGTTTTCTTTCCGGCGAAGATGACTTTGTTTCGAGCTTTCCAAATCACCCAACATGTGGATACCACAATTAATTGGACCATCCGTTTTTTTGTTCGGATAGTTGCAAATTATTGTAGATTTTGAGTAGATCTCTCACTTCAAAAGCATATATGGGTGGAATTTTACACCACGTGCTAACTTTTTGCCATACTACCGTGGCTACATAGCAAGATATGAAGAGATGATTTGCATCCTTATCTATCTCCCCACATAATCGGCACATAATCGTTCCGTAGAGCATGTTCCTTTTTTGTAGACCTTTCAGTGTAGCGAGACGATCTTGTTCAACTCTCCAAACCAGTATATTGACTTTTTTGGCACCCCTTTGACCCAATCGTATGGGAAAACGGGATCGCATGTCTTCCAAGTAATTCTAGACCTGAGGCAACTGAGAATTCACCCCTTGTATTCAATGTCCATTCCCATTTATCCCGACCCGTCTGAATAGATATCCTGTTCATTATTTGTTGTATTCCTATCCACTCGTCGAGTTCTCTTGTGCTCCCCGGACTCCACTTCCAATCCCAACTTTCCATTCGCATCCTAACCGTTGCACACTTTTGCTTTTCCAATTTGAATAGTGCTAGGAACTTATCCATAAGTGAGTATTCTCCATGCCACTAATCGATCCAAAAACTTATTTCCTCGCCACCTCCAAGTCTTCCTTTTATTAGCATGGTAGAATTCACATTTTGTTCCAATATTCCTTTTTCCTACTTTATTTATGCCACTCAATGAGTCCATGCCACGAAACGCGGACGACGCAGCCAGTTTAGGTGAATGAACTATTATTTAGTAATATTTTGGTGAGGTTTTTTTTTATAGAATATTAAAAATAATTTTAAACGCCTTAAAACCCTGATAAAACGCGAAATAAAATACCCGGTAATCAGTTAACTACATGTATATTGCATGTATATGTGTATAATATGTATGGAAGAGAGAGAATGTTTGAGTGTGGGGTGTAGGTGGATTTTGGTGAGTTTTTTTTATAGAATATTAAAAATAATTTTAAACGCCTTAATACCCTGATAAAACGCGAAATAAAATACCCGGTAATCAGTTAACTACATGTATATTGCATGTATATGTGTATAATATGTATGGAAGAGAGAGAATGTTTGAGTGTGGGGTGTAGGTGGCGGCTATATAAGCCCACCACTTCACCCATAGTTGCCAAGTGCTGCAATTTACATGAGACATAATCATTTAAGATCTCCTAACACTCCATACATACACCATTCGAAGATCAACCTTTTCAAAAACCATTTTCTTCTCTTTTTTGATACTCTCGGGTGAAGAACACCAAGAACACACCCACTTCCCTTTTTCAAACTTGTTTTATAAAAATCATGGCCATTCCAAGTTAGTTTCCGGTCATTTCGAAGATTAAAAGTTGATTTCAAGGTGATTCAAGGAGGAACAAGCTTGTTTATCATCAAGATTCTCATCATAAAACCCACTTTGATTCTTGAAGGGTATAATATTTTACTTCTTTTAAAACACATTTGATGATGATGATGATGATGAGTGTGATTCTCAAATACTTGGATTTTCACTAGGGGTGTGCAATAACCGAACCGTTAATCGAAACCAAACCGTTAATCGAAACCAAACCGAAAACCGACAAAACCGAACCGAAATTAACCGAAACCGAATTAACCGAAAGTCAGTTAACGGATATTTTTTTACCATCGGTTAACCGAAATTAACCGAACCGAATCATTTATTTTTTATATATTTCTAGCTTTTATACCTCTATTTCATGTTTTATACTTTCATTTCATGTAATAATACCTCTATTTCATTTATTTATGCCCTCATTTTTTTTATTTAAACCTTCACTTCATTTATTTAAACATCTGTTCATGCATTTATACCTTTATTTCATTTGTTTATACATCCATTTCATCTATTTATACATCTATTTCATGTATTTATACCTCCATTACATGTATTTCTAAGCAAAAAAAAAATAGCCCTTTTTGAATTGGTTATTAATCGAAAATTAACCAAACCGAACCAAAAACTGACAAATTAACCTAATTAACCGAATCGATTAACCAATTGTAACAACCCGCTTTTTGAAAGTCAAAGTCAAAGGAAGAAAAGATTGCTAATTGCGATCTGTCACTCCTTGCTTAACTACTAAATTGTGCTTCTTGACTTGTAATCGAATTCTATTATTTGTTTGCTTTAGTTGTATTAAGTGGAGTATCTATTACAATCGAGGTTTAATCGCTAACCAACCTATCGCTAATCGCATCGCTATCGCACCGTAACTCGAATTATAGGTTATGGATATTGTTTTACGTGTGTGTGCTATTATGTGTTACTTGTGCATGTTATGTTTATGTTGAGGTGTTTAATCGCAATCGCAATTCTATCGCAACGCAATCTCATCGCAAACTCGAGATTTACGAATTACTTTTGTGATATTTAGTAGTTAGGTTGTTTGTGTAATTAATGGGTAATACTATCGCATCGCTTACTCGAAACGCATCGCAACGCTCAATGCACGGAATGTAACGCCAAAATCCAACTCACCGGACCACTCGATCGAATGACCATTCGATCGACTGGTCATCCGAACGGATGGCCATCCGATCGATGTGCTGTCCTTTCTATTCCATGTGCGCACTTTCCTCTTTTGGAAACCCTATAAATACCCCTTGTCACATCACAACAGTGATGTGACAGCTCCCTCTCGTTCGACCAGCGCTCCAGGCCTTCTTTTTCTCGATTTCTCACGATTTTTGTAAGTTTCTCCCTCAAATATTGTACATCTTTGATCTCCACGCACTTCTTCATCATTTTCACCTTTGAATCTGTGGATTTGAGGTGTTCTAGGATGATGTCATCATGGAGTTCTTATGAACTTCAAGTAGTGGCTTCATTCCACCAAGAACACCTTAGATCTGGAGGATTTCCACATGATTAAACAATGTTTTCGCATAGATCTAAACATTTTCAAAGTTAAAAGGATTGAAAGATGCTTTTCCAACTTTCTTTAAACTCTTTTACACCCAATACACTCAAAATCGATAGAATCGGAGCTCGTTCAGGCCTTCTACTCTCCTCTAGTGATGTGTTGGTTTGATATCTGATTCCTATCAATGAGGCAACCAATTTCGGGTTGAGCATGAACAACAGTCACGAACAGTTAACTGAACGGATTGGGGTGATTCCCGTTCGATTGGATAACTTGGGACTGATGGAAGTTTCTGTTGTTTAACACGATGTCATACCGTCTCGAGCAAACCGCAAAACTTTCAAAACTTAACAAATTTCTCAAGTTTCAAGACGATCAGATTGCCGTCCGATCGGATTGCCATCAGATCGAACGACAATCTGATCGGATTTCACTTGGACTTCTACACTTAAACTTTTCATAATTTTCAAAGATCATCAGTTTCTAACGGATTGCCATCCGATCAGAAGACCATCCGATCGAATGACAACCCTGCTGTGAACTTGTTCTCTGAGAACGCCTCGCCGGACGGATCACCATCCGATCGAACTACCTGTCACACCCCAACCGATGGCGGAATCATCGGGGCGTGGCACTGAGCGAAACAGATTGTCCAGAAGTTTCCATAACAACTATCGTTACCATTCAATTAAAGCAATACGTCCCATACCGTATCTCAAATAGTTAAATAATTATTACAGACAAGCATCAAGACAAGTATTCTGTTCCGACAACTCAGATTTAAACATAGCTAATTTATTGGTTGGTTTCTAGGACTCCTTCCCTAGCCTCATTTTCATCACCAGCAAGTTAAGCACAGAAACAACCTAAGCACCTGTCACATACGTTAAAATAAAGTCAATACATATAATGTAAAGGTGAGCATACAAGTTTGATAATAGCATATAGAGTTCGAATTCGTTTACGCATAACCAGCACGTACACATAGTGAAATGAAACACGTTAGTTATCGACATAGATCCATCGATACCAATGACTGCGGATTGACTGCCCGAAGCAGTTCGCAATACATGATTACCACCGTAATCCATGCAAGTAAAAGATCCTTAACAACCCCCGTGTGAACGGGTGCTGAGTCCAAACTATAGTACTATCGTTGCTAAGGCAGGTAGACAGCATTCCATGTGTAAACATAACAAACAAGCATTCATAAGCCACGTATAACATGCATTAATGGTTTAGCGTTAAAATAGCTTGAGTAGTGTGATAGTTGTAGTTTGAATATTCGTAACGTATGTAACACCCAAAAGTGCTAAAAGCAAAAAGGGTTCGAGTATACTCACAGCGATTATGGATTGAAGGGAGCGCTTTTCAGCGAGTACGATTAGCCTGAATAGATTCGATAACGTAACGATAAGTGGCGCGTAAAACAGTACATAGTGAGAGTGGGTAGGATGACTGATCGTGCGGATTGGTCATCCGTGCGGATTGGCTATCTGTGCGGACTGGCAATCCGTGCGGACTGGCAATCCGTGCGAGTGGTAATCCGTCCGGATTAGTCACTCGTGCGGATTGTTATTCGTGCGGACAAGTTATTCGTGCGGACAAGTAATCCGTGCGAACTAGCAATTCGTCCGAACGAGTCACTCGTGCGGATAACATGTTCGTGCGGATAATTATTCGAGAGGATGGTTTCTTCCTATGGGTGAGATGTGTTTGTGTATGATGGCTTGTCCTTTGAAGTTTTCGTTGTAGCATTTAGAAAACATTTAAGTATCTCTACCCTTCAAGCCGGTCGCGCGGACCACAATCCGTCCGGGTGGTAATCCGTGCGGACACGTCTCTAAGGCTGAGTCACTTGATGTAGTTGGTGGAATCCGTCCGGATGGTGATCCGTGCGGACAGTGGTAATCCGTCCGGATTGTGTGTTCGTGCGGACAAAGACAATCCGTCCGGATAGTCTGTCCGTGCGGACAACTTGTCCGTGCGGATGAACATTGTTTGAAATTGTTTAAGGTCTTAGTATCTCATGATCTGAAGAGTAATCCATTCAGAGGTCGTCCGTCCGGATTGTTCATTCGTCGATACTCAAACCTCGTTTTGAATGTGGGTCCCAAGTGTAGCTCGTCCGGGTGACAACCCGTCCGGATCGTCTGTCCGTGCGGGCAGCTTGTTCATGCGGACAGCTTGTTCGTGCGGACAACTTACTCGTGCGGACAACTTCCTCGTCCTGGTTGTTCCGTCCGGCTACCCTTGGTCGCCTTTGTCGTCTATCGAGACGTTCTGATTACGTGTCAACCATTTGGAATCGCATCCTTACCCGCCTGACCAAGCCGGCCAGGAATCACCCTAACTCGGCCTATCGGCGGTTTAGAACGGTCATCCCGGTCTAATCCGAAATCAGGTGTCTTGCGGGTAGAATCCAGATCTAGGACTAGTGCATCACTATCATTAAGTAGGAGACTAGAACGGATCCGATTCCCACCGCTTTTTGAGGGTAAAAGAAGGAGAAAACTTGTTTATTTCTTTCAACTCTTTTATCCTTTAGAAAAGTTTAGATTTAGGTGAAGTTGTTGTGAAATCTTGTGGAAATCGTTCAGATCTGAGTTATTCTTGGTGGGATGAGGTCACACTTGAAGTTCATGAGAACTTCATGATGACGTCACCCTAGAATACCTCAAATCTTGATGATTTCATGGTTAAAAGTTGAGATTTGAAAGATAGAAAGGTGTAGATGTGTGTATAGATCAAGAATGTACAAGATTTAGAGCAAGATCTTACCTGGATTGAGAGAAATCGGAGAAAAGGTGAAGAATGCGTGCAGGTCGGACGTCACTTGCCAAAAGTGGAAAGTTTGGAGAGTGACCCGGGTATTTATAGGATGCTAAAAGGGGAAAGGGTGATCCGTGCGGATTGCAGGTCACCCGGATTGTTTATCCGTGCGGACTGGTCATCCGTGCGGATTGGCAATCCGTGCGGATTGGCAATCCGTGCGGATTGGAAATCCGTGCGGATGGGCCATCCGTCCGGATGTCGACTGAATGGTGCGTTCGGGTGCGATGACGCTTCGGTTTCGACTGCGAGCGATTCAATAGGGTTTCCTAGTCAAATTACTTTCAGTCCCAACTACTTCGTACATAAAGTGGTTCGATTCGGAGTTCGGGTTCGCTTATATTCGAGTTAGACTTCGAGTTCGGTTGAGTTCGCTTGATTACCACAACAAAACATAAATAAACATGCACAGGTAACACGTAAGGCACACACACACGTATAAATGACAAGTAAAATACATAGCTTGAGTTACGATTTGATGTCGATTTGATTAGTATAGCTTGATTATTAGTCGATTAGCTTTATCGCATTGTTACTTCCTACGATTCGCAGTCGCGAGTCGATTGATTAACGATTAACACGATTCGATTATTGTCATTAACAACACTTACTCCACATAATATAAATAAAATAAAGATAATTCTACCCGTTAAGTCGCGCGAAATCGGTCGTTGACTTTGACCTTGACTTTGACTTTCACTTACGAAAACACGGGGTGTTACACTACCGTTCGATCGACGTCCTGAAAGGTAGAGATACTTCTCTGTTTTCAAAATGCTACAACGAAAACTTCAAAGCCATTATACACAAACACATCCATCCGAAACGAGTGTCAATCCGACCGAATAGCCATCCGAACTATCCGTTCGGATGGCCATCCGTTCGGATGGCCATCCGTTCGGATTGCTGTCACACCCCGATATTTCCACGTATTACCGATGGGCCCGGTGGGGAGTATCGTGACGTAGTTGATATCATCATAGTCAAATAATCACAGTTTAATGCACAGCGGAAGTCTTGGAAGAAAATAATAATACAAACCGAAATGCAAAGTATAAGTAAATATTATACAATCGGTTGTAAGTGGATCCACAGGCGGATCTAAAACATGAAACAAATTTATTGTTCGACAGACTTTAAACACGAAGAACTTGCAAGATTCATTAATTAGTTTACATTGGTAAATACAATTAACTGACTCTTTTGAAAAGTTTTTATAAAATTGGTTTGGATGCACAAGGCATAAAATATTCTTTTATAACTTGGGACAATTATATAAAATAATCTTGTATGCAGATTCACATGTTTGTCATCCGTTCAGGGCCCGGGATAGAAGAGCCGAGACAAGATTAATAGACACACCACTAGTATAGGCCCATAAGAAGTTTCCTCACGAGTGTGATACCGTTTTACATACGCAACTTTCAGGTGTATGCCAACACCCCGTGCTTAAGTCGCGGCCATTTCAAATGAATGAGCCGATGATATCCAGGACACGGTCATATTAACCCCCAAAGGCTTTGCATCAAACAAAACAGATTAAAATGGGTTATCTCAATGATTTAACCACTAATTGATTAAATATTCAATACCCGACCAAGCGGTAGTAATTTACCATATCCCAAGCCCGTATAAGGGAAAATAAGTTAAAAGTATTTACCTGAGCTTAGAAATGTAATTTAATCTCAACCATATATTCTATTCAGCAAGTGTAGGTAGCTTTTACTGGGCTCCTACTCTGGAACGAATGTTTTATTATCCTATTAGATTTCCTGACGGGTCTTATTTAAGTTATAACTTAGACCGGTTAGTTTTAAAGAAAAGTTTATGGCACGAAATGCTAGATTAAGCGATGACCGGATTGGAATGTGATTTAGACCCAACAAGTATGAAGACTTATATAAAATGGGTAAATTAAATACATTCTGGATTTTGAAGTGAAGATGATAAGGTTTGACCTGTTTCGGCTAATTTTTGTAAACTAGTTACATAAACCATACCGAACGTGTATATGCATAACGGGTAACCGGATGAGTCATGTACAAGTTCCATAAGTCATTATGCTTAAAATATATCATGATATCAGTAGGATATCAATAATTATGCCCCAAATGAATTTAAAACCAATTTAAGCCCCGAAAGGATAATTTGGTCATTTTAAAGTTTATAAAAGAGGTTAAATAGCAAACTGAGGTTCTGGTTTAAAATATTCAGTAAAAATATTTATTTTATCAAGTTACATCAGTAAGATATCATATATTTGTGAGGTTTATCATTTATGGCCAAACTATGCACCGTAGGGGCATTTTGGTCATTTCACATATGCTTTTAAGGTCAAATTTGGAAATCTGAGTTCAAGACTTATACTTACTGTTAAAGTATAAAAATTTATTTATAAAATCAGTATGTAATAAGTCTTAGGCGTTATATATGGTTTTAAACCATACTATGCGCCTAATTAGCGTAAAAGTCGGTATTTGACGATATTCATGATGTTTATAGAATTCTGATGTTTTGATCAGTCTCAAATGCTTAAAATATTTTATTTAATATATAACATCAGTAGAAAAAGGTTTGGCAAATAAATGATATGTAAAACTCATTTTATTAATGAAAAGGGCATTATCGTCAATTACCGAATTTACACAAGAACTCTATGTTATGGGCAGTATAAAATTTGAAAAAATTTTCCAAAAATCCCTAAATATTATATCATAACAGTAGGTAACAAGTTTGGTGTCAAAATTTGGGTTTAAATATGATTTATGCTAAAATGCAATTTAATTAACAAAAGTTTTGTTTTACGATATCTTGCATAACTTTTATTTGAGACCAGAAACTGATGTCAAATTTTTATGACATACTTATATATTAGTAACAAAGCTTTTTGTCCTCTCACATTTTCAAAAATCTCGTTTTTATAAGAATAAGGGCATAATGGTCAATTTTAAGTATTTAACGGAAACATGCAAATGATTCAGATTTCTAAGGGAACATGTAGTATGACCTCAGAGGGTTATACTAACATATAATATGGTCACAAAGGAATCCTAAAGCATAGCTAAACTAAGCTAATTCGGGTCAGAACTGAAAGTCAAAGCAAAAGTCTACTTTTACGACTTTCGGTTGCGAACCGAGCCCAAACTCATAATTGTCGGGTTGAACATGCCTAAACATGTTCTTATATTATTTACCAAGTTATTTAAGTGATAAAATGTATTTTATAGCTTCTACATTATTAGTTATAATTTATCTTGTAAAACTGACTCGTTTGGCTTTTCTGTTAAGTAGTTTGACCCGACAATTGACCAAGTAAATGTGATAATTAGGAGGTGCCCTTTTAAGGGTTTAATACCTACATAATTACCAACACATAGCCACTTTCAATTTGAATAATGACTGGACCATTAGTGATTAATCACAAAGTCAAAGTATCATTACGATATCTTTGACGTTCGGTCATTAAGCTAATAAAAACTTAACTACAGGAGCTAAGAACGCTTACAAGGGTCCTTAGCACGAAGATTAAACTTAAGAGAGCTTCCTTAATGCTTAGGATGCTCCATAGAATGCTCCAAAGCTTGAGCAATTGAGATAGAATGAAAATATTTGAAGTGCAAGGAATGAGACTTCCCCAATGCCTCTATTTATACTACTTCAAGGCATCCTCTGATCAATCCAGGTGTTATATGTTGTTCCCAGATGTTAACATGTGTCCCAAGTGGTTTTAAATACCATCAAACAGCTCCTAGTTTCGAAATATAAGTGATTAAAGTGGTTTATTTGGGCTGCAAGGAAGAACCTGCAGTTGTAGGTAAGATTCTGTCAAAATGAGGCCGTCGCCGCACGCCACAGCAAAAGGGGTAGGCTGTGGTGTCGCACTACCACCCCCTATCTCAGCAAACAAGTTTTAAACTTGTCACTTTTAGTCCCTGCACCTTTATAAGCTTTATAACTTTCAATTTAGGCACAAAAGCCCCTTGTAGTTAGTTTAGAGATAATCTAGGGAGTATAACCAAACACCATTAGGTCCGGTTTCGTTAAACGATCACCGAAAACACTAGTTTCTCCCCGTTGATGCTTTTACCCCTTTAATTTGCGAACTTGTGCATTTTAACGCGAAATGGCATAAAAGCCTTTCTAGATCAATAACAAGTATTTCCAAGAGTATGATGGGATATTATGACACTCTAGTTTACTCCAGTTCGCTTGAATGGTCGTTCAAGGGCGTAGTTTTAGAGTTTGACGCTTTTGGCCCCCTTTAATGCACAACTTGCGCGCATTATCATTTTATCACGTCAAATCCCTATGTTATCCATATTAGGTATTCTCGAGAGTATTATCAAACATCACGTTGCTTCAGGTTCGTTAAAAGGTCACTTAGAGGTAAGAATTAACATGTTGACACGTTTAACCCCTTAGTCTTGTAAACTTTCGTTTACTTTCGCAAACGGCTTCTTACGGCCGAATATTTAATCGTTTAAGAATATATTCATCATGTGTGGTCAATCAGAGGCACAAGTTTGGCATGTTGACACTTTTAGTCCCTCACCATTCATAGTTTTTGTTTTTGACAAAATTAGTCCTTCATAGTCAACGTTTGAATTTATTAGGGTTTATTACACGTGTCAACACATCGTTGGATACGGTTTTTACATGGTGTTACATCCTCACTCCCTTAAAAGAAATCTCGACCTCGAGATTTGCTCAAAAAGATGGAAGTACTTTCTATCGTATAATGGACTTAACTTCCACAACATATTCGGGGCCTCTACAGGCATCCCTAATGATCAATGCAATAAGTACATGATTTCTTTTCAGAGTTTCTTAACCTGTCGATCCTCAATTGATATGGGTTTCTCAATAAACCATTTAATCTGCATATCATTATGTGATAGTGCTATAGACTTATCGACGAGACATATCCTTAAATCACCAGTGTGGAACACATTGTGAATACCGCCAAGTTCCTTAGGTAAGTTTTAGCATATAGGCTATTGATCTTTTCGTTATTCGATCTCCTCGAATGGTCCTATATATTCAGAGTTTAATTTGTCCGCTTTATCAAAATGCAGTATACCTTTCTAGGGTGATATTTTCTGTTATATCTTTTCCCTTATTAAGAACTTAAGAGGTCTGCGACTCTCATCAATCATTGATTTCCTGCCGATTACTGGCAGCTTTCAGACAATCGCAGATTTGTATAATCTTATCCATTGTCTCCAGGGTAACTTCAGATTCTGATAATTGTATTTACCAACTTCTGTCCAAAAAACGGACGTTTGACATTCTTTCAATACAAGGCCTCCAAATTAGCAGCCTTGATACTTATATAACAACTATTATTTATAGGAAAGCTTATTTAAGGTGAGATAGTCATTCCAACTACTGCTTAATCCAATCTTAAAGAATAGCTAACCTCATGGTTAGTTGAACAAGTCGACGATCCTGGGTAGCTAATAGCGATTCTCAATTGTTACCTAAGTAGGGTTGCGGTAATCAATGCATAAGCATAATGAACCGTCTTACTTAATTAATAATATCGGAGCTCTCAGAATTATGAATTAGGCTTTATGAACCTTTATCTTAAAATTCATTTAATTAGGGTTTCGATTCTTCCATTATTGTTGGTACTAATCGACATGGAGGTTTTCATAATAATGCAGCCCTAAATGGGATGTTAATCTTAACTCTACTTGTCTTAGGAGGTAAATAGGGTAGTTCTTTGGAGAAGATAATCAAGACACACGGAGATTACAGAGATATTCTAAATCTCAAGCTTCGGTTCATCTATCATTGACTGTGTCAGATAAATGACACATTTACTTTACGAAAGCATGGATACCTTAATTAGTGACCCTTATTTGGACATTTCTATATTGGATATCTTCTTTGAATACCATTTGCTGACTTTGGTACAATATGACCATTGGGATATCTCGGTGGTTCCATGCATTAAACCTCCATACTGATCAGGCATGGAAGCAATCTATGGGACACACTAAGATACACCAATCCTCATGTGGCGCTTTTATTATACAGTCTGGCATTCGCAGTTGATAGAAATCAATGAGATAATAAAATAAAATAACATATATTGTCGTACTCTATATGGAGAAAGAGTACTTTAGATTTTTGTGAATGAGGATTTTTCGATAAAAATAAAAGAAATGGTTCCTATGATTTTCGTCGGTAAGTTTTACCTTACACTTAATATCTGGAGTTCTTATGGAGAATTTTGAAAGTTTGCTAAGCTTATGATCTATGATAGACTTATTATTCCCCGAATTAAATCAAGACACTTAGCAGAAATTTTCGTTGATAATGATAAGGAATGTACCTGATGATATTATTGATATGTACTGTCTCTGGCATTCATTTGCTAATTCAAGCGTTTCCTTTCTTAGCCTTTTCCAAGCTTAGCTATACCCTTTTTTACAGTTTTAGGGTAGTTAGTCCTGATGTGGCCTTTCTCGCCACAGTCGAAACAGACTGCGTTCTTTATGTCCCTGCATTCGTGGGACTGATGACCAGTTCTTTTACAGACGCCACACTGCTTTGGCCTTTGTTCCATTAGACACTGTCCCCAGTGCCTTTTATAGCAGGTCTTGCATACAGGTTTCTTATTGGACTTTTGTTGGTTCTTATTGAGCTCAATCTTACCCTTTTTATTAGAAATCTGGGAGTTATCCTCCCCCCTTTTCCTGTTTGGTTTATTCTTTGCATTCGAGGCATGAACAAAATCCTTCTCACGAGTAAAGGAGTGTGGTTTTAAATGGGATTTGGAGCAAGTAGCATCGGGCTCTTTGAACTTTTTCATGACCTTTCTCATAGCTTTTCCAACAGATGCATCAATTACAGCTTGGAGATCAACTCCGTTAACATTGAGGTTCACATTTGTAGCATCATTAGCATTTGTCGCATCACTAAGATCGTGACTGTTGGTTGTTTTATCCGTGTTTGCCATACTCGAGACTTGGTCCTAAACACCAAATGAACAATTACTTAGTTGCATTCCAACAGCTTGTCATCATCCTGACGACCTTATTAGCCAAAGCATCAATAAACCGTATAGGCTATTAAGTTCTGAACATTCCTATTGAATGTTATTTGATAAAATATTAATTTTATTTAGCCTAGGTCATAAAGAGAACCATCAATGGCATTCAAGGTTTGGACCGAATCCGTTACCTGTTTGACAGGGGATCACAATGTCACAACTGTCTTAGTCATAGAGACGGTTATGAATAGTTCGATGGCTAGCTTAAATGACTTCTAAAATTTGGAACATAAGCCTGTTATGAAGGGCATATAAATGTAGCACATAGGCTTGTAACGAAGTACATTAAGGTGTTGGCGCAAAAGCCATCTCGAAAGATATTAACACATGGCACATTAGGCCTATCACAGAGGACAGATGTATATGGCACAAAAGGCCTGGTCTCAAAGGACGTTAAATTTATAAGCCGCAATCTTATTTGATCAGAGACTATAAGGTTTGAACATAGTTCTTCACATTTGGGCAGAGAGTTATAGACTGCATCTGACATTGCTTTGAAAGACAATTCATTTTGGCACATAGGCAAATCATTGGACTTCACTAATGGATGTTTACACACACACACACACACACACACACATATATATATATATATATAATTATTGTAATTAAGGATATTAGTCATGATCATATTTTTGATAATATTAGTCTTGATCGCACTGATCATATAGACTATGAGGCTTGAGCATAGCTCACCACCTTGGACAGGGAATCATAGAAGATCACCACTGTCTTTGTCACAAATGGACAATATAATATGGCCCGTAGGCGAAAACATCACTAAAGGATGTTAAATAACGTGATCATCATATTAGACGATATTATTCATGATCACATTGATCATATAGACTATTATGCTTGAACATAGTCCAATATCCTTAGACAGGGGGTCATAGACCACAACTGTCGTTGTTTTAAGGGACAACAAGTATAGCCCATAGACACGTCATCACTAATTGATGTTTATATTATGATCATCATATTGATGATACTTGCCATGATCTAATTCGATCATATAGGCTTTAAGGCTTGGACATAGTCCAAATACCTCGACATCTGGTGTGGTTTCTCAAGTCACACTGTCAGGAGTGTTAACATGTTCTTAGATGTTAACAAGAATTAATTGTCTTAAGAGGGTTTTACTATCATAGCATGTCTGTATTCACATATTGGCTAGGTTATACCATTAAGAAGATCTTTTGAAATTATTTAGCAGATCGATAAAGTTCGAATAAAATTTATACTATTGTTTGATAAAGGACGAAATGAATACCTATATAAAATTTTCAAAACTTTCCATAAATTATTAGGAAATTTACAATAGTGCCTTAATAAGGACTTTTAGTATCATACTTGTCCACAGAGGACTTAAAAGAAAATTGTAAGTCCATTTGGGGACTATTAAATTATTATAAGTCTGTAAAGGGACTTCAAAATATTATAAGTCCGTATAGGGACTATATTGAAACAGTTTGCCCACGAAGGGACTATAATGAAATGTCATGTCTACAAAGGGGTTATAATGAAATATCATGTCCACTAAGGGACTATAATGAAATCTTGTGTCCACGGAAGGACTATATAGAAATAACATATCCCCAAAGGGAATTTAATGAAATAACGTGTCCATAAAAAGGACTATATTGGTACAGCATGCGCACAAAGGACTTTGTTGAACAGATGTCCTCACAGGGACTCCAATCAAAAGATATGTTCATTAGGAAATTATAAGTAAACAAACGTCCATACAGGGACTATATAGAAGAGATAGGTCCTTGTAGGGACTTTAAAGTAATACTAGTATACGCCAGGACGGAAGGAGAAATATAAGTCCATATAAGGACTATAACGTATGTCAACATCAGTACTATAGTGAAACGATATGTCCTTGAGAGGACTATGAAGAATTATTATATTCGCCAGGGGTCTTGATGGAACAACATGTTTACAAAAAAGAATTTATTGTAATAACACGTCTATATAAGGACTATAATGGAGTATAATGTCCATGAAAAAAATATTTTGAAGTATGATGTCCATGGAAGGACTATATTGAAATACCAAGTCCACGAAGGGACTATTTTTAAAATAGTGTATTCGCAAAAAGGGATTTTAATAAAATCAGATGTCCATGAAAGGACTATATAGAAATATGACGTCCACTAATGGATTTTATTGTAATATAATGTCCACGAAGGGACTATTTTTAAATATAATGTCCTCGAAGGGACTATGATAAACATATGTATATACAGGGTCTTATCAGGAGGCATAAGTCCACAAGGACTAATGATGAAATAATATGTCCACAAAGGACTTTAATAATCAAATGCCCATACAGGGACTTAAAGGAAAAAGATATGATGGAAGAAGGGTTTTCTAATGCCTTCCTTTCTTCATTCTGATTGTTTCTTCTTCTTCTTTATTTATCGTACGCAGTAGCGACTCTAAAGATTTTAGTGAAAAACGTAAACATTTCTAATCAAAATCCGTTGCAAAAATAGAATCCAAGGATTCAATGGTTAAAGAAATGACATGGATCACGGATTAGGTTTTGACTGGTATAGTCCAAGTCTGGAATTTCAAAACTTTGAGGTAGGAAATAGGGATTTATAGCATCCACATGTATCATCTTCAATATGGGAGCCTCAGGGGTCTCCTGGTATGGACTCCACAGTTTGTTTAAAAATTCAATGGGTTTGGCTTTAGGAATGAGTCCATAAAGGTCTTCCTCCAAACCGGTCGCACGCCCATTCTAGCTGTGGTATGAAGCTTAGCATTTCTTGGCTTCGGACGGGAAGAATCTCCATCAACGGCTTCTTTGCTTGGCGACATATTTAAAACACATAAAATCAAAAACAATGTTTACTTAATAGGGATGAGAGCATTCCTATGTCAAGTCTATACTCAGAAAGTCTAAGGAATATGCTACTGTGTCATTTGAGAATTAACACTAAAGGGTAGTGTTTAATTCACTCAAACATTGGCTCTGATACCAACATGTCACACCCCGATATTTCCACGTATTATTGGTGGGCCCGGTGGGGAATATAGTGACGTAGTTGATATCATCATAGTCAAATAATCACAGTTTAATGCACAGCGAAAGTCTTGGAAGAAAATAATAATACAAACCGAAATGCAAAGTATAAGTAAATATTATACAATCGATTGTATGTGGATCCACAGGCGGATCTAAAACAGGAAACAAATTTATTGTTCGACAGGCTTTAAACACGAAGAACTTGCAAGATTCCTTAATTAGTGCTCAGGAGCTTCCAGCCCATTTCGCGTAGTACCAGCCACTTAGTCTTTTTGAAAAATACGTCAGTTTACATTGGTAAATACAATTAACTGACTCTTTTGAAAAGTGTTTATAAAATTGGTTTGGATGCGCAAGGCATAAAATGTTCTTTTATAACTTGGAGCAATTATATAAAATAATCTTGTATGCAGATTCACATGTTTGTCGTCCGTTCAGGGACCGTGATAGAAGAGCCGAGACAAGATTAATAGACACACCACTAGTATAGACCCACAAGAAGTTTCCTCACGAATGAGATACCGTTTTACATACGCAACTTTCAGGTGTATGCCAACACCCCGTGCTTAAGTCGTGGACATTTCAAATGAATGAGCCGAGGATATCCAGGACACGGTCATATTAACCCCCAAAGGCTTTGCATCAAACAAAACAGAATAAAACGGGTTATCTCAATGATTTAACCACTAATCGATTAAATATTCAATACCCGACCAAGCGGTAATAATTTACCGTATCCCAAGCCCGTATAAGGGAAAATAAGTTAAAAGTATTTACCTGAGCTTAGAAATGTAATTTAATCTCAGCCATATATTCTATTAAGCAAGTGTAGGTAGCTTTTACTGGGCTCCTAATCTGGAACGAATGTTTTATTATCCTATTAGATTTCCTGACGGGTCTTATTTAAGTTATAACTTAGACCGGTTAGTTTTAAAGAAAAGTTTATGGCATGAAACACTAGATTAAGCGATGACCGGATTGGAATGTGATTTAGACCCAACAAGTATGAAGACTTGTATAAAATGGGTAAATTAAATACATTCTGGATTTTGAAGTGAAGATGATAAGGTTTGACCCGTTTCGGCTAATTTATGTAAACTAGTTACATAAACCATACCGAACGGGTATATGTATAACGGGTAACCGGATGAGTCATGTACAAGTTCCATAAGTCATTATGCTTAAAATATATCATGATATCAGTTAGGATATCAACAATTATGCCCCAAATGAATTTAAAACCAATTTATGCCCCGAAAGGGTAATTTGGTCATTTTAAAGTTTATAAAAGAGGTTAAATAGCAAACTGAGGTTCTGGTTTAAAATATTCAGTAAAAATATTTATTTTATCAAGTTACATCAGTAAGATATCATATATTTGTGAGGTTTATCATTTATGGCCAAACTATGCACCGTAGAGGCATTTTGGTCATTTCACATATGCTTTTAAGGTCGAATTTGGAAATCTCAGTTCAAGACTTATACTTAGTGTTAAAGTATAAAAATTTATTTATAGAATCAGTATGTAATAAGTCTTAGGCGTTATATATGGTTTTCAACCATACTATGCGCCTAATTAGCTTAAAAGTCGGTATTTGACGATATTCATGATGTTTATAGAATTCTGAAGTTTTGACCAGTCTCAAATGCTTAAAATATTTTATTTAATATATAATATTAGTAGAAAAAGGTTTGGCATGTAAATGATATGTAAAACTCATTTTATTAACGAAAAGGGCATTATCGTCAATTACCGAATTTACATAAGAACTCTATGTTATGGTCAGTATAAAATTTGAAACAAATTTCCAAAAATCCCTAAATATTATATCATAATAGTAGGTAACAAGTTTGGTGTCAAAATTTGGGTTTAAATATGATTTACGCTAAAATGCAATTTAATTAACAAAAGTTTTGTTTTACGATATCTTGCATAACTTTTATTTGAGACCAGAAACTGATGTCAAATTTTTATGACATACTTACATATCAGTAACAAAGCTTTTTGTCCTCTCACATTTTCAAAAATCTCATTTTTATAAGAATAAGGGCATAATGGTCAATTTTAAGCATTTAACGGAAACATGCAAATGATTCAGATTTCTAAGGGACCATGTAGTATGACCTCAGAGGGTTATACTAACATATAATATGGTCATAAAGGAATCCTAAGGCATAGCTAAACTAAGCAAATTCGGGTCAGAACTGAAAGTCAAAGCAAAAGTCTACTTTTGTTACTTTCGGTTGCTAATCGAGCCTAAACTCAGAATTTTCGGGTTGAACATGCCTAAATATGTTCTTATATTATTTACCAAATTATTTAAGTGATAAAATGTATTTTATCGCTTCTACATTATCAGTTATAATTTATCTTGTAAAAACTGACTCATTTGACTTTTCTGTTAAGTAGTTTGACCCGACAATTGACCAAGTAAATGTGATAATTAGGAGGTGCCCTTTTAAGGGTTTAATACCTACATAATTACCAACACATAGCCACTTTCAATTTGAATAATGGCTGGACCATTAGTGATTAATCATAAAGTCAAAGTATTCGGTTATTAAGCTAATAAAAACTTAACTACAGGAGCTAAGAACGCTTACAAGGGTCCTTAGCACGAATATTAAACTTAAGAGAGCTTCCTTAATGCTTAGGATGCTCAAGAGAATGCTCCAAAGCTTGAGCAATTGAGATAGAATGAAAATTTTTGAAGTGCAAGGAATGAGACTTCCTCAATGCCTCTATTTATACTACTTCAAGGCATCCTCTGATCAATCCAGGTGTTATATGTTGTTCCCAGATGTTAACATGTGTCCCAAGTGGTTTTAAATACCATCAAACAGCTCCTAGTTTTGAAATATAAGTGATTAAAGTGGTTTATTTGGGCTGCAAGGAAGAACCTGCAGCTGTATGTAAGATTCTGTCAAAATGAGGGCTTCGCCGCATGCCACAGCAAAAGGGGTAGGTTGTGGCGTCGCGCTACCACCCCCTATCTCAGCAAACAAGTTTTAAACTAGTCACTTTTAGTCCCTGCACCTTTATAAGCTTTATAACTTTCACTTTAGGCACAAAAGCCCCTTGTAGTTAGTTTGGAGATGATCTAGGGAGAATAACCAAACACCATTATGTCCGGTTTCGTTAAACGATCACCGAAAATACTAGTTTCTCCCCGTTGACGCTTTTGCCCCTTTAATTTGCGAACTTGTGCGTTTTAACGTGAAATGGCATAAAAGCCTTTCTAGATCAATAACAAGTATTTCCAAGAGTATGATGGGATATTACGACACTCTAGTTTACTCCAGTTCGCTTAAATGGTCGCTCAAAGGCGTAGTTTTAGAGTTTGACGCTTTTGGCCCCCTTTAATGAACAACTGCGCGCATTATCATTTTATCACGTCAAAGCCCTATATTATCCATATTAGGCATTCTAGAGAGTATTATCAAAGATCACGTTGCTTCGGGTTCGTTAAAAGGTCACTCAGAGGTAAGAATTAACATGTTGACACGTTTAACCCCTTAGTCTTATAAACTTTCGTTTACTTTCGCAAACGGCTTCTTACGTCCGAATATTTAATCGTTTAAGAATATATTCATCATGTGTGGTCAATCAGAGGCACAAGTTTGGCATGTTGACACTTTTAGTTCCTCAACATTCATAGTTTTTGTTTTTGACGAAATTAGTCTTTCATAGTCAACGTTTGACTTTATTAGGGTTTATTACATGTGTCAACACATCGTTGGATACGGTTTTTACGAGGTGTTACAATTGCCATCCGACCGGATGATCTTTCATCACTTGGTTCACTTGCACTGATTTACGCGCTGTTCTTCGCTTATGCTATCGTTAACTGTTCAGGCTAATCACTCTAGCGCTCCCTTCAATCCATTAACTTCCATCGCTGTGAGTATACTCGATCCCTTTTTGCTTTACGTACTTTTAGGTGTTACATACGTTACTTATATCAAATCACATCGATCACACAACGCAAACACTTTTATACGCTAACCTCTATCGCATGATATATGTGTTACTCGATGAATGCTTGTATGTTATATTTACACCGTGATTGTTGCCTGACACCTTAGCAACGATAGTACTATAATTTGGACTCAGCACCTGTTGTGGATGGGGGTTGCTAAGGGTACTTCTTCACATGTCACAGTGGTGATACGTGTTGCTTTCTTTAAAACTCGCAGTCACTTCTGTGCATATTTCATTGTCGATAACCTACTAGCTTCACATTATACATGTTACATGCTGGTTATGCGTAAACGCTTTCGAATTCTATATAACTATTAAACTTGTATGCTCACCTTTACACTATGTGTATTGACCTCTATTTTAACGTATGTGACATGTGTTTAGGATGCTTTGCTTGTTATTTGCTGGAATCGAGCTAGGATGGAGTCTAGAAACAAACTAAATAAAATCTGAGTTGTCGGAATGGATATTTGTCTTTGAGAACAATGTCTGTAATAACTGTTTTTATTTTATATGTTTGTGGTATGGGACATGAACCTTTAATATATTATAATTAATAGCTGTTATGGATTCTCCTGGACAATCTGTTTCGCTCAGTGCCATGCCCCGATGTTTCCGCCATCGGTTAGGGTGTGACAGATTGGTATCAGAGCCATAACTATAGGGAATTAGGCAAGACTCGACCTAGTCCGGGTTGATGTCTTAGAATCGACCTAGTCTATAGTTTAAGTACCAACAGACCAACTTGTGCAAACCCAGAAGGGGTCTTGCACGAGTTTACTTGCTATTCTCGTTCGATCTCACTGTACACTACACGCTTGCGCGAACATCGCATACTACCGTACGCGCAAGATCAGCCTTTCCTAAGGCTGGCTACACACGCAAACGGACGATCTGGTTGAGACTAGGTGTGAAAACCGCAAACTCTCGACCAAATTGCCTGTTCGACACGCATTTTCATAATAAACACGAGAATTTGCGTTGAATCAGGAGTGAAATCCATACTTCGACGCAAATTTTCCCCTCTACTTCATCGAAACAGGAAGCATAGTCGTTAAGTTAGGGGTGAAACCCGAATCTTGATGACTTATTCTGCTCTTTATTTTGGTTTTGCAAAACTCTCACCAAAGTCTCGATGAACTCCAACGACTTTAAGTCACGCTGTGACTGGAAGGATGCGTGCCGATCACCCAAATCGAGGCGAGAGTACAGTCCAGAAGGCCCGAGTGTGCGCTTAGAGTCCTTGTAAATACTCGACACACTTTGGGTTGTCGACGTCTATCAAGCCGCAGACAATCTCTTCTCGCTTTTATGTGTTTCGATTATGGATTTCGCCGCTGCTAACTCTAATATTTGTCGCTTTTATGTGAGATTTTATGTGTTTTATGTGGTTTTGCCTGTTTATGTGTTTTGATTTTTGGTGATTTATGCGCTTCTCGCCTTCGCTTTGATCAACACACATAAATCGCACCACACATTTATCCCAACACGCTAACAAATCGCATGCTATGATACTCGCTTATACTATACTACTCGCTGTATTACTCGCTGTGTACTCGCTAATCGCTAACCGCTATTTTCGAACAAGCGAACCTTGAAATATAGAGGAACACGTCTGGCACATGTAAGGGAATACGTGCAATATAGGAAGGTGAATACGTGCAAAATATAGTGTGATTTCTGTGGATTATGTGCTCTACGTGCTTATGTGGTTATGTGCCTATGTGAATATGTGCTTAAGTGATTGAATGTGTTCCTATGCTTTATAAAGTAGCTTTTGGTGAGATCGCTAGACTATACTAGGGTTAATCGAAACTGTGTTTGAGTCCTGTGATGATGTCTGTTTGTAGACAATGTCGTCATTTGGATCACACCACTCCCGAGCTGCTAGACGTAATCATGCTGACAAGCGAATCACCTCTCTCATCGCAAAGCATATGGCGAAAGTCATTCCGTAAATTGTTAGCGAGCTGAACGAAAACGCTAGCAAGTCTTCTGAAGAATCCCGGACAGATTCTCCCAAAGCGGCTTTTAGCTTCAAGCAGTTCAAAGCCTGCGGCCCGAAAGAGTTTACCAGAGAAGATGGGCCTACGACCATGTTTCAATGGTTCGATTCGATCGAAGTCACCCTGCGCCAGAGTTGTCACAACCCAACCGATGGCGGAATCATCGGGGCGCGGCACTAGGCGAATCAGATTGCTCAGGAGAATCCATAACAACTATTAGCGACAATAGTTAATGCGTTCATTATCCCATACTAATAAACAATTACAGTCACATAAGTTATCACATATTTTGTGTTCTCTCGAACAACACAAATCCGACAACCTAGATTTTTGTTAAGTTTCTAGACTTCCTAGCTTGATTTGATGTAGTATGCGTCTAAACCTGCAACATACGTTAAAATAAAGTCAATACAAAAGTATTGGCGAGTATACAGGTTTGATATGTAATTGCATAATAGATTTAAAAGTGCTGTGAATCTCCTACATACATAAACGAGATACACGACATACATACTCACAAAACCGATACTACCAGCTAAGTCCTCGATGCTCGAATACACGATGCCAAACTTGCATCACGTATAACTATGCACATAAGTCATTCGCAAATGATAAGTAGTTTAAGCATTTGATTTAATTTGATTTGATAGCAACGTATGTTACACCCAAAAGTGCAAAAGAAAAAAGGGTTCAAGTATACTCACAGTGCGTGTTCAGCAAGTAAATACAACTTGGTTGGATTGAAGGGAGCGCGTCTGAGGTTACCCTGATTACAGATCGATAGCGTGAGCGTTGAATTGTGTGTTAAACGGAGCAAGGTGTCAATGGGTCGGACAGTACTCCAAATTGTTAAAATTAAAGTCAGGTGTGGGACCCTAGGTGAGATCAGTCCGTTCGGATGGCAGCCTGTCCGATCGGATGACAGCGTGTCCGATCGGATGACAGCCTGTTCGATCGGAAACCTGCCCGATCGGATGACAGCCCGTCCAATCGGGTGACATCCTGTTCGATCGGATGCCTGTCCGATCGGATGACTGTCCGATCGGACGGCAATCCATCCAACAATCTAGTCGTCCTTGGCACCTGACTAACTTTGAAGGTTTTTGGCGGTTTTGATCGAGACGGTGTTGTGACGTGGTAAATAAGAGAAACCCCATCTCGAACCAAGGGACCCGATCAGACAGGAATCACCCAAATCTGACCGGTTTACTGATTCGTGATGGTCGTTCTTGGTTAACCCGAAATCGGTCGTCTCTTTGTAGAAATCTAATCTTGAACCAACACGATACTAAGAATGAGTAGAAGGTCGGTATAACCCCTGATTCAATCGGTTTTGAGTGCGTTGAGTGTAATAGAGTTGGAAGAAAGTCGGAAAACCATCTTTCAATCCTTTTAACCATGAATATGTGTAGATTTATGCGAAAACTTTGTTTAATCTTATGGAAATCCTTCAAATCTGAGTTATTCATGGTGGAATGATGCCAAAACTTGAAGTTCATATGAACTCCATGATGACATCACCCTAGAACAACTCACATCCACTGATTTCACGGTTAAAAGTGAAGATTTTATGGTGAAAATGATGAAGGAGTGTGCATAGAGCATAGAAGTACAAGATTTGAGGTAGAAACTTACAATAATCGCGAGAAATCGAGAGAAAATTGCCACAAAGCGTGCTGGTCGAGTGAGAGCTGTCACATCACTGTTTAAGTGATGTGACAAGTGCTATTTATAGGTGAAGGGGAGTGGAGGTGATGCAGTGCATCGGATCGGACGGCTGTCCGGTCGAGCGACACCTCGATCGGGTGGCAATCTGATAGGGCGGTAGTCCAATCGGATGACCATCCGATCGAGCGGTCAGTCGATCGGTGGCATCCGGCGAGTGTGTTTCGGTGTTTCGACCCGCGTGTTGAGCGTTGCGATAGTTTTGGTTACACATTTTCATATATTGATTAAATTTATAGATATATATATTATAATTAGTCCACAAAAAGGTCGTATACGTATTCACATTCCCCAGTTTGCGTTGCGATAATCGAATTGCTCGTGATTGTGTTGTGCCGCAATGACTGACGGGGTACTACTCGCTCGTATTTTCATCATCGTCACGACGACCGATGGGGTAGTACTCCCGCGAAAGTCATCGTTAGCGTTAATGTTTGCGTTGTGACACATCACGGCCAACGAGGAGGGTAGAATAGGTCCTCACTCAATGTCATCGTGAGTGTCAGTATATGCGATGTGATGTGTTATAGTGATAAAATATGCGAAATATGCGAATATACTGCGAAATTGCGAGGTATGCGATACAGTTACATTATGATCCGAATCTCTGGTGCTAGGCGTAACGAGTGTAGCGAGTAGTAACAACGCACGAACGTGCGGGTTGTTACCAGAGTGGCTGTCCAGAAAACCTTCGCACTGTTAACGCTACCGGCGTCTTCCAATCCCGAGCTCTAGATTGGTGGACGACCGAGAGAAACAAACGAGGGAATGATGCAGCTTATGGGCTAACGTGCGATGAGTTGAAGGACATCATGATGCGAGAAAACTACCCTCCCCACGAGCTCCAAAAGTTGGAGGACAAATTCTGGCATATCAAGCAGGATGGTGGAGATAAAGCTGGTTTAACTGCTCGCTTCAAGTAGCTGAGTCTCATCTGCTCAGGTCAAGTTACTACCCCTGAGATTACGATCAAGAAGTATATCCGCGCTCAGCCGGATTGTGTCGCAGACTTTGTGCAGGCCGCCAAAACGACAACTATTGAGGAAACCTACCTGCTCACTGCTGAGATCAACGATAAGCGAGTCAGGGCTGGTTATTTCGATAAAGCTGCCAAGATTCTTCATCAAGTCATCGCTGCTCCCACCGCTGAAACTACCACCGCACCGCAATCTTCAAAGCTCTCACGTCGCAAGAGAAAGAACAGCAGCTCCAGCAACAAGAACGGTGCCGGTACAACTGTCGTACCATTGAATGACATCTCTGCTCAACCGCAACCTCAACACTGCCAAGTAGCGGCGCCTGTGTCCAATGCATCGTCAGCAAAGCGTGCATACACTGGCCCATATCCGCTTTGCCCTACTTGTACTCATCACCACCCAGTTGGTATCGCATGCTGGTTCTGTGTTCACTGCAACTTGTACGGCCACTTCACCGCTAACTGCCGTATCGGTCCTCGCTAAGCTCCAGCTCCAGCGCCAGCTCAAGCTCCTATTCTGCCAGCTCTGCAAGGACAGCAAGCAGCTCTTGCTCCCGCCGCTCACGCAAGAGCCTGCTTTGCGTGTGGTGATCCCAACCACTTCGCAAACGTCTGCCCAAACAGAGTGGTGAAGCAAGAGCCAGAGCAGTAGCAGCAGCAGCCAGCACCGCAGCAACACCAACAGCAGCCAGCTCAGCAAGCAGCCTGCGGGCGAGTCTTCAACATCAATGCCCACTAGGCTCAGGCAGACAACAATGTGGTTAATGGTACGTTTCTCGTAAATGGTGTATATGCTTCGTGTTTATTTGATATTGGAGCCGATAACTATTTTGTATAGTTCGAATTCGAAAGGCTCCTAAATCGTAAGCGCGTTAACCTCCCATCAACCTTCGACGTAGAAGTTGCCATTGGAAGGACCGTCACCGTCAGTTCCGTTATGCGTGACTGTACTCTTGATCTAAACGGTCACATTTTCCCGATTAACCGTATTCTGATGCAACTCGGTAGCTTTGACGTCATAGTAGGTATGGATTTCCTTCGGGAGAAAAATGCTAAAATTGTTTGCTTCGATAAGATGATTCGTTTCTCTCTAACGAATGGTGATCAATTATGTGTTTATGGCGAAGTCGTTCCGAAGAAGTTACAACTCATGTCATGTGTCCAAGTAAGCAAGTATCTCCGCAAGGAATACAGAGCTTTTTTGGCACACATCGTAGTAGCGGAGAAGGAAAAGAAAGGAAAGACGATGGAAGAAGTACCTGTTGTTCGTGAGTTTCCTAATGTTTTTCCCGATGATTTACCTGGTTTACCTCCCGCTCGTGATATCGATTTTCGAATCGACCTCATTCCTGGAGCAAATCCTGTTGCTAGAGCACCTAATCGTCTCGCTCCTTCTGAAATGCGCGAACTCTCGAGTCAGCTCCAGGAACTATTTAATAAAGGCTTCATTCGCCCTAGCACCTCTTCGTGGGGCGCGCCTTTCCTTTTCGTCAAAAAGAAGGACGGATCGTTCCGGATGTGCATCGACTACATGGAATTGAATAAGCTTACTATCAAGAATCGTTATCCCTTGCCTCGAATTGATGATTTGTTTGACCAATTACAAGGTGCTACGTGTTTCTCGAAGATTGATTTATGCTCAGGCAATCATCAACTGCGCATTCAAGAGGAAGATATACCCAAAACCGCTTTTCGAACCCGCTTTGGTCACTACGAGTTTGTTGTTATGCCTTTTGGTTTGACTAACGCTCCCGCAGTTTTTATGGATCTAATGAATCGCGTGTGCAAACCCTATCCTGACCACTTCGTCATCGTGTTCATCGATGATATCCTGATCTATTCAAAGTCAAAAACCGAACACGCGCAACATCTCCGTTTGGTTCTTGAGTTACTCCAGGGAAACCGTCTCTATGCCAAATTCTCCAAGTGCGAATTCTAGCTTGAGGAGGTCCAATTCTTGGGTCACATTGTCAATAGCCAAGGTATTTATGTCGATCCTGTGAAGATTGAAGCAGTTAAGAGTTGGGTTACACCCAAGAACCCGTCCGAAGTCCGTTCCTTTCTCGAAATGGCGGGCTATTACCGCCGATTTATCGAAGGATTCTCTAAAATCACTTTACCGCTTACTTCTCTAACGCACAAAGATAAGCCTTTTGTTTGGGGAACTGAATAAGAGACTGCCTTTCATACTCTCAAGCTTATGCTCTGCAACGCTCCTGTGCTCTCGCTACCCAACGGAAACGAAAACTTCGTAGTCTACTGCGATGCCTCTAACCTCGGTCTCGATTGTGTTCTCATGCAATGGGACAAGGTTATCGCCTACGCATCTCGTCAGCTCAAGATCCATGAGAAGACCTATACCACACACGACCTCGAGCTTGGTGCAGTTGTTTTTGCATTAAAGATTTAGCGACACTACCTATACGGTACAAAGTGTACGGTCTTCACCGACCATAAGAGCCTACAACACATCTTTAGCCAGAAGGAGCTGAATATGCGCCAACACCGGTGGGTAGAACTACTCAACAATTACGACTGCGAGATTCGTTACCATCCTGGCAAAGCAAACGTCGTTGCCGATGCTCTCAGCCAACGAAGCTATTTGCATAGCATTCGTAATACCCAATCCCAGCACAATCTCGAAGCTCTTATACGTGACACTCAACATGCTTGTTTTACCAAACGCACTCTGAAGAAGGAAAGGATTATCAATAATGGCGAACAACTGGTGAATAAATCGAATGGTATATTCCATTATCTAAACCGAATTTGGATAGCGTACTAACTTACGACAAATTCTGCTAGACAAAGCTCACAAGTCACAATATTCCATTCATCCCGGTGCCGACAAGATGTACCAGGACATGCGCTACAAGTACTGGGGGCCGGGCATGAAGAGGGATATCGCTATCTATGTTTCGAAGTGCCTGACTTGTTCGAAAGTCAAGGTCGAGCATCAAAGACCCTCTTGCATACTCGTACAACCCGAGATCCCTGTGTGGAAAGGGGAGAGTATAGCTTTGGACTTCATAACAAAACTCCCGCGCACGCCATCAGGTCATGACAGCATCTAGGTTATTGTTGACCGTCTCACCAAATCCGCTCACTTTCTATCGATACAGGAAGACTATAAGGTAGAACGATTAGCACGAATCTACACCGACGAGGTTATGTGTCGACACGGGACACCTCATGATATCATCTCTGACCGCGATGGTCGATTCACCTCACGTCTTTGGGAAACATTTCAATCCACTCTCGGTACTACTCTTAATCTTAGTACTGCTTTCCATCCCCAGACCGACGGTCAGACTGAACGCACGATTCGTACCCTCGAAGACATGCTTAGCTCGTGTGTCATAGATTTCGTTGGTAATTGGGACGCGCACCTACCTTTAGTCGAATTCTCGTACAATAATAGTTATCACTCTAGCATCCAAATGGCACAATTTGAGGCATTATATGGAAGAAAATGTCGATCTCCTATCGTATGGCACGAGATCAGAGATGCGCAAATTACCGGTCCTGAGCTGTTACAAGAAACGACTGACAAAATCCTCCAAATATGAGACAATCTATTAAAAGCTCGGAGTCGTCAGAAAAGTTACGCCGACAGACGCCGCAAGCCCCTTGAATTTGACGTTGGCGATCACGTACTTCTAAAGGTTGCACCTTGGAAGGGGGTGATCAGATTCGGTAAGAAAGGAAAGCTCGCGCCTCGATATGTTGGACCCTTTAAAATTCTGGAAAGGATTGGCAAAGTGGTCTACAGACTCAAACTACTGGAGGAACTGAGTAACGTCCACCCGACTTTCCACGTTTCGAACCTCAAAAAGTGTCTAGCCGACCAGGAATTGCATGTCCCTCTCGAGGATTTACAAGTGGATGAAACATTACACTTCATGGAAAAGCCTGTCGAGATCATGGGCTGAGAAACCAAGGTACTCCGACGCTCACACATTTCCATTGTGAAGGTTCGCTGGGAAGGCAAACGTGGCGCCGAGTTCACTTGGGAGCTCGAAAGTGACATGAAGGCGAAGTACCCGCAATTGTTCATTACGCCTGCTTCTTAAATTTTGGGACAAAATTTCCTAAAGTAGGGGAGGCTGTAACAACCCGCTTTTTGAAAGTCAAAGTAAAAGGAAGAAAAGATTGCTAATTGCGATCTGTCACTCCTTGCTTAACTACTGAATTGTGCTTCTTGACTTGTAATCGAATTCTATTATTTGTTTGCTTTAGTTGTATTACGTGGAGTATCTATTACAATCGAGGTTTAATCGCAGTTTAATCGCTAACCAACCTATCGCTAATCACATCGCTATCACACCGCAACTCGAATTATAGGTTATGGATATTGTTTTACGTGTGTGTGCTATTATGTGTTACTTGTGCATGCTATGTTTATGTTGAGGTGTTTAATCGTAATCGCAAATCTATCGCAACGCAATCTCATCGCAAACTCGAGATTTACGAATTACTTTTGTGATATTTAGTAGTTAGGTTGTTTGTGTAATTAATGGGTAATACTATCGTATCGCTTACTCGAAACGCATCGCAACGCTCAATGCACGGAATGTAACGCCAAAATCCAACTCGCCGGACCACTCGATCGAATGACCATACGATCATTCGATCGAATGGTCATTCGAACGGATGACCATCTGATTGGATGGCCATCTGATCGATGTGTCGTCCGATCCATTCCATGTGCTCACTTTCCTCTTTTGGAAACCCTATAAATACCCCTTGTCACATCACAACAGTGATGTGATAGCTCCCTCTCGTTCGACCAGCGCTCCAGGCCTTCTTTCTCTCGATTTATTGTGATTTTTGTAAGTTTCTCCCTCAAATCTTGTACATATTTGATCTCCACGCACTTCTTCATCATTTTCACCTTTGAATCTTAACTTTTAACCATGAAATCAGTGGATTTGAGGTGTTCTAGGATGATGTCATCATGGAGTTCTTATGAACTTCAAGTAGTGGCTTCATTCCACCAAGAACAACTTAGATCTAGAGGATTCCACATGATTAAACAATGTTTTCGCATAGATCTAAACATTTTTAAAGTTAAAAGGATTGAAAGATGCTTTTCCAACTTTCTTTCAACTCTTTTACACCCAATGCACTCAAAACTGATTCAACTCTTTTACACCTAATGCACTCAAAACCGATAGAATCGGAGCTCGTTCAGGCCTTCTACTCTCCTCTAGTGATGTGTCGGTTTGATATCTGATTCCTATCAACGAGACAACCGATTTCGGGTTGAGCATGAACAACCATCACGAACAGTTAACTGAACGAATTGGGGTGATTCCCGTTCGATCGGATAACTTGGGACTTATGGAAGTTTTTGTTGTTTAACACGATGTCATATCGTCTCGAGCAAACCGCAAAACTTTCAAAACTTAACAAATTTCTCAAGTTTCAAGACGATCAGATTGTGGGACGGATTGTCGTCCGATCAGATTGCCATCCGATCGAACGACAATCCGATCGGATTGCACTTGGACTTCGACACTTAAACTTTTCATAATTTTCAAAGATCATCAGTTTCTAACGGATTGCCATCCGATCGGAAGACCATCCGATCGAATGACAACCTTGCTGTGAACTTGTTCTCTAAGAACGCCTCGCCGGATGGATCGCCATCCGATCGAACGACCGTTCGATCGACGGCCTGAAAGGTAGAGATACTTCTCTGTTTTCAAAATGCTACAACGAAAACTTCAAAGCCATCATACACAAACACATCCATCCCAAACGAGTGTTAATCCGACCGAATGGCCATCCGAACGGATTGACATCCGATCGAATGACCATCCGTTCGGATTGCCATCCGACCAGATGATCTTTCGTCACTTGGTTCACTTGCACCGATTTACGTGATGTTTTTCGCTTGTGCTATCGTTAACTGTTCAGGCTAATCACTCTAGTGCTCCTTTCAATCCATTAACTTCCATCGCTGTGAGTATACTCGATCCCTTTTTGCTTTACGCACTTTTGGGTGTTACATACGTTACTTATATCAAATCATATCAATCACACAACGCAAACACTTTTATATGCTAACCTCTATCGCATGATATACGTGCTACTCGATGAATGCTTGTATGTTATGTTTGCACAGTGATTGTTGCCTGACACCTTAGCAACGATAGTACTATAGTTTGGACTCTGCACCTGTTGTGGACGGGGGTTGCTAAGGGTACTTCTTCACGTGTCACAGTGGTGATATGTGTTGCGCTCTCTACAACTCGCAGTTACGTCTGTGCATATTTCATTGTCGATAACCTACTAGCTTCGCATTATACATGTTACACCCTGGTTATGCGTAACGCTTTCGAATTCTATTATTACTATTAAACTTGTATGCTCACCTTTACACTATGTGTATTGACTTCTATTTTAACGTATGTGACGGGTGTTTAGGATGCTTTGTGTTGGGATTGAACCCTACCAGAGGAACAGATAATTAAAGCCAAAACTGGATCAGAGCAGTGGATCCAGAATAAGCAGATGTTACATACAAGTTTCTCCCCTTGAAAGTGATTTCAACATCTGCTGACTTCCTATCTACTGATCATGCAAACTGCTGACCCACAACTGCTGTTCAAGTAAAGACCTGATGAAAGACTAAAGTCCTGCTGATTCAATCTACTGCTTTGGTTCAAGCACTGCTGATCCGGACAAGTACTGCTGGGTTCACAGCTGTGGAGGGATGCAGCAGTTGTTTATTCTGTCTTTATGTAATGTAATGTATTTAGCAGTAGTTAGTATAGCAGTGTTTGTATAGATCAGGGGTTAGAGTTTGTTAGGAGGTTAGATGTCACTTTCATGGTGACGTCAGCTTAGATGCTCAGTAGTTTGCTAGTGCCTATAAATAGAACAGTGCTCTGTACTGTTCTATTAGCTCTTTGCAACATCATCTTCTCTGCACGAACAAACACTGAGCTCTGGCTGAGGGGGAGTTTGTATTCAATCATTGCAATTGTAATCGTAATTGAAATAAATTCAATCTTTCGGTTCATTGTGAAAAATGTTTGATCAAAGCATTACTCTCGTTTGATTGTATGCAAAGTTTGTTTCCATCTTAATTCCGCTACACAACTCATTCATTTCCATCTTATTTCAAACGTAAAATACAATCAAAACCAAACTCAGATCCAACAATTGGTATCAGAGCTCGGACAGTCAAATTTGATTTAACAATCATTTTGACATAAATAATTCAGCTCAAAATCGTTGATATCGATAGTTTATTCGTTTGTGTTGAAAAACAGAGCAAGGTTTAATCTCCATTAAAGTTGATTAATCAGTGTCTGTAAAACAATCAGGATGACGTCACAATCTCAAGATGATAAGACTAACATTGGCTCACTTTTTAAACCACCTATGCTTAAAAGAAATGAATACAACATCTGGGAGAGAAGGATGGGTCACATCCTTGCTCAAAAAACACTGGATGTTGGAGGTCTGTTGTTTTTGGTCCCCATGTTCCTATGGTGCCAAGTGCTGAGGATCCAAAGAAGTTCGTACCAAAACCTTATGAAAACTATACTGAAACTGATTTTCAAAAGTTCGAACTCGATGCCAAAGCATTTAGCATCATAGCATCTGCATTACCAAATGAGATCTATGCTGGACTGTTACATTGTAACAGTGCCAAAGAACTATGGGATGCATTGAAGGAACAGTTTGGGGGAACCGAAGAAGTTATTGAAAACAATAGGGAAATTCTGAATCAGCAGTATGAAACCTTCTGTCACATTAAGGGTGAATCATTGACCCAACAATTTGAACGTTTCAGTTGTCTCATCAGTGAGCTAAGGCTTGTTAAGGTTGAGTTTCCAAAATCAACACAAAATAGCAGGTTTCTTAGATCGCTGCCTGATAAATGGGACACAACTGCATTTGTGACTAGAAACTCTGTTGAGTTCAAAGATCTGACCCCAACCCAACTTCATGGTAGACTCCTGACCTATGAAAGGGAGTTGAACCAGAAAAAGAAGTTGCAAGAGTCTGGAAAAGCTACTGATGATTATTCATTCGGTAGCACAGCTCTTCTTGGTCAGGAAGAATCTGGTAGCAGTAGTAAGGAACAGGGTTATGATCATTTCATTGATACAACAGCTGGTGGTAACTTTACCAACCCTGATCCTCACTCTGCAAATTATGCTTTTACTGCAAACACTGAAAACCAGATATCAGATAATTTGTTCTTTGAACTCAATGATTTGCAACATTTTGATCCCACTGACTTAGAGGAGATGGACATTTTGCATCAGTTGGCTTTGCTTAGTGTGAGAACAAGCAAATTCTACAAAAGAACAGGGAGAAAGTTCCCAGGGTTACATGGGAATCTAAGGGTTGGGTTGGATAAATCGAAAATCAAGTGTTACAAGTGCAATAGGCTAGGTCATTTCGCTAGGGAATGCAGGAGTCAAACTACTGGTCCTATAATCACTCATCCTAGCTCAAACCCTAGACCTCAAAATCAAAGCACTGTGCACTATACCCAATATACCCCTGCAGCTCATGTTAACACTGCTCATTATGCTGCTGTCCCTGTGCCTGTGCATTATGTCCAAACCACTGTTCCACAGATTCAATATGTTCAAACCCCTGTCCCCCAGGCACAAGTGCAATCTGTTGCACCTCAAACAGCTACTCCAGCAGTGGTACAACCAGATCAACAAAGCTTTTTCACTCAAGACTTTGTTGACTGGAGCAACATGCCTGATGAGCTTGGTGATGAAAATTTTGCACTCTATGCTTCTAATGAACTTTCTAATGATGAATTTTGTTTGATGGCATTAGAGTCAATACCAGAGGGGATTGAAACTGAAGGTGAACAGCTAAGTAATGAAACAGTGGATGAGGTGACTGAAGCAGTTGTTAATGCAGTTGCTGGTGAATTGCTGCTGGGAGAAAATTCAGAAACCCTGATTGAACCACTGACAGACCCATGGTCCAAAGAGGACAAAGAAGAAGAGGAAGAAAAGAGAGCAGGTGAGAAGGAAGTAAGAGCTGATGATGAAGAAAATCATCAATGTGATTGTGCAATGATGGCTGCTGCCAAGGTATCTCCTCAAGTTCTTGAAAAACTGTGTTCTGACAATTGCATTATTGCTTTTGCTAACATCAAAGAGGTAAATGAAAACCTTCGGAATAAAATCTTAACTGATGAAGTCAAATTTAAGAGTTCTTTAAAAGAACTTAAAAACAAATTGACTGAAAAAGAGAAAGAGATCAGCAGTCTTAAAGAAGAGCAAAGCATAACCAAAACTCAACTGCAAACTATGGTAGAAAAATACCAAGTTTGCAAAAAGGAGTTGGAGTCCACCCAGATCACCTGTGAAAAATGGGTGGAATCATGCAAAGGGTATGAGGTTATGCTTGAAAAACATATTAAAAGCAATGTAAAATTTGGTGTTGGTTATAGAAAACATGATGATGAAAACACTGCTTTTGAAAAATCTGTTCAAACCACTGATGTAACAACTGAGTTCATCCCCATAAACAAGAATGGCCAAAAAGTGAAAATCACTGATAAACTTGGTAACAAAATCACACTTGACAGACCAATGGGATCCTCTACTTTTGAGGAGCTTGAAAATTATTAGTTTAAACCAAAATGGTCTGATGAGTGTGATATTCTTGAAAATTTCAAGCCCATGGACTTTACATCAACTGATGGTGTTAAAGCTCCAAAAGCTAAAGTCATTCATCTCAAGGACATCCCAACAGAGGTTAAAACCTCTGCTGCAAAGGAGTCCGAAAAGAGAAAGAAGAAAGAAAAGATCAATAACCTGTTTTGTGAATTCTGTGAGAAAAGGAATCATCTAACAAAAGACTGTTTCCATTTAAAAGCTTATGATTTGAACAAAACAAGTGTCATTGTTCCAGCTGAAAGCTGCATTGTTTGTGGTAAAACAAACCACAAAACTCAAGAATGTGTGTATCTCAAAAACTTTGATGTGAAAAAGAATGAGTACATTGCTAAAACATCCTTGAGTCCATCAACATCATCTGTCAAATTCACCAAGAACCAACCACTGTTTGTGCCAGTTCAAACAGCTGTCACAAAACAGCTGAACCAAACATCTGTCAAAAGAGATGTTCAGGTTACTGATGCACCCCCTGCCAATCAGTTCAGAAATGGCAAGGAAAAACAGTCTTACCAAAGGATTCCACACGTTTATGAGGCCTATAAAAGGCCCTCTAAACCTAAAGTGAACAGGCATCCTTTTGGGTACCAACAGGTGATTGGTCAAGAACCCCAACAGTGGTTAGCAAGAAACAATACTAAAACTGTCCAAACCCCTGACCTAACCACTGTCCATCAATGTGCACCTATCCCAGACACTGTTGAGACCCCATCCAAAGCCTTATTGGCTTTGGAAACCCTAATGAACTAATCCTTTTACTTCATGTGCAGGGAGCTTCCGCCTGTTTAGATAGCCTTTGGTATGTTGATAGTGGAGGCTCCAGGCACATGACTGGATGTAAAGCCCTACTCAAAGATTTCAAAATTCATGGAGGGGGTGATATATCCTTTGGGAATAACAGTAAAGGAAAAGTTCTGGGGTCTGGTACAGTACAGTCTGGAAATGTAAAATTTGAAAATGTCAATCTGATAGACAGTCTGAAATTCAACCTCCTGAGTGTTTCACAAATGAGTGACAAGGGGTATGGGTCATTCTTCACAAAGGAGTGTTGTAAGATTGTTGGACCAGAAATGGTCAAAAAGATTGAAGCAATAATAAAAACTGGTCAAACAAAACTTGTTGCTCAAAGAAGTGGCAATGTTTATGTTGTTGATATGTCAAAAGAGTGTCCCAGAGCTGATGCTTGTCTGTTCTCAGCTGCCTCTAACAAAGAGACAGAACTTTGGCACAGAAGACTGGGGCACACAAATCTTAAGACAATCACTGAAATTTCAAAAAATGGTTTGGTAAGAGGCCTACCACAAAAATTGTTTTCATGTCCTGAACATTGCATTTCCTGTTTAAAAGGAAAACAGCATAAAAGTTCTTATAAGTCCATTGAAGAGTCCAAAATAACCCAGTGTTTGCAAATGCTACACATGGATTTGTTTAGCCCAGTTCAAGTCATGAGTCTCAAGAAGAAAAGATATTGTTTGGTTATTGTTGATGACTTCTCTAGGTTTACATGGACTTTCTTTTTACACTCAAAAGACGAGACTGCAGGCATTTTGCAAGACTTTGTGACACAGGTTGAAAAGCAATTTGACCTTCCAGTGAAAAGCTTCAGGAGTGACAATGGCACAGAATTTAAAAATAAGGAGTTGGATGCCTTCTGTGTGAAGAAAGGGATTGTAAGGCAGTACAGCATCCCTAGAACACCAGAGCAAAATGGGGTAGTTGAAAGAAAAAACAGAACTTTGATTGAGGCTGCCAGAACCATGCTTGCTGATTCAGGTTTGCCATTAACTTTTTGGGCAGAGGCAGTAAACACTGCTTGCTATGTCCAGAACAGAGTTTTAATAAACCCCAGGCACAAAAAGACTGCTTATGAAATTCTGTATAAAATCAAACCACTGATCTCATACTTCAAGGTGTTTGGCTGCCCATGCTTTATTTTGAACTTAAAAGATTCCATTTCAAAATTTGCAGCCAAAATTGATTGTGGTTATCATCTGGGGTACTCAACCACTGCCAAGGCCTACAAAGTGTTTAATACACGGACCAAGGCAGTGGAGGAGACTTTGAATGTAAAGTTCAATGAACTTTCATCAATGAAAACTCCAGCAAATCCTGCAGATCTGTTTGATCTTGATAAATTCACTTTTGAAAATACTGCTGTCAAGACTAACAGTGCAGGTCCATCAGAGGATTCAACACCAGACTATGGGTATGAAATCATCATCCCTCAAAGGTCTGCCAAAATGGGAAGAGCATCAGATGTTCAAAACAGCTGTCAAAGCTCAACCACTGCTACCTCAACAGTTGTTGACCAAAGTAGCCCATCAACCACTGCTTCCACATCCTCAAACACTGCTGACAAAAGTCCCCAAACAGTGGATAAAAGTCAGCATGTGTCCACTTCATTACCTCCCATCCCACCTCCTTTTGAAGCCACTGCTGGATCATCAAAGTCCCCAGCAGTGGTTAGCTCAGATGATACACATTTGCAGCCTTCACCAACAAATGCCATAATTCCATACCAAGGAGATTTAATCTACTTGAGATCTCATCCACCTGACCAAATCATTGGCAACATCAATGAAGGGGTGCTCACAAGAAGCCAAACCCAAAACATTTGTCTTTTTGCTGGTTTTCTATCACTCCATCAGCCAGTCAAGTACCAAGAGGCACTGAAAGACAACAGCTGGGTAGAAGCCATGCAAGAGGAGCTCCAACAGTTTAAAAGACAACAAGTATGGGAGCTTGTACCACTGCCAGAAGAGGTTAGTCCCATTGGCACAAAGTGGGTCTTCAAGAACAAAACTGATGAAAGGGGTATTGTTGTCAAGAATAAAGCCAGGCTTGTGGTTCAAGGTTACAGACAGGAAGAGGGGATTGACTATGATGAAACTTTTGCCCCTGTAGCAAGATTGGAAGCTATAAGACTGTTCCTGGCCTTTGCTGTCAACCACAACATGAAGGTGTTCCAAATGGATATCAAAAGTGCTTTTCTCTATGGTACAATTCAAGAAGAGGTGTATGTGTGTCAACCTCCAGGTTTTGAGGATCCATTTTATCCAGATCATGTCTACAGGCTGAACAAAGCCCTGTATGGCCTGAAACAAGCACCAAGGGTCTGGTATGAAACTCTTTCCACCTTTCTACTCTCAAATGGTTTCAAAAGAGGTACCATTGATAAAACACTGTTTCTAAAATGGAGAGGAAAGGATTTAATGATTGTCCAAATTTATGTGGATGACATTATTTTTGGAAGCACATGCAACAAAATGTGTGAAGAGTTTAGGGAACTCATGACAGCTGAGTTTGAAATGAGTGCAATGGGTGAGCTGCAATGCTTTCTTGGTCTCCAAGTTCAGCAAATGCAAAATGGTACTTTCATTCATCAAAGCAAATATGCAAAAGAACTTTTAAACAAATTTGATATGAATGATTGTAAACCATGCAGCACACCCATGGCAACAAATAAGCTTGTCATGTCTGATGAAAAGGATGAGCTGATTGACCAAACTCTATATAGAAGCATGATTGGGTCTTTATTGTACCTAACTGCATCTAGGCCAGACATCATGTTTGCAACATGTGTTTGTGTAAGAAGTCAATCAGCCCCTAGAAAATCCAATCTTATTGCTGTAAAAAGAATATTCAGATACATAAAAAGTGCTCCCACACTTGGTATCTGGTATCCAGCTAATGGGAATATCAAGCTTTCGGGATTTTCAGACAGTGACTTTGCTGGATGTAACACCACAAAGAAGTCCACATCAGGAGGGTGCCAGTTTCTAGGTGATTGCTTAGTTTCATGGCAAAGCAAAAAGTAAGCAGCTGTTTCAACATCCACTGCTGAAGCTGAATATATTGCTGCTGCAAGCTGTACAGCCCAACTCCTGTGGCTTCAAAATCAGTTGCTGGATTTTGGTATCACTGCCTTAAAGACACCACTCATGTTGGATAGCCAGGCAGCAGAAAATATCATCAAAAATCCAGTTTCCCATTCAACCACCAAACATATCGACATCACTTTGTGAGGGATTGCTATGAAAAAGGTTTGATTTCTCTGCATCATGTTCCAACTAAAGACCAGTTGGCAGATGTGCTCACAAAAGCATTAGATACTGCCACTTTTGAAAGCTTGGTCTCTAGAATTGGCATGCTAAACATGGAATAACAAGCAAAATCTTGTTTTTCTGTGAATAAAAGCATTAAAAATGTTTTCAGAAAATCAAAAATCCATCCTTAAAAATAGCTAAAAATGAAATTTTCATTAAAATCCTTAAAAGTCTGCCATAACCACTGCTTGTTCAAAAGTCTGCTCTACTTCAAAGTCTGTCCACTGCTGAAAGCCATCCTCTGTCCACTTATTTCCTTGATAAACTCTGTTGTTCAAAAGCAGTGTCTTATCCACTGATAGTGAAAATCATCCACTGCTTTCATTATACCGTTGTAACCACTGCCTTCATCAGTAACTTTCATAAAAGTACTGTCCTTCATTTCTTCAGAGTTTGGCATGTGGGCAGTACATAGTGGTCAGTACTTTTGTAACCGCTGCCACGTCAGCCTTCATTTTTTTCCTCTATAAAACCCCCACTTCACACCAAAACAGGGTTTTACCGTCGAATTGAATTTTCAAAAATTCTTTTCTCAAAGCAGTTTTTCTTCACATTCCTTCACAAATTTCTTCGATCATCATCTCCAAAATGACAAAATCGAAGCCATCTGCAAAACCCACTTCCAAATCATCGTCGAAAGCGGCCTCTCAAAAGGTCAATACCACTGAAATTCCACATAAACCATCTCACAATCTTTTGGGTCTTCTCACAAAACCCGGCACCACAGATGCTTTCGACTCCATCATTGCCAAAATGGCTAAATCAAAGTACAAAACTTTGTTAACAGCCGATGCACCAATTTACTTACCAACCCAACGAGAGTTTTAGAAAAACGCAACCCTTGACAAACAAGGTGAAACTGTGGTAGCCATTAACTCCTCTTTAAAGGGTAAACCTGTTCAAATCACGCCACAATCTATATCAGAAGTCTTTAAACTCGAGGATCAGCAAGGTAAAACTTCTTTCCCTAAAAACGAGTTAAAAATTGACTTCATTGAGAGAGGGTATGCAGACACAATGATGAAGAAAGCTACCTTACAAAAAGGTTTCTTTCCTTCTGCAACAAGGTTTTTATTCCATACCCTCCTAATGTGTGTTTCAAACAAAACCACTTCTTTTAATGAAATACCATTAAAGATTCAAAATCTGGGATATGATATTCTTCAAGAAGAAAATTTTAATTTTTCTCGGGAAATCTTTAATGATTTGGTTAACAATGTTGAAACAAAATCATTCTTACTGTTTCCAAGGTTTTTAAGTTATTATTTTGAGAAGAAATTCAGTAAGGATGATATTGCTGCAATAAACCAAGGTGAATATTTTCAAATGCACAGCTTAACTGCTGAAACTTTTACAAGAATGTTAACACCTTGCAAAACACAAGCAGAGGTGCCTGAGCAGAATTTAGCAGCTACCAATGCTCCTCAGGTATCTGCTGCTGAGCCCACTGCTCAAGGTGATCAAAGTAGCAGCACAACTGCTTTGAAACCCACACCTAAAATCACCAAAAAGCCACAGAAAAAGAAAAATCAAAAACCCCCCAAACCCATCAAAAAGGCAACTCTGGAGGATGAGATACTAGAGCAAATGCCTGTGACAACACAAAAGTCACAAGAAACCACTGCTGCTTCTTCCTCACAGCAGTTGGTACAAATATCTCAACCCATGACCGAAACTCCTCCTGCTTCTTCTAAAAAAGAACAGGTTGTACAAATAGGGTCTCCACATCATGATGCTCTGGAAACACTCGTTTCCATCATCCACAGCCCAATGCCAGGGGCAAATCCTCTTTCTACACCAAACATCACATCCATAATTCCCCCACCAACCAAACTTCTGTTGGATGCAATTGATTTGAACCAGGCACTAACCAGTCCTTCTCAATCACCTATTAATGAGAATATACCTCAACAAATGACTGGGCCTGATGTATCAATCCTTGCTAACCCACCAACACAACCTGAGGAGGTTACACCCCTGGAGTTACAAGTAACTCTTGGTGGTATTCCAAGTGAAGCAGCCACTACAAATGTTGAACCCACTGGTTTACATTTGGACAGTGGTTACATCAATAAGACTTCCTTGGAGGTAATTCCTTACATAGCACCTCTGCCAACCACCAGTGGGTTAATTTTTACCACTGGCAACATCAAAAGGTTGTCAAGTGTTGAAGGAAGAAGACCCCAGTACCAAGAAAAAGGGGCATCAGTGGTTAATGTTTGGAGTACACTCCCTACTTCAACCACTGATAAAACCACTGCTAGTGGGAAATCAGATGATCCCATTAAATTGGGTGATGATTTAAAATATCAGGATTTGACGGAATGAGTTGACAAATTGGATACATCTGTTGCAGATATTAAAGACATGCTACAACAGGTGTTGAAAATACAAAAGATGCAATCCACTGTTGTTCCACCTCAAGCACCTGCTCCACCACAAGCATTTGCTACAAATGAGCTCTGGAACCTCTTCCAACCTTTTCTCCAACAACAAAAAGAAATGGCTGATCAGCAACATGAACTACATGTCCAAAAGCTGAGAAACATAATGGAGTCTAGGTACAAGAACACTCAAGCAGATATTAAGGCAATCAAGGCCCATCTATTGCAAACCACTGGCACTGCTCCTCCAACAGTACTTTTCATTGATCAACTTCCAGAAGATAATGCCAAAAAGGGGGAGAAAATTCAGGAGTGGAAGAAGAAGGGAATAGATGATGGTCTTTACATTGAACCAGAAAGGGATGCTATGACCAGAAAAATTCCTGTGCCAGATGGTAGTAAAAAGGTTGATGCAACCCAAGAAGCACTTGATGAAGGAGTAGCAAGTGTAAAGAGGGATAGAGTGGCAAAGGATATTTCAAGGTGGAATGAGGAGAAAAGAGCTTTCATGGAGCTGTATGTGCAGGGTTGTTCTGGGTCAAAGGATACTAAAAATCCTAAGACAAAAAGGAAACCTAAGTCCATCCCATCCAGAATTCCAAAGCATATTCCAAAACCACCATCCAAAAGCCATCAGCATCAAACCTCCACCCAAACAGCTGTTGTAACTCCTGCTGTATCAACTACTGCTGGTACTTCAGAGGTTTCAACATCTGTTATCATTTCAACACACACCACTTCAACACACACCACAACCACTACTTTACCACCACCACCAAAAACAACCTCACCACCACTTTCTCCTGCCAAAAAGCAGAAGACAACAGATGTTACAACATCTGCTGTAATGACAACAGTGGTTGAAACACTAGTTGTTTCAACAGCTGTTAGTCAATTCCAAACCACTGCCACTCAATCTACCACCATTGTTCCACCCAAAACATCATCAGTCCCTCCTCAAACAAAAAGGAGAAGGCTAATTCTAAAAGATGATGACACATCTCCACCACCTACATCTTCAAAATCTATGTCACTTGTCACAATTCCAAAACCCATGCCTCTCTCTTCAGCTCAAATTCTAAATCCATTACCTCCTGCTGGTGTCTCATTTCCTCTGGAACTCATTGCAGTTAGGGAAGAAATCAAATCCTTTTACTATGAGGATGACCCAGCTAAAAGGAGTTTGCCATCAGTTGAAGGATATCCCAGGCCTAACAATATTGAAGAATATTTGAAACTCAAGGCCAAGCAAGCAGAGGATATCGCAATAAAAAATAAACAAGGGAAATCTTATAGGGAATTTCAGCAAAACTACCAGTTTCTACTCACACAGGTCAGAGCTATGGAGCAATTTACCAAAAATGTATGTCAGCAAATTTCAGAAAGGGCAGATGAGTCCTTGAGAAAAGACTACATTGAGAACATCATGACCTACAAGAAATACAAGGGGGAGAAACACATGTACAAAAACTGGACCATTCCTGAGCTTGAAAAAGAGGCAGCCAGGATTCAAGAAATGATCAAAAATAAGGTCAAACAGACTCCTCCTGAAAAGTTCAAACAGTTTGAAGCTGATAAGGCATTAGAGTTGAAGAGAATGAAAGAGGAGCTGATAGCAGCTGATTATGGGTCAAAGAATTCTGTGTCAAAGTGGGGAGAAGATAGGGTCAGGGCTACCTACAAAAAGTTGGAGGAACTTAGAAAGAAAGACCCAACAGTTCCTAAAAAGCCTGACTACTCCAAAGCAGAGGTCTCAAAAAGACCACCAAAGCTGCAAATCAAAAGAACTACTGCTCCAGCTGGTGCTGCCATCTACAAAAGAAGGAGCCAAAAACAGTCAGGGGCTGAAACAGTTGAAGATCTAAAAGCTGGAAATGCTGTTGTAAAAGAGGGCATTAAATTAATGATGAAAGAAGATCTTGAACTGGAACAATATGCAAGTACTGCTCAGCCAGTCATGAATAGGCCAGCATCTCCAAACTCCTCTGTAAATAAAAATCTCCCAAGAAACCCATCAGGCTCAAAAATACAAAAGTGGGAAACTGACAAACAGACCTACATATTGACTTTGCTCAGGTCTGGTGGAGAAGTGAAGAAAATATCAAGGGAACAAGCTCTTGGCCTGAGTCTTGAAGATTTGCAGGATCTCCTTGATCTTCCACTTAGCAGGGATGATGATGACACAGATGCCCTAGACTTTGAACTACAACTTAAAGGTCAGATAAGGGAACTGCTGATGAGGCAATAAAAATTCCACAATAATGAAGAGTTTTGGTATTATCTGTTCCAGGGGGAGATTGTTGGGATTGAACCCTACCAGAGGAACAGATAATTAAAGCCAAAACTGGATCAGAGCAGTGGATCCAGAATAAGTAGATGTTACATACAAGTTTCTCCCCTTGAAAGTGATTTCAACATCTGCTGACCTCCTATCTACTGATCATGCAAACTGCTGACCCACAAATGCTGTTCAAGTAAAGACCTGATGAAAGACTAAAGTCCTGCTGATTCAATCTACTGCTTTGGTTCAAGCACTGCTGATCCGGACAAGTACTGCTGGGTTCACAGCAGCGGAGGGATGCAGCAGTTGTTTATTCTGTGTTTATGTAATGTAATGTATTTAGCAGTAGTTAGTATAGCAGTGTTTGAATAGATCAGGGGTTAGAGTTTGTTAGGAGGTTAGATGTCACTTTCATGGTGACGCCAGCTTAGATGCTCAGTGGTTTGCTAGTGCCTATAAATAGAACAGTGCTCTGTACTGTTCTATTAGCTCTTTGCAACATCGTCTTCTCTGCACGAACAAACATTGAGCTCTGGCTGAGGGGGAGTTTGTATTCAATCATTGCAATTGTAATCGTAATTGAAATAAATTCAATCTTTCGGTTCATTGTGAAAAATGTTTGATCAAAGCATTACTCTCGTTTGATTGTATGCAAAGTTTGTTTCTATCTTAATTCCGCTGCACAACTCATTCATTTCCATCTTATTTCAAACGTAAAATACAATCAAAACCAAACTTAGATCCAACACTTTGCTTGTTATTTGCTGGAATCAAGCTAGGATGGAGTCTAGAAACAAACTAAATAAAATCTGAGTTGTCGGAATGGATATTTATCTTTGAGAACAACGTCTGTAATAACTGTTTTTATTTTATATGTTTGTGGTATGGGACACAAACCTTTAATATATTATAATTAATAGTTGTTATGGATTCTCCTGGACAATCTGTTTCGCTTACTGCCATGCCCCGATGTTTCCGCCATCGGTTGGGGTGTGACACCAATGACTTCGGTTACGGTTACGGATAATGCTAATAACCGAACCGAACCGTGCACACCCCTAATTTTCACTATTCTTGAAATCAAACCAACAACTAATTTTTATAAAAATAAAAATGTGAAGGTATGTGTGTATATATGTGGCCGAAAATATGTATGTATGGTTAGTGTTTGTATTTTAAATTTTGATTCAAAGGTAACTTGTAATGTGTTTGTTGAATGAACAAGGTTATGTGTTAATATGTTATAGTTATGAAGGAATGATTTAATCTTGGATTTGATTTGAAATAATGTTGATATATTGGTATACATGGCCAAAAATTTGTAAGTATGTGTGTGAATTTGTAAGTTGATGCATCTTCTTGAATGTTAGTTTAAAATGCATGTATTGATGATTTATGTATGATGGATTAATCATTGAACAAAATGGTGTTATAAATGTGTCATATGTTACAATAAATGAAAGAATAAGGTTTAATAATCTTGGATATGATTAAGAATTAAAGTGCTTAAAATACTTGTACATAGACTTGTAGGATGGTTTAATGATCATCATAAAAAGGGATTTGTTGTGACATGATAAACATTCACTTAAATCAGTAAATAAATATGAGGAATGAAGTTATTTGATGTATTTTAATGTTATAAAAAATTATGTCATAACTTGGTAGCTTTGCATGTTGTACTTTAGGCTTGAAAAGTAGTAAATCGGGTGTTGTTCGCATGATTTTTGTGCTTTTTATGAGACCTGCATATATGTGATTAAAATTTTTGTTTTAATCAGTAGATAACATGAATTGTGTTAAAATATCAAGTCTTGATGATTTGGGATGGTTACGGTAAAGTTCGGTACGAAACTATGCGTTAAAAACGGTAAACATCGGCTCTTTAAGTGACTTTTATAAAACTGTTTTAAATCTGATTCTAAACTGATTTCATATGATAAATATAATTATTTTAACTTATATTAAATGATTTTGGTGTTTGGTTGGTCATACGTGACTTCCGACGCCCAAAAACGGTACCGAAACGGTAAAATACGCATATTTCAACGAACGCGAGAACGGGATGTTCAAAGGGGGAAACTTTGTGTATTTTTGTTGATATGTGAATATGAGTATATGTGATATGATTTACTAAGTGAATTCATGATTATATGAAATAATGATAAGTTTAGACGTTTGTGCGGTAGAAAGGGTAAACTAGATTAGAAATCGCATTATGTGTGAAATTTTGTGATTTACATGAGAAATATGTTTAAGATGATTTGATAAGTTATTATATATACATATATATATATATATATATATTGAGTGTTTTAACATGGTATATATGTGTGAAATAACGTGTTATGTGAATTTTGATGAACTTATTTTATAAATATATTTATATGTATATTTATAAAATAAGTTCATCAAAATAGAAGGTGGCGGCGCAGCTTGTTGCCCGTCTACCTTCTATTTTGATGTAAATTGGCATGTTTTTTGGTGGAAAATTGAACAAAAGTTAAAAAAAATGTATATTTATATATACCGAATATGTCCATACTTATGCATATATGTTACGAAGTGCAACTTGTAGACATATATTGCGAATAAGTAGACATGATAAAGAGTCACCAAAAAAATCATTCGATTCGCGAAAACCTTAATATGTATATGGAATTACATATATATAAATGCCAACCTAATTAAAAATAAAGATATTTCTTGAAAATCCTCAAAAATATGTGAAAATCCTAAGTGACAGAGAAACTTGATTGTTTTTAGAACAATTAGTTAATAGATTATTTTTATCTAAATTACGATATGTGGATTTGATCCAATGGATTGCGATATTTAAAAACGTCACAGAACCCCACTTTTTACTGTTTATTAACTGTTTTCGGGGTAAAGAACACGTCTTTAATAAGAATGAATATATGTTTTCGTATAAAACATGATTTCAAATAAATGTATTTTAGTGAGATTTCACTAAAACGTCATTTTATCATCATATATACTGTTTTTAGAGAAAACATGATATTAAAAGCTAAATATATGTTTTCATATAAAATATGCTTTTAAATTATATAAAAATGTATTTTCATCGAGAATACGATTTTTAGAGTATCATAATGCGTTTATGAACACAAAAGACAAATGACTTAAACTGTTTTCAATAAAAACGAGTTTAAAAATGTATTATACTAGTTTCGGGGAGGAAACTGGGTAAATAGACGATGTTATGAGTATAACGATCGTAAAGATTTTAAAAAATTTTCTTTAAATCTAAGTGGGGACAAATTGGCCAAATCTCAAGAGTGTAAGTAGCGACCATTGGCTTACATTGCGTGGGGGGATGTTGGGAATTTGTACAACGCCAAATATTAAATTGTTATTCAGTAGGTTATATGTAATAGTGAATTGAGGCAGGCATTAGATGCATCATAGTCGTTTTAATCTCTTAAGAATACGTGTGGAATCGTTGATAGATCTATCGGGTTGACTACCCCATCGTGATCGGTCGCTCCGATCTATATAGCGGCGAATTTGAATTGCCTTAATAGTCTAGCATGGATTAATCCCTCGATTGTTTTATATAGCTCATAATGTCTTGCAAACTTATGAAACCGAAAGCATAACGAAAATTTAATATTTATTTAATCAAAGTCATGAGTATAAGTTTTCATCAGAGATAGGGTTGCGGAGTTATTTCGGATGAATCCTTCCATGACAATTTTTATATGAAATCCGGTATATGCCGATTTCATTAACATCATAATAACATCATTTTATTAAAATTAATGTTATATTTTTAAAACACATATAAATGTTTTTAAATATGTAATGGTTTTTCAGGCCATTAAGGGTCAAATAAGTTTTTCCTTAAATAAAATATTACGAAAATTATATGTGAACTCACCATCCTTGTTGGTGCACACATCTATTGTCTTCGTCTTATATCGAGTCTGGTTTGAGTTGCGGATCTTGTAAAGCATGATGTCATCTTTCAAATGATGACATCATATAGTGATATCATAGATGACATCATCATTGGAATTCAACATACAAATCAGATTGTTATTGTGTCGGTTTCGCTTCAAAAGTCAACATTGTTTGACGGTTTCGCTTGAAAGGAATTTATTGTGGATTTCGCTTGTATGTGTTTCAAGCGAAACCATGTTTAGTATAAATAGGCTTGTAGACATTTCATTTTGTAACAGTTAGATCAGAGATAGCCAAGTGATACCGAGGTGTTGCCGGTTTATCCTTTGATTGTAAACGTTGTTAAATCAATATACAAGAGGATTAAAGTGTATTTCAAGCTGTTTACACATCCGTTTCTCTGTTTCCGCCTTTGAAACGGACAAGAGCTCTTCCGAACGACTCGTTTGTGTCGGAATCCGATCCTACAATCCTTTGTGTTGACACTTGATTTTAATGTGTTCTACAGGTACATGAGTTCAGCTTCAGAGAATTTTGGCTAGTGTTGTCATGTGGTAGTATTATTCTTGTGTAACAAAACTATGTTGGACACTTTTAAAATTATGGGACCATGGTTGTAATAAGACCCCTAAGGGTTAAACTACTATAACTTGCTTGTGATGATGTGGTAATCTTAAAAACTATATTTTTAAAATAACAAATTGTCCAAATTAACTAAAGCATCGACCACTAAGACAAATATGGGTACCAACCTCCGTCACCGCCACGTTTGTATTTCCACTGTGACATTTTTGAGGTGTGACAGAAGTTGGTATCAGAGCTAATGGTTGTTAGCGAACTAGATGTTTTTGTATAAACACTAGACTTCAACCAAAGATTTTTGAGAATATAGGATTCCAAAATTCGTGAAGCCAAAGATTCAAAGTGAGAATGAATCTTAACCATGTAATAGGAATATTAAGAAGTTATGTTTTACGTGTTAACTTGCTTATTTGTACCTTATGTGATTATATATATATATATATATATATATATATTCATTGTGAACATGCACTTACCTAGTACAGTTACATTGTGTCACAGATGTCACACTTGCATGAGACTATCGAGATTCACGACTCAGAGAGTGAGCTAGATTTTGAGACTTCTCCACTGTCAGAGCCACATACTGTCACTCAGCCAGCAGATACGACCAGCCTCACTTCATCATACTACATTGATACCATGGCCTTTTCTAGTCAGATAGACACGCGTTACGCATACATTAGTAACAGGTGGATAGATGAGGATGATTCTACAGTTCCTTCATCAGTCCATGATTCGGGACAATCATCAGGCTTAGCACCGGTATTCGACAAGATGGGCATGAGCACATCATCGATTGGGGGATCATACGGAGTAGCACCAGCTGTGGATGCCACTATCGTTACGACTCAACCTCTAGAGCCGTTAGCCGCTCCACATGACGATACAGTTGAGCGTACGATCGAGATTCCTCCACCTCCGGTGCCAGAGTCGGATATACCTCAGTCAGGATCGTTAGCATCCGTTGTACCACTACCAGTTCTCACATGTCCTGGAAAGAGACTTCGTATTAGAGAGAACACATCATCTACCTCCAGGGATGGGACTGAGACTGCATCGAAGAAGTTGAAGGGAGTCTGGGTGGACAAATACTTCCACTGTGATCGTCGGGTTGCCACTTTGCGAGGAGAGTTATAGACGACGAAGAATGCGATGCAGGATCTCGGAGGACGGATGGATGCTTGTGAGGATATTCGTGGATTGTATGATATTGTGAGAGATCATATGGCCCAGAGGATAGCGAAGCTGGAGTAGTTGGTTTCTTTGTTGTTACAGTATTTGGGATTTTGGTGATTGTATCATTGTTGAACAATTTTTGACTTCTTTTGGTTATATTTTGTTTAAGCATGGGTGATGCTTAGGTATTTTAGGGGGAAATTTTTGATGAACTTGTTATGGTGTTGATTTCGTCTTCACCAAATTTTGCTAGTTTCCAAAACTACTAACAAGTGATGTAAATTTCCACCTTGAAATATTGAACAACAGATTTTGGATTAAATTTTTTAAATTGTTATGTGATTATGGTTACATGTGCTTTGTTAAATCCATTTCACATTTAATGATTGAATTATTTAAATATTGACTCACGTTATTATTATTGCTTCAATAATAGAAACGTCAATATGCCACCAAAAACGAGACCGAGTTCCTGTACCGATGGAATAGGATTTTCTATCACTCCCGGGGAGTTAGCACAGATGGTTGCTCAGTATGTTATCGATGCTTTGGAACAGCATGTGTTACATCCCAACCGATGGTGGAAACATCGGGGCGTGGCACTGAGTGAAATAGATTGTTCAAGAGAATCCATAACAACTATTAAATGACAATATATTGAACGTTAATATCCCATACTACTAACATATAAAGCAATAACAATCATTACAAATAGCGAGTCTCATAAACAAATACTATTCCGACAACTCAGATTTTTATTTAGTGGGGTTCTAGACTTCCTAGCTTGTTTCGTCATGGCATAGCACCCTATCAACCAGTCACATACGTTAAAATAAAGTCAATACATAAAATGTAAAGGTGAGTACACAAGTTTGCATAGCATATAGTATAGAAAGCATTTACGCATAACCAGCATGTATCACATAACAGGCAAACCAAGTAACTATCAATCAATGATTACAACTTAACCACGAGACTGCATTTTGGAGTATGCGCGACACATGTTCACCACTGCGAACACGTGAAGTAAAGTAACGTGATCCCTAGCAACCCTCGTCCACGAAAGGTGCTGAGTCCAAACTATAGTACTATCGTTGCTAGAGGCGGTATAGTGTAACATTGTATAAGCATAGCACAAGCATTCATAGATCACATATAGCATGCGGGAGTGGTTAGCGTTGTAAAGTGTTTGCGTTTTGTGTTGTGTTTTGATATAGAACGTATGTAACACCCAAAAGTGCGTTAAGCGAAAAAGGGTTCGAGTATACTCATAGTAGGTGTTTAGCAAGTAAACACAACCTTGATTGGATTGAAGGGAGCGCGTTGAGTTAGCCTGAGCATAGGACAGTAGCGTAAGTGTTGAATAGTGCGTAAACAGAATGTCGGAGGGTTTAACGTTCGAAAGGTTATCCGAACGGATGGGTCTTCATCTGAGTGGATGGTCATCTGGACGGATGGTCATCCGGACGGATGACCATTCAAATGGATGGCCATTCGAATGAGAGGTGTTTGTTTGTAAAATTGTTAAAGTTAGAAGTTTCGTTAAAACGTTTAAGTATTGAAAGTTATAAAGAGGAAGGCCATCCGGTTGGATGGTCATTCGAACGGATGGCCATTCGATTAGATGGTCTGTTGTTTTGAAATTCGGTAAAATTTTGTAAGTAGCAAGTTTTTCGTTAACGGATACGGCATGATGATGTGTCAAACAACGGGAATACACCAGATTCAGTTCATTTGGTCGAATGGGAACCACCCCTTCGGACAAATGATTGTTCCTGGTGAAATTTCATGTTTGACCTATTAATCGGTCCATCTCTCCGGTGGGATTCCATTTTCAAGCCGGCTCTTAACTAGGAAGTGAGAAGAGAGTCTGAATGAGTTCGGGTTCCATCAGTTTCGAGTAGAAAAGTGAAGAAAAGTTGAAAACAAATGGAAATTGTGAAAATCTTCCATTGTTTAGTTGAAAGTTGTGGAAATCTCTTAGATCTGAACCAATCTTGATGAGATGGTGCTTCACAACAGTTTGCATAAGCAAAATGAGTGAAGAACACCTTTCAGGAGGTCCAAACCAGTGATTTCAGAGAAAAAGTTAGAGTGTTTGTGTGATTTTTATGAAAAAGATGATGTAGAAGTGTGTAGTGATGAATATTGTACAAGGTTTGAGGAGAAAAGTTTACCAAAAAGCCTTGAATCGCGTCTGAGAGTGAATGAGAGCAACCTGAGTGAGTGTGTTCGGATGGAGGTGTCAAATCAGTGAATGAGGGGTGTACGCCGGTATTTATAGAGTGAGAGAGAGAGTTAAGGCGGTGGAAAGTGGCGCTGTTTGGGGAGGATGGCCATCCGAACGGTAGCCATTCGTCCCGTGGTGTGTGCGCGAGTTAATTTTCCCACTTTGATTCGTTTGTTAAGCGTTGCATTGCATTTAATTGAGTATAAGCGTTGCGTTTAATCACAATACATTTATACAAAATAATCACACAATAACATAAGTAAATCCGCGTTTCAAGTCTGCGTCAAGTTTGCGTTTTGATAGAGTTGCGATAGCGTTTGCGAATACCATCCAAAACATATATAAAGCACACACAAGTAAAGCACATAAGAACGCACACATATAACATTACTAATAACAATAAATACGTTTCGAGTTTGCGTTGCGTTGGCGTTGAGTATGCGTTGTGATAGCGTTTAGTCTAAATAAGCGACGTGAAATGCGATAAAATGTGTTTAAATAGTATGCGTTGCAAAATAGTGTTTAAGTGCGATAACTGCGTTTGTAATATGATTTTAAAATGCGTCAAAAATATAGTTTAAACCCATTAGCGTTAATTAAAATCTCGGGAGTACAAGCGTTTATGAAAAGAATAACGCTAACAGGTAACAATCCGAAAGTCGGGTTGTTACAGCCTCCCTTACATTAGGAAATTTTGTCCCAAAATTAAGTAGCAGGCGTGACAAAGAGTTGTGGATATTTAGCCTTCATATCATTTTCGAGCTCCCAAGTCGTCTTTGCGCCGCGTTTGCCTTCTCACCGAACCTTCACTAGAGGAATGCGAGAGCGTCGAAGTTTCTTGGTCTCTAGATCCATGATTTCTACTGGCTTTTCCACAAAGTGCAGAGTCTCGTTTATTTGCAAATCTTCAAGTGGTACATGAAGATTTTCTTCAGCTAAGCACTTCCTGAGGTTCGAGACGTGGAAAGTCGGATGTACGTTGCCGAGTTCCTCCGGTAATTCGAGTCTTTAGGACACTTTGTAAATTCTTTCCCAAATCTTAAAGGGACCCACGTATCGTGGTGCTAGCTTTCCTTTCTCGCCAAATCGGATCACCCCCTTCCAAGGTGAAACCTTTAGGAGTACGTGATTACCAACTTCGAACTCAAGGGGCTTGCGGCGTTTATCGGTGTAGCTCTTTTGACAACTTCGAGCTTTTAAGAGATTGTCTCGTATCTGGAGGATCTTGTCAGTCGTTTCTTGTAATAACTCAGGACCGGTAATTTACGCATCTCCAATCTCGTGCCATACAATAGACGATCGACATTTTCTTCCATATAATGCCTCAAAGGATGCCATTTGAATGCTAGAGTGATAACTGTTATTGTACGAGAATTCGACTAAAGGTAAATGTGAATCCCAATTACCAACAAAATCGATAACGCACGAGCGAAGCATGTCTTCAAGGGTGCGAATCGTGCGCTCAGTCTGACCGTCAGTCTGGGGACGGAATGCGGTACTGAGATTGAGGGTAGTTCCGAGAGCGGATTGGAATGTCTCCCAGAGACGTGAGGTAAAGCGACCATCGCGGTCTGAGATGATGTCACGAGGTATCCCATGTCGACAAATGACTTCGTCGGTATAGATTCGTGCTAATCGTTCTGCCTTAAAGTCTTCTCGTATCGATAAGAAGTGCGCGGATTTCGTAAGACGATCAACGATAACCCAGATGCTATCCTGACCTGATGGCGTGTGAGGGAGTTTCGTAATGAAATCCATGGCTATACTTTCCCATTTTCACATTGGGATTTCTGGCTGTTCGAGTAAACCAGATGGTCGTTGATGTTCGGCCTTAACCTTTGAGCAAGTTAAACATTTAGAAACATACACAGCGATATCCTTTTTCATGCCAGGACACCAATACCTGGGACGGAGGTCCTGGTACATTTTTTCGGCACCAGGATGAATAGAATATCGGGACTTGTGAGCTTCTGTCATCAAAATATCCCTGAGGTTGTTGCGATTAGGAATCCAAATGCTGTCGTGGTAGTGAAAGATGCCGTTGGATTTGTTTATCAACTGGTTTTCGGAACCAAGTATTCTTTCTTCCCTCAAGGTATTCTCAAGGAAACAGGGATGTTGAGCATCGCGAATGAGAGCTTCGAGGTCGTGTTGGGCTTGGACATTACGAACACAATGTAAATAGCTTCGTCGGCTAAGAGCGCCAGCAACGACATTTGCCTTGCCAGGGTGGTAGCGTATCTCACAGTCGTAGTCGTTGAGGAGTTCAACCCATCTGCGCTGGCGCATGTTTAATTCTTTCTGGTTCAAGATGTGTTGTAGGCTCTTATGGTCGGTGAAGACCGTACACTTGGTACCATAAAGGTAGTGTCGCCATATCTTCAACGCAAAAACAACTGCACCGAGTTCGAGATCGTGGGTTGTGTAGTTCTTCTTGTGGACCTTGAGCTGGCGAGACGCGTACGCGATAACCTTGTCTCGTTGCATAAGAACACAACCAAGACCTAGGTTGGAGGCATAACAATAAACAATAAAGTCGGGGTTTCCATCGGGTAGCGCGAGTACATGAGCATTGCAAAGCATACACTTTAGAGTTTGAAAGGTATCCTCTTGTTCGGTTCCCCAAACGAAAGGCTTGCCTTTATGCATTAGAGAGGTGAGAGGAACGGCGATTTTTAGAGAAATCAGCGATAAATCGACGGTAATAACCCGCCAATCCGAGAAAAGAACGAACTTTGGACGGAGTTTTCGGTGTAATCCAACTCTTAGCTGCTTCAATCTTCGCGGGATCGACGTGAATACCTTGACTATTGATGATGTGACCGAGGAATTGAACCTTCTCAAGCCAAAATTCACACTTGGAGAAATTGGTGTAGAGGCTATTCCCTTAGAGTAGCTCGAGAACTAAACAAAGATGATGCGCGTGTTCGGATCTTGACATCGAATCGATAAGGATATCATCGATAAACATGATGACGAAGCGATCAAGAAAGGGTTTACACACACGGTTCATCAAATCCATGAAGACCACGGGTGCATTGGTAAGACCAAAAGGCATGACTAGGGGTGAGCAAAAACGGTTCTGGAACCACGAAACCTTGAACCCGAACCAGAACCACAATGGACCCGAACCTTTTGCTCTAGAAGGGTCAGTTTGTGGGTTTCATAATACTCAACAAAATGGTTTCGTGTCGGTTCCGGTTCCGACCCATGGGTATTGGATAAGAACCACAAGGAAACGATTTTCATACGATCATTCATATGCTTTATCGTTTATGTATTGGATTTTTTCCATATTAAAATACAATTCTTCCATATCAACTAGGATTTCATATTACGATCATTTATATGCTATTTATTTAATTTATTTATTGGATTTTGGATCATTTATATGCTATTATTTGATAAACTGATCTATTTGAATTGGCTTTTTTGATTTGTGGATTGATTTTTGCTATTGTTTGAATGATGATTATTTAATATTAAATTGGTTTGAGTTCATATTTTTTATGTTCATGTTTTAAACCAACGAACTGTTACTATTGCATATCATGTTCCAAAAAATATAAGTAATGTAATGGTCCTAAACCCAATATTGCATAGTAATGCCGACTAACAAAAGCCAATTGTCAATGACTATTGTCGTTTTGTCCAGTTGACCAAAAAGTCAACTCTGTTGTTATGAACCATATTGCAGTCAACGGGCAATAAAAATTGGCTTTAGTAAGTAGTCCGACCAGTAACTATGTAGAACGATATCGCATGCTCAAAATTAAGTAAATGAGACCCGTGAGACCCTCCTAGGACCCGAACCAATACTAAACGGTTCGGTTATGGTTTTCATAATACTTAATAAATGGTTCCAGGTACGGGTCGGGTCTTGGTCAGTTCCGAAAGGTTCTTAGCCGTTGCTAACCCCTAGGCATGACCACGAATTCGTAATGGCCATAACGGGTACGAAAAGCGGTTTTAGGTATATCTTGTTCTTGAATTCTCAATTGATGATAACCAGAACGTAAATCGATTATAGAAAAACATGTAGTGCCTTGCAGTTGATCAAACAAATCGTCAATTCAAGGTATAGGGTAGCGATTCTTAATAGTAAGCTTGTTGAGTTCCCTATAATCGATGCACATTCGGAACGATCCATCCTTCTTTTTTCACGAAAAGGACAGGTGCGCCCCATGGAGGTGTGCTAGGGCGTATGAAGCCTTTATCAAGTAATTCCTGGAGTTGGCTAGAAAGTTCACGCATTTCGGACGGTGCGAGATGATAAGGGGCTTTAGCAGCAGGGTTAGCTCCAGGAATAAGGTCGATATGAAAATCGATATCACGAGTAGGGGGTATACCAGGTAATTCGTCAGGAAAGACATTAGGAAAATCACGAACCACAAGTACCTTTTCCATCGGCTTCTTTTCCTTCTCCGCTACTACAATGTGGGCTAAGAAAGCCAAGTATTCCTTGCTGAGATACTTGCTTGCTTGGATACACGACATAAGTTTCAGTTCTTTCGAGGATACTTCGCCATAGACACAGAGTTGATCACCGTTTGAAAGAGAGAAACAGATCATCTTTTCGAAACAAACGACTTCAGCACGATTTTCACGAAGAAAGTCCATGCCTGCTATGATATCGAAACTACCAAGCTACATCGGAATGAGATCGATCGGGAAAACGTGATTGTTGATTTCAAGAGTACAATCACATAGAACGGAATTGACGGTGACGGTTCTTCCGGTGGCAACTTCTACATTGATAGTCGTTGGGAGATTAGCGCATTTATGTTTTAGGAGCTTTTCGAATTCAAACGACACAAAACAGTAACGGCTCCAGTATCAAACAAACACGAAGCATAAATACCGTTAACAAGGAACGTACCATTAACAACATTGTTGTCGGTCTAAGCCTGGCAGACGCTGATATTGAAAATTCTTTCGCGGGCTGCTTGTTGTTGTTGCGGCTGCTGCTGCTGAGGCTGCGGCTACTGTGGTTGTTGCTGCGATGGTTGCTGCGGTTCTTGTTTCACCACACTGTTCGGGCAGACATTAGCGAAATGATTTGTGTCACCACAAGAGTACAAGCTCGCGCATGAAAAGCGGGTGCAGGAGCTACTTCGTTAACCTGAGGAGCAGGGAGTGGAGCTGGTGGTGCTGGAAGAGCTTGGGTTGTTTGCTGGCGTGAGCCTGAATGGCAGTGAGTAGTAAAATGCCCATAGATGTTGCAGTTTGCATAGAAACGACAATTCACCCCTGCTGGGTGATGATAGGTGCAAGTAGGGCACAGAGGGTGGATACCAGTGTACGCACGCTTAGCAGGCGGTGCGTTGGTAGCAGTAGATGGACGATTCTGGTTGTTGGGTTGATGAGCGGCGGTAGTAGCGTAGTTCTTGTTGTTGTTGCCTTTTCTCTTGCGATTCTGGCGTGAAGACTTGGAAACTTGAGATGCTACGGTTTCGGTAACGGGAGTAGCAGTGACCCGATTGAGACTCTTGGTGGAGGTTTTGAAATACCCAGCTAAGACTCGCTTGTCGTTGATCTCAGCTGCGAGTTGGTATATCTCCTCAATGGTAGTAGGTTTAGCTGCTTGAACAAAATCATCTACACAGTCGGGTAGAGCTCAAATGTACTTCTTGATTGTTATATCAGGCGTAGCCACCTGACTAGGACAAATAATACTGAGCTGCTTGAAGCGAGCGTTGAGACCAGCGTTGTCACCTCCTTCTTGTTTGATACCCCAGAACTCATTTTCCAGCTTCTGGAGTTCATGTGGGGGACAAAATTCTTTCATCATGACCTCCTTCAGTTCCTCCCAGGTGAGTCCATAAGCTGCATCATTACCGCGCCTGTTGCGTTCAGCAGTCCACCAATCCAGTGCCCTAGACCTTGTAATAAGTACTTCAGATCACTCCACGACCTCGTCTTTCAAGCTCTTTTTAACCTTGCGCGGCCGCGCACTGGTTTTATAAAAGAAAGGCTTAAGGCAGATAGCAAACAACACTCGCGCGCCAAAAGGAAGTCATAAACCCTTGCGCTTCATAAAGGACGAAAATTCTAAATAATATCCAGACTTGGATATTATTTACTTAACTGATACCACATGATAAAAAATCACACCAGATTACAGCAGTAATCTTCTAGAAGACTTAATCGTGCACCACCCAGACGGTTACAACCGTCTGGGCCACGTGTCATCTCCCCAACGTCCCTTAGAGTCACGGTGATGGCATGGAAATAGAAAGAAATCATCACTTATCCACTTTCCACGTGGCAATACCCTAGCCTTTGATCTAAACGACGATCCGTGTGCTCTCACGTCGGATCAAAGGGATTAACCGTAGAAAGAAATAACCGCTACGGCGTTAGCATCTTCCGTCAACTTTTCAATAACGGGTTTTCCCTCCTAAAAAACTGCCGGCTATAAATATGAGATCAATTCAGGTATGAAATTCAAGTTACACACACTTCTGCAATATATCTTCTTCTTCATAAGCCATACTTATTCTCACACCGGAGTCGGGTCAAGGAGAGAACCCCTTTCCCCCCTTGGCGAGGCTAACGGTGCTTCTTTTTTGCAGAGTTCAACGGAGAAGGAGATCAATTGAAATCGAATCAAAAGAGAGAGAACAAACCCCTTTATACAGATCCAAACCCCCTAGATATTTCGATCCCGGTCGTTTATCTAGTGTTTCTTCATTGGTGCCCACCGTTTTTTCTCTGTTTCACCCGTTTCTCTCTTATTTTTTGATTCATTTCGTCGATTCCATTTGCATATGAAGGAAACGTCATCTCATCGGCAAACAGGCCCTCGGCCGAACGTCGGAAACAACTTTCAAGTAGAAGGAATCCCAGAGGATGCCTCGGATGACAACGAGGTTCAATCCAATCGAGCAAACGACCCTGTCACTCCAGGAGTGGTACCAGCAAACCCTGCTCACTCAATTTTGCCACCAGGAGAAACTCCAATTTCCTGGTACGTCAGGTCTCAAGGGGCACTAAATGCAGTATACACACAGCTGTGTGCACAAACTGCTCCCTTGACACAATCACAGAGACCAGGATCTCGTGCTAATGCTTCCCAACGGGAGGATACATCTTACGAAAATACAGAGGTTTATGCCAGATCCACATTAAAACGTGAGTACACTCAGTCAGGGAGTCACCAGAGAGAGTATCATGATGAACCATACCCTTACCGAAGGCAATCGGTTCATACTAGGTTGGGTCCTCAACGAAACACTCACACCGATGAATCCGATCCAACATATAGGGTGAGTGAAAATACCAGTGTATTTAGCCGCTTACAGCCCAATTACAACAAATGCAGACCTCGTGCGGTTTACAACCCTGAGGCCGAGCATAATTACGATTTATTCTATCGCCCTGCGAAAGTAGCGGAAAATTCGAAGTTCATCATGGAGATAGCTCTCGCGCCACTGGAGAAAGCAAAATTACCATCTAATGTGGGAAAGTTCAACGGGTTGACAGACCCGTATGATCACTTAAGAGTGTTTACCAGCGCAGGTTTGGTTGGG